>CM022949.1:6315815-6617030 GCA_012931725.1 Litsea cubeba | reverse complement strand
GTTTTATTTCTTTTCGTAGAGGTTTTCCCCAACATTTGGGGATCTGTTAATATATACTTATCCACCCCACACCCCACAAAGAAAAATAAAATAAAAAAATCACTGTACAGCACTTGTGACTAGAACAAACTTCCTATATTTGTCTAAACAAAATGTAAAGGCCTTTTCATTTAAACTAAAATATCTACTCTTTAGTGAAAAGAAAGTATTATATAGAAATATAAAACATAAGACACCCATTAAACATCTTAAAAAAAAAAAAAAAAAACATAAAAAATGAAGCATCCTAACCTAACAATGATTTTAAGTTTTAACATAGTTAAGGGGGCCTCTTGGGTTGGTGGCCCAAATGATCCAACTGATGGATATTGAACTTAGGCTGTGCCTAAGCTTGAATTTATATAGCAAGTTTGAATTTGGGTTGGTTTCATCTTGGCCCTTTTAGGATTTAAATTGAGTTGGGGCCGTGTCTAATAAGGTTGAAGTTGGGTCTTAGATGTAGCCTTCTTGAAATTGCTGCTGAATATGTACCCTAGGTTTGGTATGGTTAGGCTTCTAGAGTGGTTGGATTCTGGTTGGGCCTAAGGTGGTTCATAGGTAGTTACTTATTTCGAGCTTCCAATGGGCGATTTACTTCAGCTAGTCAAGTTTTCAGAGATCTGCATTCATCTTATGAGCTGGCTTGGTTGAGGAATTGGGGGAGGGAAAAAACATCTTATGTAGAAAAATTTCAAATCCAAAGAGACAAGAGGGGGATGAGAAGGACTTCTACCCCCCTTTCACTTATTTGATGGAGAGAACTCTGAAATCTGATATATTCCTTTTCATTTTTCAAACTAAGACTTTCTGAACTAAATTTGTCTCCATGGCTGGTGGAAATCTGAGATGTTCCAATTTATTGCGACATAGGTGATACCAGTTCTAAAATCTACAGGAATTTTCAACCAAATGGGCCCTATGGGATGTCAATGGGTCATGTTTGAATTGGGTCTAGACGGTCCATGACCAATTTTTCAAGATTGAGGAATCATGTGGCTTCTGAAAGGGGAATAACTGACTTAGCAAGAAATCGGAGAATCTTGATCTGATTTTCCACCAAAGGACATAAATCTAGTAAAAAAAAAGGAGAGGAATGAAAAAGGGAATTTGTAGTCCAAAAAGAGAATCTTCTCTCAAAGAAATGAAGGATAGCGGGCAGGGGTTTTTTCTTGCCCCTCTTTATCTCTTGACTTTGGATTTCAGTTATATCAGGACCCCCGCCCCCCCCCCCCCCCCCCCCCCCCCCCACCCCCTCATCCTTTACCAAATGGCCTGCCATGTTATTATGTGAAGGGGAAACCAATTCACATCCGATGGTGCATTTGTGGGAACCATTACCGATTGGCACTCACATCAGTCCCATCCTAAATCTACTCCACCCTATGGCTCTATTTGGTATGGGAACCAAAAGTTAAAACGGGTTTTTGACTTTGATATCATGACGTGGTGGTATTTTCAACAATACTGAATGGGATTCTTCTATCATTGACATGGTGGTATTTACGCAATACTAAATGGGATTCTTCTAGTGATGATATTGTTTTTGTCACTGTAAATTCTAACAGGCGATGTGGATGTTGTATAGAGAGACTAGAACCTGTGGCAGTGGAAGGTGCTCACTGTTGCAACCTTGAGGTTGTGGATCCAAGTATGTTACCAATAAAAAAAAATACACAAGGAAAGGAGTAGTTACATCGGTGGAATCATTTGGATCCCTTTCATATCCAGTCAGATTTTTGACAAAGGAAAGAGGCTTTTGGCCAATTGCTTGAAAACCTAATTTTATTCTATTTCTCCCTTCTGTTTTCGCTGAGAGTCTTTTTTTTTGTATGTTGATCCCAAACCTGCCTGTCGACTGATCAAGATTAATGCAAGTCTCACTCCTTTTGGTATGAGGAAGTTGTTCATATCTGTCTACTTATGAGTTATGACTTAATTGGCCTGTTGCACAAAATTAATCATCTGGCTATCTTTCTCCTTTACGTGAAAAGATACTGGATGAATCGCATTGTGTCATAAGTACTAACCTAGTAAGTAGAACGCCTAGCATGTTGATGTAACCATATAAAAGAGGGGTGGTTTGTGGATTAGTTATCTAATGAAAATTAGCCTCAATGTATGTTGCTAAACATTAGATAAAAGGTAGTGTTTGTGTGCCATTTACTGATTTCTATGTTAACTGTCTATTCCATTACCTTTTTTGTATGACTAGCAACGTCTAATGAGACTGATTTTGGTAGGTGTCATAATTCACAAATTCCTTTTTTATACGATGATAATTTGATAAAAGAGGAGTTTGTGGATTAGGTATCTACTAAAAATCAGCTTCATTGGATGTTGCTAGCCATTAGATAAAGGTAGTGTTTGTGAGCAGTTCATTGATCTTTGTCTAAGTGCTCATTCTGTTACCTTGATTGTATGGTTAGCAATGTTCAAGGAGACTGGCTTTTAGTAGATGTCTAACTCAAAAAAAAAAAAAAAGAAATCCTCTTTTACGTGATGGCAACGAAATAGATTACTTGGTTTGTAACGCACGATGAATCATTTTCCTAGGATCTATTGCATATGCTCCTGACCATAAAGAAGGATACGTTTTTTTTGTCTCTTGAACCTATGATGTCACATACGTGAAAAAAAAAAAAAAATGAAAACCCTAGCATGCTTTGGTGTTACTAGTTGAACCAACTATAAGAGTTAGTAGGTTGAACAACTATTGAAAATTATGCCATTATTAGTTATTGTTAGCTATTTGATCTCGTGCATTGAGATACATGGTCAAAACTAAAAGCAGTGAACTTCCTACAAGCACCACCATTGATTAGATGTATCACAACTTGCAGTGGAAATGATCTTCTACAGATGCTATTGAAGACTTATTTTTCATCTAATGAGACCAATTGGTGCAATCAACATACATTCTGTGCCATATGGTTGTAAGCTTGTTGAGCACATTGTTTATGTTTATATTTGAAGGAGGAAAAACTATTAAGTCATAACTATGATGAGTGTAAAATCCCACAAACTAGTCTGTTATGCTACTACTTTGATGATACACACTCAACAATAGAGCTAGTGTTATGACTTGAAACCTGGATTTCTGGAGCAACCCTGGATCCTCGATAAAAAAAAAATAGACCAATCTACCGAGGGATTGATTGAATCCGGAGATGGATTCAGCCACTAGGGCACACTCACGACAATAGTAAACACCATTAACTACAGGGAATCTCAGAAATGTTTGATTAATTGAAAATAGGCATAATTACAATGAGGTTTGATCATCCTTATATAGGGAAGTAGGATCGTTCCCTCTCTTGGGTACTAAGACTTTCCTAAACGTGAGAGAAGACATAATCAAAAGAGGAAACTAACATTATGGCAATCCTAATCAAACAATAAATAGAAATTAGAAATAGTTCTCTAATTAAACAAGGAATAAAAATAGAAATAGGATAAAATTAGAACTCCACTGTAGCTCTCGGTGAAATTTGGCCTGTGGGCTGAACCCAATGGACCAGGTTGACCTATGGGTCCATGGGTTGGCCCAATTGTCTTCTTGGGCCTGGTCCGCACTACATCAATTTCCTAGAAGTCCGAATTTCACCCCTCGGATGTAATTTCTGCAATGTGAGAATAGGTCAAATCATTTTGCAGTGGAGTGTGTAGGTATTTAAAACATCAAGCATTGCATGATATATTATTTAGGGATTTTTATGAAAAAATTAAGTTTAAATCTTAATTAAACGGTTTTATGAAGAAAAACTATAAAATGACGAGATAGTTGTTCGTACATGTTTTTGGACGAAATCACCCCAGGTGACGATATCATCAACTAAGTTGACGATATCGTCAATTGGTTGATGATATCGTCAACCTTCATTGCAAAAAAATGATATTCTGCTCCCTCTTTGACTCTTTCTCTAACTAGTGATGGAAAGGTTATGAAAATTATTGTATTTTATGTCCCATTAGTCTTCCTTAAGTAGTTCCGGGCCTCCGACAATCTTCCTTAGTTGTGTGGGTCCCATACTTAGTTTATACACATTTGTCGCCCCCCTTCACATGAGTTTTGAGAGTTCGAGTTTGGAGCGTAAGGTGTTCGGTGAAATGCCTAAATGAAGATTTTCTCTCAATTTGACGGTGGCTTCGAGTGTGACTTGAAGGGATGAATTTGGGCATGTTTGCGTGAACATTTAGAATCTAAAGCTATTTATTTGAGGGAGTTTCATAAGTTTTGATGTCTATGAACAAAATGTGGGGAGTCATGTTGGGGGCAATCTTTGAATAGTGAATGTAAGGTTTTTGTTCCTAAGTATTGTATTGTTTGTGTGGAATTTTAAATCCAGATAGTGTTTTTTTCGTTAATCCGGAATCTTTGAACCAGCTTTAAGAATGAATTTGACAGTGGATGAATTGAACACACTTCATTGTGATTTGTGAAAAACTTGTGAAAAACTTGTCAAACCCTTTTTCTTTGATGTATTTATCACATCCTTTTGATTTTTTTAATTTATTTGAAATGGATATTCATCTTCCGCCGAATCTTAGCATAATCCCCTCCAAACTTAAGACAATCAAGTATGAAAACCATCGAAAAAGAAGAAGAAAAGTCCAAGAAAAAGAAAAAAAAAAGTTGCAGGAGGTTGACGATATCATCAACCAAGTTGATGATATCGTCAATTGAATTAATGATATCGTCAACTGGGGTAATTTTGTCCAAAAAATATGTACGAACAACTATTTCGTCATTTTATGATTTTTCTTCATAAAATCGTATAATTATGATTTAAGCTTAATTTTTTCGTAAAAATCCCAATTATTTATTAATCCAATCAAATTGTCTAACCAAATTTAAACTGATTAAACCAAATAACAACTTGACTAATTCTGGGGTCTTATTACAAGTCTTCTAACATAATAAAACTAAATCCAAATATTTGTTTGCAGGCGACTCTTCTGATCTCTTTGTTTCGTATTAAAGTTGTAGGGCTTATGTATTCCCTATGGATTGAGCCAAGTAAATAGAGGGTAAATTGTTGGAACCCGTCCATCAGTTGATCAATTCAATTTTGGGAATTTGTAATTCATGCACTGGAGGGGAATAAGAGTACCAAATGTATCGTTTTTAATATTACCCATTTAAATAAATTAGGAACAAGTTTATAGATTATGAAGTCATAATTATCAACCACAAAGCATGGGAAATTGATTAGTGCTAGGACGAGCATAGGTGATCGATGCAGGTCAACAACAAAGCTCTGAAAGGCAGAGGGTGATGGTGCTAGTGCGAATGAATGGTGCAATGATGTCATGCCTTTTGAAAGATAGCGTATGCAACAATTAAACCGTCCTCATGCCTTTTGAAAGATTGGGTATGCAGCAATTAAACTGTCCAAGGCCTCTTCTCAAGAGCTTGGAGCTTCGAAGAAGTACCTGTGCTTGCTGTTGGCAGCTTTGGGTGTGTCGGCTCAGGTTGATAGAACCCGCAATTCAGCGGGGTGGTATTACGGGCGCCAGACTGGTCACAAGCACGTTGTTTTTTTTTTTGAAAAGGTAACTTGAAATTTATCAAAAGCTTTACAGGATAACAGGATTATCCTGGGAAGCGGTAGCGGGAAAATACCCAAAAAAAGGCCACCACCTAAAAGAAGAGGCAACAAAAAAGAAAAAAGAAGAGGCCAACAGAGTCACAAACGAGAGAGATAGGGAAATCCCTTTTCATAAGTGGAGGGAAGTCATGAGAACTTATTTGGGAGGCCTACGGCTGGCCGAAGACTGAAACTGGGCATAATGAGCGAAAATCGATGGTGAAGAGACTTACCTAAGGTGGTTGCAAAAGGAGAACCTACGAGTGTGCCACAGGGGAGGTGTTCTTCTGTAGCTTCATTTGAGTTTCAAAGCTTAAGGATAAGTAGGGAGAGGATAATTGTGGTCTGCGCGAAAGGCTGCATTATTTATTCCTTTACAAAGTTCTGGTGCGTATCTTCTTGTGTGGGTGGTGGTTTCTTGGTTGTGGTGGTTCTCCATGCTTTCAGTGATGGCTGGAGGTGATGTTCGGAAGGTTATTCGTACGATTGCACATGTTGAGTCTCCACATACCTTGAATGACAAAGTGTGGTTTCTCCTTCAAGTGAGAAGACTGCAGTAAGCTTTGTCCTTGCATTGCTTGCCGTTCAGATCTCTCTCTCTCTCTCTCTCTCTCTCTCTCTCTCTCTCTCTCTCAGATTTATTAAGGCACATGAAAGGCGGCCTGGGGTTGCTTTGAGTGAATCTAGGGTACAGAGGACCTTCCCCGTGGAAGTGTGGTTATCTGCCCAAGAGGATAGTGATGCCATTGACCCCAAGGAGGCTATTTTAGATGAGGGGGAAAGTGAACCGAAGGTCATCTTCTCGGAGGTTTCGATCTGCCAGTATGATCTGTCTTCGCCACAAGAGTCTTGGTCGGGTAATGCCTGGTCTAATCATGATTGGTCTTGAAGTTGGGCATAGTCACTAGGTTTCTTTTGTTTGTTTTAGCATCTGTTTACATCTTGGCATTAGGTCTGGTTGATTTTATTTAAACTTTTTGCATCTGTAGTTTATCTAATTTATGCAACGAAGATCGATGTTTGTGATCAGCTCCTTTTTCTTTGTGGTTATTGTTGTCACTGTTGTTGTCGTGTGATTGTATATAGTTGTTGACAGAGGTAGGTCTACTGTTGATGGTGATTCCGTTAGTGGTGTTTTCCAGGATCAACTTGGTTTGAATCTGGCTGTGATCGGATGCTGCTATGAAGACTGGAAGTGTCACTCTCAATGGTGCATTTCCTTAGGACCTGTTTGGGAAATTCACTTGTAAAGAAGTGAAGAAAATGGTCAAATCAAGAGAAAATAAAAGAAGAGGGGGTCAACTCAAAAGATGTTAAATGACAAAATGCCATCTCATGGCTTTTTGTCATTATGTGGCATGAGAAGATACTCCTTTGAGTTTTTGGTAGAAATTAGAGGGCTTTTTGTCATTTAGTGGAATGAGAGAAGTGTTTTTTTTTAAATGAAGGGGTGATTTTTGAAATCTGACACTTTTTGTTTGAGTTCCCTTCTCTTTTCTCTTAAATTAACCACTTCATTCACTTCCTACAAGTGAATTTCTCAAATAGGCCCTTTTGGTGATTCTGGCTTGTGGGGTGGAAATGCGCCATTTATATTTGAACTTTCAAAATTTGCAAGGATAAGGATGGGCTCGGTTGAGCTTATTGTCAAGAAATGCACCAGAAGATGTGGTACACTTCCTGCCCTCACCACCTTTTAAATAGAAGGTGGTTCCGGGCCTTTTCAAGTTTTTAAGTTTTTGGTTCATGCTGTTCAAGATATGTTTGTCCCTGAGTTTCTCTTTTTCGTCATTCTATGCCCTTTTCTTGTGTAGTTTAGGTCGTCTTTGATTCACTTTGCGTAGGGGATGCTTGCTGAAGGCTTAAAGGGAGAATTGTCCAATTCGACATCACTGAGGTGCCGCCGGTTGTGGAGGTCAAGGAGAATGTCATTCCTGATACCAAGCCGAAGGCTTCTCAAGATGCAGACTTAAAGTCTAATGGTAAACCTACTCGAAAGTTCATCTTCCGCACGACGGCCTTTATCGATCCATCACCTCCCTGCCCTGGGTGATCGCTGTGCTGGCTATGTGGTACTGACGGCTGAGATGGTTACTAGTCGGATCGGACATGGTACTCAGGAGCAGGTGATGCGCCGTTTGAGGATGTAGCACGGCTAGGCACGAATGTTCAGTCACCACGAGGTTGAGGCAAATGTGTTTCTCCGTCACTATGCTGGTGCTTGCGTCAATTTTGATCGTCTTCAGTGAGAACATCAACAGATGATGGCGATACAAAAGGATTTCATCCGCGAGGTTCATGCAATGATTGATGACGTCTGGGCCCTGATCGCTAAGAGGGATTGGCTGGTGGATCATCTTTCGAGAGAGGCTAGTTGGCTGCATGGGACTCATGGCTGGGTTTCAGCGGCTTGGTTTGTGTGCAATCCTTCTAGGATTAGGGCTTAATCTTTTCCTCATGGTGTCAGTTGTTTAGTAGTTGCTCGTTTTCGTGTTTTTAATTTGTTTGATTAAAGGGTTGTACTGTTTTTTTTTAAGTGGAATAAATTTTGTTTGATGTTTGAATCTGGTGTTCCTTCCGCCTTTTTCCTTTTTCCTCTTCATTTTTTTGGGTTGGTTCCGCTGTGTTTTGTGTGGTATATCAATCACGATGCTGAGTGGATGCGAGATTGGGGTGACGAGTAAGTTATAGGAGAGGGTTAAGTGCTATGATGCCCAGACACGGACAAGGATACGGATACGGATACGGACACGGACGCAGGTTAGGGGGTTTGATACGCCGTCTTCAAAAAGTTAGGACACGGATACGGGTACGGCAATACTTAAGATATATTTTAAAATTTTTTATTAAAGTTAAATTTGGCTGGGGCCTATTAATTAGTAGGGCACTTATTTTAGATAGGTTAAGTTTTTAATAGATGAGCTCATTGTTCCGATTCCAAATTTGTTAACGAGCTGCATTTACTGATTTTTGACCTTTGCAGTCTTAAAATAAAAGAAGAGGGTCTGAATGTAAAATAGACATATAAACTGGAATGAGTTTTGACTTATGTGGTCTTAAATGAAAATCAAAGGAATAAAAAAGTTGCCCTTTCGGTCTTTCCTTTTTATCTTATCTCATCGTTGACAAAACAACGAAAAGAAAGAAAGAAAGAAAAAAAAAGCAGCGACGGAGACATGAGGGAAGAAGGAAGAAAGAAAAGAGAGGGGAGGAGAACGACCTTGAGATGGAGGTCGCCATCATCGAAGACACCAGCCATGAGTCCTTGACGACGTGACCACATCGCCACCTGCGTCCACCGTTGCCCACCTTCTCTCCAACACCCGGGAATGGAGTGTCGCCCCTTGTTGAGCATCGGCACTCAACTACAGAAGTCAGTTGCCTCCGCCTCCGCCTCCTCCTCCTCCTCCTCCTCCTCCTCCTCCTATTATATATTTTGATTTGACACTTTCTCCTAAATCTTTCTTTTCTTACTCTTGTTCTACATGAAAGGGGAAATAAGGTTAGGGTTTTTATTTTTTAGTTAAAAAATGCATGAAATATATAAAGAAACAGATGAAGACAGTTAGAGATTTCAATCGAAACTCTCTGTTTTTATTTTTTTTCCATAAAATACAAGAATGCCGCATCTTAATTTTTTTGGCCAACCGTATCTTGCCGTATCCCGTACCCATATCCATATCGTACCGTGTCCGCACTGGTACCTTAGGCAAAATGCCATATCCGGGTATCATAGGTTTAGTGTCCACGTGTATTGTGGGGGCTTCATGGAGTGCAACAGTAAGGTTGTGCCTGGAAGTTTGGATGTTCCCTAGTCTAACTGTTGCTCTTGTAGACACTGTTGCACCAGTGAACTAGATATGCTGACTACAAGTGGCACACTCGAAGTGGCGTGTTTCTAGTTATTCTCCAACTCTATTAGAACATGCCTCTTTTGATTCTTTCTTCATGCGGAATTTGGGTTTCTGTACCATTATGATGATCTTGGGTGTTTGGGCAGCTTCTTTTGTCATTAGCTATGATGAGTCGATGGTTTTTGAGGTACAGTCGACGGAGTTGCACGTTTCGGTAGATCTTTTTTCGGGGTGAGATCTGAAGGAAGCAGTTCACTTGAAAGAAAGGTATCCCTTGTTTCTGGAATGAGTTTTGTGCCTTGATGGAGCCTTCATCATAAGAGCTGGTTTGCAAGCATTGGTATGGAGAACCTTGCTTTCCTTGCCCGTTAGCATGAAGATTGGGGTCTAGTCGAGGCTTTTTTTGAGAGGTGGAGCCCTGTCACTGCCATGCTTGGATTGAACTTTGAGGAGAGGATGATCCTGAAGGAGGTGGATGTGCTGTTTGGTCTTCCAAAAGATGAGGGCATGCTGCCCTTTGAAGACAGGTTTCTGAGTTTGGAAGAGCCTTCATCGCTGGATGTAGTGCTTCATGAACTGATTGGGAACTGTCCTAGGAAGATTGTCGTGAGAGGGGTGTAGGTCGTGTGCCTGATTGTCATTTATCATTATGTCCAGGGTTATGTGGATTCATCACATGGGATCTACTTTAGCTTCCTCGTGCACAGGCTGCTTCTTTGGTTGTGGGGGTACTTTTGCCAGACGGTCATTGGGTTATCGATGCCTTTTGGGCCAACTTGTTTTGCCATGTTCTATGGCGAACCTGCCGCCCCTGTTTTGTGCCTATTGTGGCCTACTTATACCGCAGCTTGTGGTGGCGAATGAAGCAAGAACCTAACTTCATGGGTTCGACGGTTGTCTTGCAGGCTTGGTTGTTGGAACACTAATATGGTCTTGCGAGGGAACCTTTGGCTGGTGCCATTCCTAATCAGAAGCCGGTCCAATTCCATTGGAATTTGGAAGTGGTTCCATAATTTGACAAAGGATCGGGTGATGTGGCATTCCCGGTGGCCTATTGATGTTGCTGTCCATGTAGGTGATCTGAACCTTTTCCAGATTGCTTTGGTGGGGCCTGACTTTCAAGTTGGTGATCTGAACCTTTTACCGGCCGATCACTGATTGGAACCCCCTAGCCTTGGCCGTATCCATACAGGAGGTCAACTCTCTTGTTTGAATTCTGTTTCGATTTTTTGAGAAGTTTTAGGTATTTTTCTCACTTCTCAAATGAAGTGTTTAAAGAGAGTAAGAGCTAATCTTGCCAAAGAGAAGGCCGGTGTAGGTGGTTTGTGTTTGGATCACGGTCCTGGGGCTGATGTCAGCATAGTTCTGCGGGCATCAGCACCTTTACAGCAAGGGAGGTCTGGAAAAGTTCAGGTTCAAATAAAGAGGTTGAAAGAAAGGAGCCACGCATAATTTATCAGTTGACGCAAGTTCAATTGGGCAAGGGGATATGTCCAGGTGGGACTATTATGCCAAAACTCAAGGTATTTGGACTATGCTCTTATTTCTATTTCTGATCATTGGTATTTTGTTTCATTCATTCAGCTTCTAGATTTACATAGGTATATTTGATGAAGTCTCATGATGAATTACAATCTATTTTTGGCGACTTCCATAAGATGGCAGTATTGGCATATAAACAAAAAATCTTGCCAAAGTTCTATTCTATGTGGACTCGGTTGGGGTCATGATCAAATGGGCTCGAACCCAATAATTCATTTGAGCTCGCTTATGCACAAATTAGACCCTATCAAGGCTTCACCTTTGAGCCATGAGAATATGTCAACGTGGAGTAAATCTTTGTTAAAAAATATTTTTAGCCAATTTTATATTAGCGCTATTTTTGTTCCTCAAAATTCAAATGCGGGCCCCACGAAATGATCTAATGAAAGTGGTCATAATACCCACTCAAAGAAACTCGTTGTGGAGTTTTGAAAACTGCCCATCACCAACTGCACCACTCACTCCATGATACCTCATAACCACCCAAAAGAAAGATAATAAAAAGAGGAAGAAAGGAATGAACAGGGGGTCGACCGTTTTGCTAACAAGGGAGGAAGAAAGAGGAGAAAAGAGAAGGAAAGGAAAGAAGAAGAAGGTAATGGAGCTTCTGTCTTTATTTTTTTTTTTATCTTCTCTATCATATCTCCACTCCATCTCCCCATCTCATCTTTTCCATTCATTTCATCCTCCCTACCACCATGTATTGGAGATTCGGAACCCTCTCTTTAGAGGGATTCTGCCCTCCAGCCACCATATCACCTGTATTCCATCTCCATCATTTCATCACCCCCAACTCATCTTCATCACCTCGTCTTCCCCATATACAGCCACTTTCCTCCCATTAAAATGAAGATTCGGATACGTAAGATTTCCGCCCTCTACCAAATGGGTGCCCACTTCATCTCCTTCATTTCATTTCACCATCTTCATCTTCATCTTTCTCACCACTTCCTTTTCATCAAAATGGAGACTCGGAGCCTTACTTAAAGAAGGTCTCTGCCCTCCACCAAACTCTTATGTGTGGTGCATTATAGTCACCATTTAATTGCAGATTCAGATCCATACCAAAGAAGGAATCTGCCCTCCTGTCCAAACTGAGATTTGGAAGATATTCAGTTTGAATAATGAAATAATGAAATGGGTAGCCATGGTGATGTCATGAAACAATGATGGCAGCAGACATCAAGGGTTAATTTTGACCCACTTTTTGTGCTTTGCTACATCTTAACTCTCACACAGAATTTAAAAAGAATCAACATCACAAGCACATGGACACTACTGTGTCATGTCTTATCCGTTAGCTTCTACATTGAGTTATCAAAATTTAAGAAATACGAGTAGAAAAAGCCATTGAAGATGCCACTTGAAGATCAGAATGCACCATAACAGCCAAGGAATCTGATGATTGGCCCACCTTGAAGTATGTGCAGTGGCGGACTTACCTGTATTGGACTGGGGGCTGAAGCCCCCTCCAAATTGGGAAAAAGCCCATGGGGCCCTAAGGGGCCTTAAGCCCAGCCCCCACCTAAATTAATCCCAAGACCCCAGTAGTCCCCACGATCCTTTAATCTTTCCACTTTAACCTAAACAGACAAAAGTAAACCTAAACCCCTTTCTTATCTCTTTCCCTCCCCCTCTTGATGCTGTGGTGGTCACTGGTGTGCAACTGTTTATACTTTCTTTTCCAACTTTAGCAATAAACAATTTCATTGAAATACAGTACCCAAGAAGGGATTCCAATCAGGCACAGGGAATAAATAATTCCAAAAGGTCGGTATCAATAGAACTCGGAAATATGAGTGGATGAATGATTGTTTGCTTGTATATATTGAAAAAGATATATTTAATAGCATTGCCGATGAGACAATCATGCAAAGGTTTCAAAACATGAAGAACCGTCGAGAGCAACTGTAAAAGCTTTGTTTGAGTTTTTCTTTTTTTTTGCTAAAGAAAATCTTTTGTAATTAGGTGATCATGAGTTTTGATGATAGAATGTTAGTTGATCATGTAATTTCGATATTTTGTAAATACAAGACATTTCTCTTTTGCAAAAGTTAATGTTAAGAAATACCAACAAAATAGCAATTGACTTTTTCAAATGACTATCTTAAGCCCCCCAAGTCAAAATCCTAAGTCCGCCAGTGAGTATGTGTATCAGTTAGTTGAAGATTAGCTGATCTACTGCATGGCTTAGTTCAGTTCAATTCGTGTTGGAACAACTTGTGATGGGTTTTCAAGCTACATTGTCCCAAATGATTCATATGGGAGTTTGCTAGCATTTCATGATCTATTATGGAACAAAATGATGACTGAGTGATTCATATGCAGCAAGATGGCTGATGTGGTTATGAGCCTAACACATGGGGTAGTGTGGGATGCTCATGTTATGAACCTAAAACAGGGCCTCTGCGCAGCTATAAAAACCCTAGAAAAATAGTCCATGCGCTATCAACAAACTCCACAAACAAACAGCCCGCAAACCTGAATTCTCCCAAACAAACAGCCTACAAGCAACCCACAAGCACCCTGCATCCATCCAAACCAACAGAAAGGATTTTCATGAACAAACAGACCTAGGAATAGGTTCTGAATGGGTAAAGAGACAGCCCAGTCAGTGACTGGAATTAGGCTGGGTTTAACCCAAATATTCACTGAATCAGGCTAGAGTTACGGCCCAAGTATTGGGTTGGATCATGGCCCAAACAATGGTCAGAATCGGACTGATTGATTATAGTAAATGTGACTGTAAAATGGGTATCAACAAGTCACTACATTAGTCCATATCTACTCAGAAAATAAGCCTAAGTACCATTTTCAAAGAAATTAAGCATAGGCCATAACGGGCTCTAAAAAAATTCGTAAAACCATTTTATAGAGTGGACCATGATCGGAACCCACAAATAAGAATCCAGTTCATGAAATGAACCCCATGTATGAACATATTTTATGGAATTACCTAGTGTTGGGCTATATATATGGCCTACAGATTCCTTTTAAATATGGGTTTGACATGTGGGCCATAGTTGCTCCAGGCTTGACATGTGGGCCATTGTTTTCTATGAGCCTAATGTGCAAGTTTCTCCAGGCTTGACATGTGGGCTGCGAGCCCGATATATGAGCTAGTGTGAATTTTGCATGCTATGAGTTTGACATTTGGGCAGCTTTGGGCCATACATATGATCTGCAGATAGGTTTAATATGTTGGCTTTGGGAAGTATTTTGGACATGGGTCTTAAAAAACACACTATGACTTCTCCTGAGTTTGGGCTACCCATTCAAATTCTTTCCCATATTTGTTAAAGAATCATGAGTTCTTACCAACTCACCAGTGCCCGTGTGGTAGAACTAATATTAAAATCATCCAAGGTTACATTTACATGACACTGAAATATTTCTAGCACGACATGCATCAATGATGGATCCTCGGTTCAATAGTGGAGGCACCATTTATTATTGATCCAATGATAAAAAGATGTGACGATTATTGATCTAATGATAGAAACATCATTGATGAAGAAATATCAAAGACAAGATTTCATGATGTAAATTAGCCATTTATAAAGTTCCTTCCATTTTACTTGCAAAGAAAGAAGCAGGTCAAGGACGAGAAGGAAGCTCCTTCTCGGATTAGGACATTGTATTTTTTATTTTGACAATTGTAATCCACCCCAAAAATAAAAAGGGGATTTTCTTGTAATATTGATTTAATGATATTCAATGCAAGAATTTGTCTCCGTTTTTGTTTATACAGGCAGTAAATTGGTTATAGATTTCCCTAGGATTCCCAAGATCTGGAGATTGATAGTCACCTGGCCCAGATGATATTGATCTTCGCGAGTGGGAAGCTGCTTATGATGGAAGATATGCCTGCGCCTAACAACGATAAAACATTGGATATTTGTTGATTTGGTAGAAGAAATGCGTGTGGTAGGATGCAAGTGGGTGTATACTGTGAAGTGTGATTTGGATGGTATAATTCTATGATAAAGCAAGGCCAGTGGTAAAAGAATTTGCTAACTTATATGGTATGTATGGACCATTATAACTTTTGAGCGATTTTTTCGGGTGGCGAATTTGAATTCAGTATGAGTTACTCCTCTTTTTACAAATCTTGGCGACCTTTATACTAGTTGGGTGTTAAAAATATATTTCTTTATGGGATCTTCAGGAAGAAGTTTACATGAACCGTTGCAAGGACTTTGGTTAAAAGATCAAGCGGCAAAGTTTGTCTTTTTTTTTTTTTTTTTTTGATGGGCTAAAACAGTCTCCTTGTGCTTGGTTTAGTAGTTTTAGCCAAGCCATGGTGGAAACAAGTTACAAGAAATGCCATGCACATCATACAATATTTGTGAAGAGAAATGGCTAAAAGGTCATAATTTTGATTGTTCATGTAGATGACAATGTCATAGGTAATGATGTAGTGAAGGTGGAAAGGCGAAAGAAACATCTAAATGCAGAATTTAAAGTTAAGGATCTTGGAGATCTAAGTTAGTTTCATCAAATTGAATTTGCAAGTTCAAATAAAAGAATTGTTATCTGCCAGCAAAAAATTATGCTAGATCTCCTGGAAGAAACTTAAATGTTAGGAGGAAAACCTCCATATACCTATTGTGCAGGATCATGGCATTAGTGTAGAGAGTGGAAAGTTACTCCATGATATCACATTATGTCAATGGCCGGTTGGAATATTAAACTCATCCAAATATTTCCTGTAGTAGGTGTAATCAGTCAATTTATGCATGCTCCTAAAACAGGACATTGAGATGTTGTATACAGAATCTCAAAGCCCCTCAAGAAGTCGCTTGGATGGGGATTTTGTATTAAAGTCATGGTCATTTAGTTGTGGAGGCCTACTGGTATGCACCAAGCAACATAGAAATAAGCTACTAGTATGCACGTAATTAAAACTCGCAAGCGCACAAGATCACTATGTAATATAATGATTGTAAGTACGAGATCGATCCCACGAAGACCCGTGATAAAATAATGTCAAAAGCAACTAAAAATCAGAATATTAAAAGAAACAATTGAATGATGAAAGGTTGAATTAAACTACTAAAACATGTAAATTAAACTATTAAAAGCAAAATGGGAAGTAACCTAAAACACAACTAGTATTAGAATTGAAAAACATTAACAATAACTGAACTAGGGTTTCATCTACTCCCCTAACCGATCCTATACATGTCCCTTATTATCCTTTAATTAAGAATCAGAATTTATTAGTGACATCTATCAACCTAGATCATGACATATGTATCTAGATTACTGTTCTTTTAAACCTAATTCATGAGTGGCATACTACATGAATTGTTCATTATGATGTAAAACTAAGCATGGCATATGTCCTAGTCAAAACATGCATAATGCATAAAACAATGGGAATGATACATGCATGAGTCTAAGCATGGCATATACTTAGATTATTAATGGGTCTAAACCCTAGATGCTTAATCATCAAGATCAATTAAACATAAGTTAGCTACTCTTAAATTTAATTGAACATAACATAGTTGACATGGCATATACACAACTCATCAATTATAAAAAATGGTTTAGAATCTCAACTAATAAAACCGAATTCTGAGTTAAAAGATACCAAAAGAGACTACATAGAACCAGGTTAGGGTTTCAACTACACCCTACCCCTAAAAAAATTAGCTACTCATGTCTTTAATGAAAAATAACATAAAAATTAAAGTTATAGAAAGAACTATGAAGAATGAAGAAGAAGAAGAACTCGGCCAGCAGTTGCTTGGATATTTTCTTCTCCAAAAGCTCTCCAAAGATACTCCAAAGATGGCTTGTACGGCTGTTGTGTTTATGGGATGATGGTGGCTGTTTGGTGTGATGATCATGGGTGCTGGACGTCCACCCCTTGTATGCCCTTATATAATTATTGCAATAGCCCTCTTAGTGAATAGAATCCTTGTAGATTTAGATCTCCTTCTTGCTTTACAATTAGGCTTCCCAATTAGAATGAAATAGGAGTCTTCTTTCTTGTTTAGCAAGACTTTCTAAATCTAGTTCCACTTGTATCTTCTAGAAAATTCTTCACATGGACCCACTAATCTGAGAATTAATTGCAATAACTAAATCTGAAGCTTTTATAATAACAGTGGGTGCATATGATGCATGCACAATGAGTGTGGGACCCCTTTTTGTTGACTTCTAACTTGGCTTGAATTCTTGCTTTAAACTTTCCTTAGTTTTTTCCTTTTCCTTCTCCATTCTTGGCTCCACTTGAACTTGAAAATGACTTACAAATTTCTGAAATTCAGCTTTTGCAATGGCTGTGGAGCCCCCTTTTGGGCGTGTAACACACTTGGGAATGTCTTCTTTTTCTTCTTTGCTTCACTTTCCTTTCTTGATTATGCTTTCTTGTTCTCCAATTCTTTCTTCTAATTTGAGTTTTAAGTTCCCAAAGAATTAGAAAATAGTCTTGAAATCTAAAACATCTTGTTTGGGACCTACCATGGCCCTTGTTAGTGATTCACGCCTAGCACTCTTCATGAATTCTTCTCTTTTAGCTCCTTTTGACCTTTACATAAAAGTTAACAAAAACTATGTAAAATCAAATAAAACAACTATGACTAGCACAAGATAAATCAAATATTAGGGCTCAAATTATAAATAATTAAGCACTTATATCACCTATAAATTGTAAATAATTAAACACTTATCACCTATAATGATCTTGATTGGACAAGATCAAAGACAGATGGAAGATCAACAACAGGTTATTGTTCCTTGGTAGATAGAAATCTAGTATCTTTGAAAATAAAGAAGCAACTTGTTGTAGCAAGATTCAGTTCCGAGGCTGAACGCTGAGCAATGGCTAAAGGAACACGTGAGTTGTTATGACTGGATTTTTTTATATGAGTTGGGCTTTATAATATAAATAAAGTTTCAATGATAGGACATTAGCACAACACATTGTAACAATTCCAATCTTCCATGAGCATGCAAAATATGAAGTTGATCTTTATTTTATTGGAAGAAGATAGAAAACGAAGACATCAAAGTTGAATTAGACACCTACAGATGAGTAGTAGTCAGATTTCCTTACGAAGGTTGTTGCTAAAAGACAGTTGTCAGATGAATTGTCCAAGTTGGGTATAGTGGATACCTTACACGAACTTGAGGAGTACTGTTGAGAGATTGTGCTTATTTGTAATTTCAGGAAAAATATGAACTATTTTGTAATAGAGGAAAGGCGATAGTTTTCTTTTTCTTTCTTTTCTTTTTTTTTTGTAGAAATAGAAGGTATTTAGTTGTAGTCCCCTGTCCCTAGCGACCATTGCTGTGTGATTAGTTTTCCCTAATTTTATTTCCTTTTCTTGTAGTTTTGACCTTTTTTGAGACCTTAAGGGAACGTTTGTGTACATCAGATGAACAGGAAAGTCGTCTTCACTTCCTTGGAAACACGTTTTCTATAGGGAGGTGTCAGGATATAATGACTATTTTTTTTTCGGAATGTATCACGGCCAGTAGCGTTGCATTGAACAGAGATATTTGGATGAAAGAGGAAATAGGGTTCCATTCCTGCGGAAACAGGCTTGCACGAACGTGCCCTAAGAGATAAAACCCGAACATCTTCATAGACGAAGACTTGACTGTTAGAGATTTTACTATGGGATTTCCCCAATGCCAATTTTGAAAAACCATTAGGAATTCTTGAATTTCAACCATTCCTTGAGCAAATCTATATGCATTTAGAATCCCTCTTTCAAATAGATAACTAACAACATTGTCTGTGCTAGGCACATCCATATCCACCTGCAATTTATTTAGCAAAATGGTCATGCTATGAATGAAGGTGCATCAACACATAAGCAAATCTAAATTGCAAATCTAAATATATTCATCGATACTAAAAAAAATGCACTTAAATAAGAAGCACACCCATATTAAATTAAGGGGTGAGTTTTTTTTTTTTTTTTTTTTTTTTTTTTTTTTTTTTTTTTTTTTTGCTAAAAGACAATTTGTATTAGAGAAGGGGAGAGGGAAACAAAAGCCAGAGGCCTCAAAGAGAAAATACAGAAGGCCATTGCCAAGGAGGAGCAAAGAACTAGAGGACAAGGCTAACATGCCAGGCCTAAGGATTAGAAATAAAAAATTTACAAAATTTTGAAGAGCTCTACCAGAAAAAAGGTTTGATGATACGCTTGAGAGAGACAAATAGAATCTAGGTCAGGGATCGAATTACCTTCGTCTGAGAGGCTCTTGAGTTAGAGAATATTGAATCATTCCTGCAATTCCAAATGACATAGGTAGTGGAGAAGAATATGGTAGCAACACCTTTGCAAGCTAAAGAGTCACTGTGCAGGGAAAGAGCGTGCCAAATCTTTGAGGAGGAGAGGGGCAGCGACAATCATATTAGCCTTGGAGAGGATCCAATTCCAGATAGCAGAGGAGAAGGGGCGGAGGAAAAAGAGGTGCAAGGTTGACTGCTGTTCTTGTAAGCACAAGTTGCATCTGGAGGCAAGGCTGAAACCAACATGTTGAGCCCAAGCTAGAGTAGGGATCTTTCCATGAAGCATTCTCCAAGCAAAGAAGGAGACCCGAGGTTGCTGAATAAAATTTCAGATCAGAGCGTCCCAAATCAGCCATTCAACTGAGTGTCTGCGAGATCTGATGAGATGCCAAGCTATCTGAAGAGATAGGCCTTGATCATGGTGAGATCTCCGGAAAAGACTATCTTTAGAAAGCATGTCCAGGAAGAGATGTTGAGTTGCATTTCGAAGGATAGCAGCTGCTGCATCAGGGAAGTCAGGAGGAACGACCCATTGAGCTCCATCCCAAAGAGAGTGAAGCTTTTGATTGGGAGGGAAGTTTATAGAAGGGAACTTAGAGCATCTCCAACAGGGCTGCTATTTCTCCAAATAGGCAGGCAACGGTCATAAATAGGATGGAAGGTTGCCTCCAACAGTTATGCCTTTTCCACCTGGCAAATGGCAGAGGAGTTGGTATGCCAATTTGGCATACCAAAAGCAACACTCCAAATTTGTTTCTAGCATTAAAATAATTGAGAACATGACCGTTGCTTTCAAATGAATATGACCATTTGGGTCCTTTGGAATGGTTCAGCGGCTATTATTTCATAACAGTGCAAGCTTGAAACGCTGATGGCACTTTCAACGGTTAAATTTATAGCCATTTTATGGATTTTTTTTTGGATTTTTTTAAATTTTAATGGGTAATTAAAAATTATGACTAATTTGATAAACTCTTAGAGTTTGGATGCCTATAATTATGAGTGTTTGAAAGTCATTTTTTCCTCATTCATACTATGGATTCTCAATTCTCTCAATTTCCCTAATTTTTCTAACCCAATATTCACAATATTTGCGGTGAGGCAATCCGAATTCCCTACTGATGATGCCCCAAAGAAAAAGGGTGTCGGTCGAGGTGTCGGCTTCAGTATAGAAGAAGATCATCTTCTCATCGGTTCGTGGTTGAACACCAGTCTGGATGCTGTGCATGAAAACGAGCAAAAACTGGGAGCCTTTTGGGAACGAGTGGGAGAATACTATCACAATAGTAAACAATTTCCCAGTGCTCGAACAGAGAAAATGTTGTCACAGCGATGGCAAAAGATTCAAGCTTTTGTCAAAAATTTTGTGGATGTCTTGCCACAATTATTTCCAGAAATCAAAGTGGCACAAATGAACAAGATAAGGTAAAATTAAATATATATATATATATATGAAGTTTTTATTTTATTCTTAATTTGAGCTTACATTTAATTTTTAGATTGCAGAAGCAAGAAAGGTTTTTGAACATCTATATGGATCAAGATTCACCTTGGACCACGCTTGGATTTTGTTGAGGCACCAACCGAAGTGGATACAACTGCAATAACAAGTACTAGAGAAGACTTTCGTAAAAAGAGCAAAATCTTCAACTTCTGGCTACTCATCATCTTCTAATCCAAGCACTCCCATAAATATTGATGAGGATGAGACAATTAACAATGATTATGATCCCATGACGAGACCACCAGGCAGAAAGGCTGAGAAGAAAAAGATGAAGCAAAACACTATCAACGAGCCCACACCTGTTGCAGATCTCATCCAAAAATGATGGATGACAAAAAGGAAAGAAATGAAAAAAAAATAGAGCTTCTTAAGCAAAAAATCGAGCAAGATGAGAAGAAAGTGCAATTAAAGAAAATACAAATGGAGATGGAGATCATGGGTATGGATATGTCCAATATGTCTGAGGAGCAACAACAATATTATGCTAAAAAAAAGACATGAAATTCTGAGAGGAGGGTTAGGTGGTGGTTTCTGAATTGTATTTTATTTTTAGAATTAATATGTACTTTTTATTTTTTTAATTAATGAAATATTGTTTGTTTAAATATAATATTGTACTTTCATTATATAAAGTTGTCATATCACTAGCCATTTTATAGTCATTCGAGAAAACTAGCCGTTGGAGAAAAGTAGCCGTTTTATAGCCGTTGGAGAAAACTAGCCGTTTTATAGCAATTGGAGAAAACTAGCCCTTGGAATATTTCATATATATAGACCACCCTAAGTTCTTCTCTTCATCTCAAAATAAGAAAATATTTGGTTCATCACTTCAGAGATGTCTCAAAATTATACCGATTCCTCTTCCGACACGACGGACGAGCTATGGCATACTGTCATAATTCCGATTCGGATGAAGAGTTACAGATGTTGTGTAGGGCTGCTATGGAAGAAGAAAGAGAAAACTTACGAAGGAGAACGAAAGTGCATCGTGGTTCTATTCAAGGTCACGCAGTCATCCAGAGAGACGAATCTCAGGACATCACAGGCTTTACAATGACTACTTTAGAGAAAACTCTATCTACACTTCCTCTCAATTTTGAAGGAGGTTTCGAATGCGCAAACCTCTTTTTCTTCGAATTGTAAATGCAGTGGAGGCTCATGATCCATACTTTCAACAAAAAAGAAACTGTGCCGACAGTCTTGGTTTATCAGCTCTTTAAAAGGTCACAGCTGCAGTGAGAATGCTTGCTTATAGAGTTGCGGCGGATGCTGTGGATGATTACGTCAGGATCACTGAAAGTACCTCTATAGAATCATTGAAAAAGTTTGTTCAAGCGATCATTGATGTTTTTGGCAATTAATATTTGAGAATACTAAATAATGCTGACATTTGTAGATTGTTATCAGAAGGTGAGAGACGCGGGTTTCCTGGGATGCTGGGTAGCATAGACTATATGCACTGGAAGTGGAAAAACTGTCCAGTTGCGTGGAAAGGCATGTATGCTCGTGGAGACCACCGCGAGCCTTCTTTGATTCTTAAAGCCATGGCACTGTATGATCTTTGGATATGGCATGTTTTTTTGGACCACCTTGATCGCACAATGATATCAATGTGTTGGATCGATCTCCTATATTTACCGACTTCGCCGAAGGCCGAGCTTTTTCCGCCAACTACTCAATCAATGGTCATGAATATACAACTGGTTACTATCTTGCTGATGGCATATATCCATCGTGGGCGACATTTGTCAAGACAATTCCATGTCCTAACGGGCCAAAGGCCACAAATTTTGCTGCAGCTCAAGAGTCCGTAAGGAAGGATGTGGAGCGTGCGTTTGGAGTGCTATAGGCACGTTTTGCAATTGTTCGTGGGCCTGCTCGTTTCTAGGATCGTCAAACACTTCAGCATATAATGAAGGCATGCATTATAATGCATAACATGATTATCAAAGATGAACGTGATCAAAGTCTTCCACTCAATTACGATGCACGAGAGGGTGGATGCAGTGACCTTCCTGTGTCACGTGACTACACTGTAGAATTTCAGGATTTCATTCAAAACCACGTGCGTATTCGTGACAAGAGAACACATTCTCAACTCCAAGCCGATCTGGTGGAGCACCTGTGGCATTTTCAAGGTCAATATGAAGAAGCTTGTGATTGACTATAATATTATGTAATTTGGTTTTACCTTTTCAATGAAAAATGGGTTTCAAGTACAATTTGTGCATTTTTTAATTTTTTAATAATTTATTACTTTGATAACATTTAAATCGTACTAAATTCCATTAAATATAAGTAAGATATATGTAATAAAACAAATGAGGATTAAATAAAAAAAGAATAAAATAATAAATTGACATCTCTCTTGGAGTTGTCCAAGTGAGATGCCAAATTTACACATGCCTTTTTTGCCACATAAGCCTTTATTTTTTTAAAAAGGTATATGAGAAATGGAGTACCTATTGGAGATGCTCTTAGAAGCCAAATTTCCATCCTGCATCCAATTGTCATACCATAGATCAACCTGCATACCATCTCCAACTTTCCACGTACTACCTAAGTGGATGTGATGAGCCAACTGCCTAATTCTCCGCCAAATGTAGGACCCAGATTTTGGGTGGAAGAGTGCCAGATGGGGGAGTTTGGAAAGTACCTGGCTGCCATCCAATTTGCCCACAACGAGTTGGAGGACATAGCTGTCCAACCCAATTTGATGAAAGAGGCTTCATTTTGCTCCCTGACACGCCTGATGCACGGGCCTCCTTCTTTGGTGGGAACTGGGAAGAGTAACTGTTGCCCAGTTTATCTGGCTTTTCTTTTGCCTTACAACTTCCCCAGACCATAAGAAGTTTCTCATGTAGGCCTCCATTTGGCTAACACAGATTTAGGAATGGGAAAGATTAGGCCTATATGAGTAGGTAAACTACTAAGCACATGCTTCACCAGGGTCCTACGACCTGCAAAGGATAGTAGCTTTGACTTCCAGCCTGAAAGATCGAGAAGGAATCTGTCCAGAAGGGAGGTAAAATGTTGCCTTTTGGGGGTGCCAATAGTGAGAGGAGCTCCAAGGTAGAAAGAGTTGAGAGGTCTTTCTTGAATGTTTGTGATGTCCAGGATCTGTCTTCTCTTGCTGAGGTGGCATTTACCAATGAAAAGTTTGCTCTTTTCCAAATTAATGGACTGGCCTGCACTGGATTGATAGCTAGAGATAACCTCTTTCAAAGCTAAGAGGCTCCTTTTATGGGCTATAAGGAACAGTAAGATGTCATCGGCATAGAGTAAATGGCAGGGGGTGTTGGGAAAAGAAGGAAAGGGAGAGATGGTTCTATTGGTAACCAGGTTTTGGATGTTGAGGCTTAAAATCTCTTCAGCAAGGATAAAGAGGTAAGGGGAGAGGGGATCTCCCTGCCTTAATCCACAGGAGGAATTGAAGAAACCAAAGGGAGTTCTATTAATTAGGATAAACCCTTTTGCTGAGCAAACACATTCACAAATGAGACTGATCCATTTAGCAGAGAACCCAAAGAAGTGGTGGGATTTAAAGAGAAAGGGCCAGCTGAGCTTGTCAAAAGCCTTTGAGATATCCAATTGCATACAGAGGGTGCCACCTTTTAGCTTAGTGTGTAGTTTTTGAAACAACTCATGGGCTAAGGCTATGTGTTGATGAATTGATCTACATTGGACAAATGCTGTTTGGAGAAACAAGATGAGGAATGATCTTAGAAAGTCTATAAGCCAATATTTTTGCAATGATTTTGTA
This sequence comes from Litsea cubeba, assembly GCA_012931725.1. NCBI lineage: Eukaryota > Viridiplantae > Streptophyta > Magnoliopsida > Laurales > Lauraceae > Litsea > Litsea cubeba. Next base: position 6,592,483 of record CM022949.1, on the reverse strand, counting down.
GGAAAAAGTTTAGAAGGCTAATTGGCCTGAAGTATGCAAATGTAGAGGGGAAATTGGTTTTGGGGATCAAAGTTAGGAAGTAGGTGTTAGAGGCTCTGTAGAGTTTTCCTGAGGTGAAGAAACTCTGAGTAGCTTTCACCACAGAGATACCAATAATGATGTGCCAGGCTGCAGTGAAGAAATGGCCTGAGAAACTATCGGGGCCCGGAGAACTATCCTTTTTAAGAGCAAAAACAACATTCTTGATCTCTTCAGCATCAAGAGTTCTTGAGAGAAGGGAATTCATATCTTCAGTGACTTTGTTGCTACTTAACCCAAAGAGGAAGTCAGAGGGCCGGGTTTGAGTGAGTGGAGGCAGCTATAGAGGAGAAGTGATCCACTGCCAAGGACTGGATCACTTTGTGATTATCCACCCAAACGCTATCAGACAGAATTTTATCAACGCGGTTAACAGCCCCTCTAGACTTAGCTGAAGCATGGAAGGGGTGAGTTTAACACAAGTTGCTCTCACTCACTTTGGGAGGGAAAAAGTTTGGAAACCTTGATAGCCTTTTTGATTGCATAGAATACACAGGAATTCATGGTCAAACATGCTCAAGAGGTTTGGCAACCATCCACAGCATGGAATCCTCGCTACTTTTCCTCGAATCACGAAAAACCTATGTTTGGGAAGCAATTCCACCGTATGAGAGGATTTCTCAGAATACATAAAAAGTCCTCAAACCCAAGGAAAAGCACGTCCGACCTCCCCCATCGAATTCCAAAAATCCCCTCATGCAGAGAAAGGCGAATGAACAATTAACTGGAGGGTAACCTGTGATTGATGGACCGCGCTCCTGTTCGGTTCTACCGAGGTCGACGGACGTGGGAGTCCGTTGGGTCCGACCCTTTCGTAACCGGGGGGTAAAGGCGCGCATCAACATTTTTGTTGTGTGGGTGTGCCAGATTTTTTATTTTACTTGGAATTGCAAGTGGTGATCCGGAGATCAACCTTCGCAAGTAAAAAGGAAATTAACTTCTTTCAAGTTTCCATTGCACATATATTTAAGAAAAGAGACATTTTTCTTGATTTGCCGTGAAAGGCAATTTTTTTTGGTATTTATAGCCGATTTTGGCGTTTATAGCCGATTTCTGGCGTTTATAGCCGATTTTGGCGTTTATAGCCGATTTACAATCCTTATCAATAATGAAAGACAAGAGTTGTGATTTTTGTCTCTTTTGAAAAAAATAAAAACTACAATGAAAAGCAAGAAAAGGAGGATCTAACTTCTCAGGAGATTGTGGGGGACCCGTTCAGATTGACGATCGCAAGCCATATGTGGGCTTCGCCATCATCCATGCAGATGAGAACAGAGGATGCTATTGATTAGCTTGGCTTGGCTATAACCTCAGGTTTTTAGAGGACAAAGACCAAAAGGAGGTCCTATGTCCAATAAAAAACCGAGTAGACGGGCTGAAAAGCCACATCTAAGCCATTGGAGGCAGAAGAAGGCAAGGACCTTGGGGGGGGGGGGTACCCCCCAAGGGACTTTTGTCACCTTGTAGCGGTGGTCGGTGTAGAACTTCCGTAGAGTTTTCTCTCTTTGATGCCTTTTTCTGTCTGAGTTTCTGGATTTTCTGCAGTCTGTAATCTGTGTGTTTTCTGTTGTGTCTCCGTCGTCCTTTTCTTCTTGGAGAGCTCTCCTATTTATAGGCTTTTAGGTAGCCATTTAGGAGGGTTTATGGGCTTTTATTGTCATTAAGCCGCATAATGGGAGGAGTTATAGGATTTAAATCTTTATTTTGTAACTCCTTTTTCTTGGCTTCTGATTGGCCGGAGGAGATTGAGGGCATTTAATCACCTTTAATCGCCATGATGGGAGGAGTTTCATGGGTTAAATGCCATGAATCTCTTGACTTGTAACTCTCGGATGCTTGCTTCTGATTGGTCCATCCAAAGAAATGGATTAATGATTGTAATAAAGCTAGTCAATTAATCGCATTAAGTGGTTGCCGAGCAGTTGAAGAGTCGCGGGCCGTGCCGCGGCTTTAGGGATTCTTCTGGCAATGATCATCGATGGATCTTCATGTAGATCGAAATCGGATGACCATGTGACTTCAGGTGTTGGTTGCCAACAGTGGGTCAGTGCCATCTGTCTTGTCGATTTCTCGATCGGTCGGGTAGAAAGCACACTTCTTTTTGGTTGACCGGGTGGCGATCAATGTTGTTTTCGATACTTTTGATGATTGACCCGTGTTTTTGACGGATGTCAGAGGATTTGGTGTCTCAAAAGTATGAGTTTTGGAAACTACCAGAGGCCGGACGCTTCGACTCGCAAAAAAAAGCAAAAACCGGGGTTTCCGGGGCCTTCCCGGCGATCCCGGGCTCCAGGGTCGCCGGCGACCCTGGCCGTCTGCGACCCTGGGGGGGTTTTCCCCCTTTTTGTCCCGTTTTGTGTCCGTTTTTGCTGTTTTTCGAATCTTTTTTCTTATGTATTTTTTCCTTGACATTTTTGACCATTTATTGGCTTGATTTCCCTGTAGGAAACCTGATAAGAATCCTTGCATTTTGGTTTGCAAAGTTTCTAATTTCCTGAGAAAGCCGAAGACTTTGTCGCGCAGAGCTGCCGATTTTCCGTCAGAAGCTGAAACTGGGACAAACAATGTCGGAATGACCTGAAATTTGGTGTGAAGCCTCCTGAGCAATAAATAAGACCTACCATAGGCTTTTGTTTGAGTTTTGAAACCGTTTGGGGTCCTATCACCAGTAGACTCGCTTTTGTCGCGATAAAGATGTCGCGGTTTGATGTGCGGTCAACCGATGTCCGATTAACTTGAAATTTGACAGGGAACCCATTGGAGTCATTTTAAGATGATCCATAGGCTCTGTCTTGGAAACCATAGTCCCGGAGAGCTTTGCCGCCGAGAGGCCTGATTTGGCTTCCGAGCGTCAAACTATGGTCAAATGTTGTCGAAATGACCTGAAATTTGATGTGCAGCCCTTTGTAAGCATTTTGAAGCCGTCCATGTGCTCTATCTGATGAGTGATGGCCTCGGCGGTTCTTGCTACCGAGAGGCTTGATTTAGCTGTTCGAGGGTTGATGTAGGGTCAAACGTTGTCGGTTTGACTCGGAACTTGACGTGGAGCCTTTTGGATGTATTTTGAGACCATCCATCGGCTCTAATCGAAGATTTGGTGTCTCCGATGCTTTCGCCGCCGAGAGCTCCTTTTCGGCTGTCGGAGAAGCGAAGTTAGGCCAAATGATTTTGAAATGGCCCGAAACTTCTTGTGTACTCCTCTTTTGTTTGTTTTGAAGGATCTTGCAATTTTTATTTGATTCTGACAAGATTTGATTTTTTGGAAGTAGCATTGCCTATTTATGGCAGTTTGCGACTTCATGTAGCTCTTTGGATCTTGAAGAGGCAAAGTGACATTTTTGGTGTCAACAAATGCCCCCTCGAGGTACAGCGACGAGTTGCTTAACTTTTGTAGTCGATGTGCCTCGAAAGAGATTTTTTGAAGGAGAGCCTGTGACTTGACCAAGAGTCTTTGAGCAGTTTTTCTTTTTGGTATTTGTAGCCTTTTGAGCTTCCAGGGGAATTTTATGGTAGTGAAAAGGATCACGTACCATCTCGAGGCAAAGTTTTGAAGATGACATCAGGGATGTGGATTTGGGTTTTGACCTTGTGACCTAACAGGCTGTATGTGGCAGGTTAGGGGGTCGGGTTTGGTTTTGATCGTGTGACCCAACAAGCTGTATGTGGAATGTTGGGGGATCAATTTTGGTTTTTGGTTTTGGTCTTGTGACCTAACAAGCTGTATGTGGCAAGTTAGGGGACCAGGATTTGGTTTGGATTTTTGTGGAATGTCAATTTCAAGATTTTGGCTCAATTTGGTAGATGAGGCTGGATGATTTGATTTTTGGAAGCTCATGGGGCTTGGAATTCTCTTTGTATGGTTGAATCAACTCAAAAGAGGCATGGAACCATTTTTGTATGCTCTTGGTAAGAGGGATTTCTCTTTGACTAAAAGCCCAAATTAATTTTTTTGTGTGCCTAGGTGGTCAAACCTGGCTCATATGGGCTAACCCATGGGACCTTAAGCTTTTGAAATGGCTTAGATCTCATATGGTGTCATTTTTGTAAAGAATATCAAAAAATATCTCATTTGGATAGAGAATATCTAAGAATATCTTTACTTTGGAGAGAATCTCTCATGTTCCCTTTATTTTGGGATGGGATATCTCAAGATATCTTTCTTTTGGGAAAGAATCCTTCATTGATGCTATCTTTTGGGAAAAAATCTCTCATTGATTTCTTTTTGGGAGAGAATCTCTCAAGATATCTTTCTTTTGGGAAAGAATCTTTCTAATCTCTTTCTTTTGGTAAGGTTACTAATTAGTAACACTTACCTCTTTCTTCTTTCCTTCTTTGGTTTGCTCTCTCCTATAAAAGCAAGGAGGAGGTTGGATCTCTTGCTCTTATTGCTTTCTTTTGCAGCAATCTCAAGAAGGCTTCAAGACCAAGAGTTCTTCTTCTTCAAGATCTTTAAGACTTTTCTTCTTCTTCTCCATCAATGGCTTCAAGTAAGTTCCCTTTTTCAAGAAAACTCCATTGTAGGAAAAACAAAAAGTTCTTCTTTTTTTTTTTATTTCTTTTCTTCTTCTCTTTTTTTTCACGTGTTTGCTTCTTCTTTTTTTTTCACACATTTTTTTTTCTTTTCTTCTTTCTTTTTTTTTTCTTTTTTTTTTTCATGTTTTTTTTTTTTTTTTGTGGGCCGTACGGACAGATCCGTACGGATCTGGCCGTACGGCCACGTGGCCTGTGGGCCATCCCTTTTTTTTTCTTTTTTTTTTGTTTTCTTTCCCTCTTTTTTTTTTTTGAGAAAGTTTCTTTTCTTCTTTTTTTTTGTTTTCTTTTGCTCATCATGATAATGCCCCTTTTTTTTTTGGCAAACCTAGATGTTAATGCATGAATTCAATTGTAAATCAAATTTGTAGCATGATGTGATAGCATACCTGAAAGTTTTTGCAAATTTGGGAATTTGGAGCTTGCAGCGATGTTGAGCCCTTCCTGATTTTGCGGGGACTTTGAGGCTTCGAAAGTTTGGAGTTTCGGAGCTCGCAGCAGTGTTGAGCCCATCTTCAAGCTTTCTATTTCTTTCGGGATAGTTCATTTTCTTTGGAATTGCCCCGGTATCATGTCAAAATTTTGCCATATTTTTTTTTTGCGAGATTCTGTCATTTTGATGTTTGATCTTTTTCTTTTCCATCCTTTGCAGGTGGTTCCTCCAGAACGAATAAGGGTAAAGAGCCTGCTACAAGCGCTCCTCGTCGATCTGTTAGATCTTTTAATCCGGCTGTTCAGCAGGCCTTTGAGAGGGTCCAGTATGTTGAAAGAAATTTGGAAGAATGCGACTCCCTCAATAGGGATGAGATGAGGCAGCGACTGATCGCTCTCAAGGGAGAGGAATTCTATAAGATCATGGTAAGCAGTCGTCCATGGGTGATGGAAGATCAGAGCGTTTTGCCTAAGCCTACCTTCTTCTTTAGTGATGCCGTCCCTGATGACATGACATACCAGAGGAGATGTTTTCAGTTCTCTTTCACAGCAGATGGTGAGAAGAAGACTGTTGCTACCCGGTCGACGTTTGATCGCACTGTCTCGATCATGAGCCTTGCCCCCACGTGCTCTAAGAGGGAAGATCCTCCAAGCTGGGTGAGAAGGACAAATGTAATCAAGACCGAGGTTTTTGTTGGCGGTTCTCCTGGATATACGGAGAGGTCGCCTGTTGACATGGACCTGTTGATGCCATCCAGCGGCTACCAGGGTTCTGATTATCCGTCGGTCGATTTGAGACCGGTGGGCCTTGGTATTTTTAGCGGTGACGGCAGCAATTGGATCAAGCCTTTTCGACTCCGTGGCCGTTTCAATGCTGACTCCGAGTGGAAGTTGTGGACTGATAGCGTCCTGCTGATTGGTGGCGCCGTTTTGAAGGAAGCCGGAATTTTTGATGCGGTCCGTGCCTTTAGGGAGACCGTGATCTTTTCCGACGAGGCCTTCATGGCTATGCTGGAATCATTCCTCTCACAAACCAATACCTTCGTTGTGACGAATGGCGAGATTGGTTTTTCTTTGAAGGACCTGAGTGCCATTACTGGATTGCCCATCCTCGGCAAACTCTATGAGGAGTTTATGCCGATTCACAACGTCCTTGAGGGGCAGTCTGAGGAGTTCAGGCTTCTGTACTTTCAGCTCGTCGCCTTCTATGATTTTTTGATGGAGAAAGAGGGTTTGAAAGTTAGATCTAGCAGTTGGAAGAGTTCTAGCTCTTCATTCCCCAACTTTTTTGATAGCAGGGAGTCTTCTGATAGCGTGACCCAAGAAGCCAGAGCTCAGGATCCAAGTTCAAAGAAGATCTTGGCCATGCAAGAAGAGTTGAGAGATTTCTGTGCGAGTACAAACGCCATATGTCCTGACATTGCACTGCGGAGAGATCTCGCTGTTTACCTCACTTATTGGCTTGGTGAGGCTCTTTTTGCTGGAGGAGATGGAACGCACATCAGGCCGCATTGTATTTTTTCGGCTTGTCAGATGGCGTTTGGAGAGCAGCTTGCTTTGGTGCCAGCTCTTTACTCCTACCTGTGTACCGAACTGCAGGCTGCTGCTTTTTTGGTTCGGCTTGGGCTTCCCATGAATAGGGTATTTTCAGCCCACATCTTTTATTCGTGGTACGTGTACCACTGTCCTGGCTTCCACCGGCTGGGTGCTGCACAGGATGATGTTCCTCTGATGATTCGACTGGCTAAGGGCAAAGCCGTGTCCAAATCACTTTTGTTTGCCCGCATGAGAATCCGACGGTTCAGGGACATCGAGATGGGGCAGTCTTCAGTGAAGCTTTCTCCGGAGTTGCGGAAGAAGGCTTTTGATTTTGGTGCCTCCCGAGACTCTACCAGGGCGGGGTCGGGAAGGCATTATTCCTTGACGAATGCAGAGAGAGAGTGGCTTTTCAGCATACGTGTTGGCACGATGGTGTACCATAGACATCTTTTCGTCGACATCCAGCCGTATGTACCCTCTCGCTTTGCTTTGCAGCTAGGCTTTTCTCAAGGCATTGTTGGAGCGCCTTCAAGCATGGTGAAGCTCTTTGGAGGTTTACAGGACGGGAGAAATGCATGGGCTTTCTATAGTGCTGAAGATACTATAGCCATTATTTCTTATCCTGTGTTGCTGACTTCCCGGACTGCCGGCTTTGCGAAGTGGTTCGCGGAGAGCTTTTCGGCATATCGGGGGCTTTCTAAGAAGGAGCTTGATGTGAAGTTGGCATCTGGAAAGGGCCTTGGAAAGTCGGATGGCGTCCGGCGAGAGGAAGTTTGGGCCTTCCTTTCCGGAGAGAAGCACAACATAGGCTTTCTCGGTGACCTGGGTGTCATTGGTTCTGAAGCTGTTCGAGAAATACCTGATGAGGCTTTAGAGCAGCTAGAACAGGAGGAAGCCGAACTTGGTGCTTGGATGCAAGCGGCACAGAGGCAAGCTTCCGTGGAGTCTACTGGCAAGAGTAGACCATCTAGTGAGGAGTCAAGTGGGAAACCTGACTCTGACAGCGGGGCAGGTTCCTCTAAGAAGTGAGCCCGCAGGAGTAAGAGGAGGAGGAGTCATCATCGCAGTAAGGGGCAGCATGAGGACTCTCCTAACTTGGAAGTTCCTCTTACTATCAATGAGGATGTGCCAGTGGATGCTGACGAGCCTCCAGAGAAGAGAAGCCGAGAAGAAGAGACCGTCGGTGAATGTATGATTCTTCCTTTTTCTCTTTTTATTTCTTTTCATTGGATTTTCCATGTTCTGATTTGCTTCTTGTTTCTGCTTTTCTCTTCTTTTTTTTTTAGCAGAGGAAGACTTGGCGATGCCTGAGGTTCCAACCGATGAGGTGGTGACGGATCCTGTCGGGTCACCTGAAGAAGAACCGAGAGACTCTGGAGTGAATCCAGAATCTCCAATTGGTACGACTTCTTTTGCTTTCTTTTTTTTTTTGTCTGTGACTTGGTTTGCTAATACATTTCTTGCCAGCTGACTTGCCACAGGATTCCGATGACTTTGAACCATCGATGGACGCAAATGTTGATGATGCTTCCGATGAGTTCATGGAGGAAGAGAGTCTTCCGCCAGTCGTTGAAGAAGGTATTTTGCAGTAATAACCCTGATAATGATTTTCAAACAGGATCATGTTCATACCTTTTGGCGTCTCTTTGGTAGGTTTTGAAGTGACAGAGGAGGATCCGTCGCTTCCAGAGCAAGGGATGCCAGAGGTTGATCCAGAGGTAGAGACTCTTGGGACCAGTTCTGACAATGTTGAGGAGATTCCTCATGCTGAGATTCCTTCCCGAGCAGGAGCAGCTTCAACTGGAAAGAGTTCTTTTGTTACTCTTCCAATAGATGGTGACATGAGTAGCCGACCAACGGAGTTGGGCGAATCTTCAGCTGGGCCATCTCTTCTTTTTGCGAAGAAGGTGGTGGTGCGAGTTCTGAGCTCTTGGATTGAGACTCTGCTTTCTGGGCACTTAGATGCCGGATTTGGGATGATCCAGCATGTGCGTGAGATTCTCGGTGATGCTGAAGAGGCTGGTCTAGATGTCACAAGTGCCAGGGCGATCATTGATAGGATCATTGAGCTGGGTGACAGGTGGTTTGAGACCATGGGTTTTCCTGATGACAAGTTCTTCAAGGAGATGTTCCTGGATCCTGCGGATAAGGCTCAGTCTAACCTGGATGAGGCTACAGAAAGCAGGAAGCAAGCAGTCCGAGAGAAGAACTTAGAAGAGCTAAACATCATTAGACTGACACATGACCTTAACATCCTTGATAGGGAGGTCGATGAGGCCAGGAAACGTCTTGAGCATCTGCAGGCACAAGTCGCTGCCAAGTGGACTGCAATAACAGAGGCTCGTGAAAGGGAGACTGCTCTGATTCACCGGATTGCAGATGCCAATCGAGTTCTTAAAAGGAAGTCTGATGAGAACAAACAATGGCGAACTGCTCGAGATAAGCTTCCCAGTGCGAAAGAAGGGTTACAGCCCACTCCAGCATCTCATGGCAAATTCCTGAAGAAGCGTGCCTTGGAATCCTTGACAACTGAGGCCAAAAGTTTGCTTAAGGATCTGAACTCTTGGCTGGAGACCATTTTTGATTGAGCTCCTGTTTTTTTAAACAGAAACCATCCTTCTCTCTTTTCTTTTTAGTACCACTTGTATTTTTTTGGCACTTTTCTCTCTTTTTTTTGTAGTGCTTGTGAACACTTTTTTTTTTTTTTTAGTACCACATGTATTTTTTGGTACTCCTTTTTTTTTTTTTTTTTTTTTTTCCCTACGCTCACTTAAATCTTTTTGTGATGAAAGTAATTGCTAAATGGGATTTGATCAAAAGCTTGTCATTTTGTGAAAATCTTTTGTCAAATGATTGTTTTGGCATGGAAGCCGATTTTGGCATGAGAGCCAGCTTTTTTGTGGCATTGATAGCCGAATTTGTGGCATTGATAGCCGGTTTTTGGTTTGTGGCATTGATAGCCAAGTTTGTGGCATTGATAGCCGGGGTTTTTGAAAACCAATTTTTTGTTTGTGGCATTGATAGCCGGTTTTGTTTTGGTGGCATTGATAGCCGGTTTGTGGCATTTATAGCCTGTTTTGGTTTTCAAAAATGCAAGTATCGACTAAAAGTTGCCTCCCTGCTGAATGTTTTTGCAAGTGTCGATGGAATGTCGCATCCTTGCTCATTCGGTTGCGAGTATCGATGGAATGTCGCATCCTCGCGGATTTGGGTGCAAGTATCGATGGAATGTCGCATCATTGCTTTTCAAAAATTTTGGTTTTGCGGGTACTGACTTGTTGTCGTTTCCCCATGATTTTTGAAATTTGTGATTTTTTCGAACCTTTGAAAATTTGGGTTGTGGATATCAACTGAAATGTTGCGTCTCCACGGTTTTTAGGTTTTTTCGAACCTTTGAAAATTTGGTTCGAACCTTTGAAATTTGGGTTGTGGATATCAACTGAAATGTTGCATCTCCACAGTTTTGGATTTTGCAAGTATCGACGAAATGTCGCTTCCCTGCGATTTTGGAAGTGTCGAACGTGGTTCGCTTGCTTCCGATTTGTGCGAGTATCGACTAAGCGTCGGTTCCCCACGGTTTTTTGAAAAAAACCATTTTTTTGTTTGTTTTTTGTTTAAAGACACGAGGGTCATAAGTTTTGACCTAAAACCATTTTGGCGGTAAAAGGCAGGGTGGACTAGGGTGGAAATCCCTGAATCCGGATTTTGTTTCAAACCATGAATTTTGGGTTCAAGGGTTGAAAATTTTGGTCAAGTTAGGGGAAGGTTCCTAAACTTGGGTTTTTTGAATATTGAAACGATGGAAGTAAGCATTGTTTAAATTTCTAGAAATTTCAACATTTGACATGAAAATTTTAAAAAAGGGTGGGTTTAGCGAGCGTGTACCTGGAAACCAGTTTTGGTCGTACAGGCATTGCTCTTACCCAGTTGGGTAAGTCTTCAAGGGTAGTACCGCTTTAAGAACTTGCCGTTGATGGGCAGCATACGTCTGTCGCCTTCCATGTTTAGGAGTGCATATGCGCCGTTGGAGAAAACCTTGTCGATGACGTAGGGTCCCTCCCATTTTGGCCCAAATTTGCCTTTGGACTTGTGAGTGAAGACCATTGGTCTTTTTACCGTAAGAACCAAGTCACCCTTTTTGTAGGCGCGTTGCCTGACCTTTTTATCGAAAGATCCTGCCATGCGTGCTTGGTAAAGTTCAATGCTTTGTTGAGCTTCGAGCCGTCTCTCATCGAGATTGTCCAGCTCATGGAGTCGCAATTTGACATTGCTTTCTTGAGTCATGTCATTTTGCATGGATACCCTCAAGGAAGGAATTTGTACTTCCAAGGGCACGACAGCTTCGCATCCATAGACCAAGGAGAATGGTGTGCTATGGGTTGGTCCTCGAACGGTGGTTCGATAGGCCCACAAAGCTTCAGATATTTTGTCGCTCCAGTATCTTTTGTGACTAGAGACCATTTTTTTTGAGGATTTTGCAGAGTGTCTTGTTGAAAGCTTCTGCTAACCCGTTTGCTGCCGGATTGTATGGAGTCGAAGGACAACTTTGGATTTTGTATTTGTCGCAGAACCTGTAGAATCGATGATCCCTGAATTGTGGTCCGTTATCATGGACGAATCTTTTGGGTATGCCGAAACGACAAATGATGTTGGTGCGCAGGAACTGAAGGACTGATGAGGTCTTCATTTCGTTGAACGCAAATGCTTCTGACTACTTGGAGAAACAATCCGTAGCGGCGAAGATGAAGCGATGACCTTTGCTCGAAGGGGGAGAAATAGGACCTATGATGTCCATACCCCAGGCTTCGAAAGGCCATGAGATCGCTGTAGGATGCAGCCATTCTGGAGGCATGTGAATTTAATCTCCATGAATTTGGCATTGTTGGCAGCGCTTAGCAAATTGCATTGCGTCAGCTATCATGGTAGGCCAGTAATATCCTAACCTTTTTATCTGATCATAGAGCTTGGGACCAGCCTGATGAGCTCCGCAAAGACCAGCATGAACTTCTTTGAGTGTTTCTTCAGCCTCTTGTTGTGACAAGCAGCGTAGAAGTACTCCGTTGAAGGATTTCCTATAAAGGATTTTTGAAGGAATATCCAAATGAAAGCTTGGGGTTCGCCTTTGGGTGCTTACCCATTCTTTTGGATCTTCAGGTAGGATTCCGAACATAATGTAATCAATGAACGGATCCCTCCAGTCGCCGATTGAAGTTTGAAGGATTGAAATCCTACTTCTAACCACTTGGTGGCATTCAGCAACAGCTTGGTGTGTGTTAAGAGGAAGGATTCTTCTTTCGCACACTGTGATTTGCATGTTTTCCCCTTCCTGAATTGCCATGGATGCGGCAAGTCCAGCTAGGGCATCTGCACGTATGTTTTCACCTCTACGAATGTGGGTGATGTGACAGATGTCAAACTTTTGATGAAGTGATTGTGCCTTGTTGTAGTAAGGCAGTAAATCTGGCTTCCTGACTTCAAATTTCTGATTCAACTGGTTGACGATTAGTTGAGAGTCTCCAAAGACTTCCAGCATGGTGATACCGGATTCGATGGCGAGTTCCAATCCTAGGATTAGAGCTTGATATTCAGCTGCATTGTTTGTGCATGGAATCATGTATTTGTCGGGGCTAACAAAGAGGATGCCAACTCCCGAGATCAGCTGTCTTTTTTCATTCGTCCTGGTTGCACCGTCAAAGTACATGTCCCAGGAGGCACTTTGCGAGAAAGTCTCCACATTGTAGACTGGTTCGTCTGGGAGATCATCTCTGAGTGGAGAATCTTTAGGCAATAGATGCTCTGCGAGAAAGTCCGCTAGAGCTTGCCCTTTGATTGCCTTTTGTGGTACATACCTAATATCAAATTGTGACAGAAGGATGGACCATTTTGCCAGTCGAGCATTGAGAGAACCTGCCTTTGTGACAAGGACCTTCAAGAGGTTGACCCTCGAGACCAGGTATACTGTGTTGGAAAGCAAGTAGTGATGCAGCTTTTGTACGGCGAACATCACTGCAAGGCATTCTTTTTCGACTGGAGAGTAGCGATGCTCTGCACCTACCAGCATGCGGTTGAGGTAATATAGAGCAGCTTCTTTTCTTTGATCATTTTCTTGTGCAAGCAGAGCTCCCAAAGAGTGATCAAGGGCTCTTGTGTACAAGATGAATGGTTTTCCAGTGGTAGGAGCAGCTAATACTGGAGGTTTTGTCAGGTGTGACTTGATGTCTTGGAAAGCAGCTTCACAGTCAGCATCCCAGATAAAGTTTACACCTTTTTTCATCAACCGGGAGAATGGACGGCATTTCCCTGAAAGATTGGAGATGAACCGTCTGATGTAGGCCAATCTCCCTTGAAGCCCTTTGAGTTCTCTCAAGGTTCTTGGAGAGGGCATTTCTAGAATGGCTTTGACTTTTATGGGGTCAAGCTCTATTCCAGCTTTCCGAACTAAGAATCCGAGGAACTTACCCGACGAGACGCCGAAGAAGCATTTCAAAGGATTCATTCGCAGTTTGTGTTTGCGGAGCCAGAGTGTAAGTGCTCTCATCAGACGATGCTTCGGAAGAGCTATAATCCCGAATTATCATATTACAGGAAGCTCTGACGGGAGACGTTGCTTGATCGGAGTCAGACTCATCCTCGGATGTAAGAGGATCGTCTATCCAGCAATTTTCTCCATTTTCAGGAGTTAAGAGAGGATGTACCTGATGGTCTTCAGGGACTTCAGGCTCTGGATTGCGAGGAGGCTCATTGACGCGGTCTTGCTCTTGTTCTAGAGCGAGATGCTGCAAGATCCTTGCATATTCTTCAAGATCAGGCATGGGAGCCGGATCTTCTTCTTCATCAACTCTTTGTGGCTCAACATGGTTGATTTCCACTTGAGTAATGAGAGGTGCTGGGTCAGCAGCATTTTCTTGTACAGCCTTTTGGTCTTCTTCAACATCAGACCAGGATCCTTGTGGCTGTAGGGGGTTATACCATATTACTGGCATAAGATGAGACTCAGGAACCCATTCTTCATCGGAGAGATATTCTCCTGTTTCAAGGGACTCCTCCCACTCGTCTGTGTAGTTGGATTCGAATCCATCATCGGTCTCGCTGGACTCGTATCCATCAATGGAGAATCCAACTACCGAATTGCAAGAGTATGATGCCTCATGCATGGCTTCTTTGAATTGAGGTGGCATGAAATCATTGACAGTGAATTTCCTTACCGCCTTTGAAGTCTCTGGAAGGGATACTTTTGTTGCCTCCAGTGAAAAGGTAGAGGAAGCCTCTGCCTTTTCTTTGACCTCTAGTTTTGGCTGGGTCTTCTCTTGCCGTTTGAGCTTGAGAAGATGTTTCCTAGCCTGCCTTCGCTGCTGAGCTGTAGGCTTTGTTTTCACGACCTTCCAATTTTCATCTTCCAGGAGATCGGGATGTACCCATATCGGTTGTCCGTCTGGTGTCGGGTAAGGAACCAGTTCCTCGAACGCTTGGATTGAGTTTATTACCTTGAAAGAAGTAGTGATCTTCTTCTTCGGTGATTTTGATGTTTGTCCACATGTCACCATGTTGACGGAGGCAGGCCCATAGTTTTTGTCAAAGGTGATGACTCCGTTTTTCCACATCTCGTTTATTTTCTCCCTCACAACGAAGCATTGATTGGGAGGATGTGAGGTCATCTGGTGGTATGGACAGTACCGAGGATCGTTGGTTTTGCCAACATCACCCAGTCTTTTTGGTTCAGGCAAGGTGAGCTTGCCGTTTGCCACAAGAGCCCCGAAGATTTCATCAACATCTTCATCAAACGGGTATTTCTTCTCTACTCGTTCTTTGAAGGCATCTGAGAGTTCAGGTCTCTTACCAGCAACTTTATTTTCAGCTTTTTTTGGTGGCTGAGGAGCTGACTTGGTCTGCACATTGAGGACCTCTTTTTTCTTTGGTTTAGAGGTTGCAATGGCGGTTGGCTTTTTTCTTGATGATTTCTGACTGTTGAGGTCTTTAATCACCGTTTCAGCTTCCATGGAAGCTTCTAGGAGTTCTCCCAGGTTTTTTGATTTGTTGCCGATGATCATGGAGCGGATTCTGGCTCTCATGTTGTTTCGGCAAATGTCGACTAGCGACGCTTGTGGCAATACATCAGAGCATTTGTATGCCATTGCTTTCCACTTGTGAATGAAGTCATATGTTGATTCATTCTCCCCCTGTTTTAGGCTGCACAGCTGAGCCATAGTAGCGGGATGATCCTCACCTTTGAAGTGAGTCAGGAAGCGTGTCTCTAGCATGGCCCAGTTTTGGATTGAGTCTTCCGGCAGAGTGGAGTACCAATCGAAGGCCGTACCTTTCAGGGTACTTGCAAATAGGCGGATCTTGAGTGCATCTTGATCCGCGATAGCTCCCGTCAGGATCTTGATGTGGATGACGTGCTGTCTGGCTGATCCTTTCCCCGTATATGTTTGGAGAGTAGGATGCTTAAATTTGGTGGGGAACGGGACCGAGTCCATCCATAAGGGATATGGTGGCTTGATCCCATGCTCCTTGAGTATATCCTCTTCTTTTGCTTTGGCGAGGATACTGTCTACGTCCTTTTTGGTAAGGGCGTGTGACTCATTTTCTTCTCCATTTACCTCATCGTTTTGATGATTCGGAGGAGGTTCATTGTTCGCCTGATTTTGGAAGGCGAGGAGAAGGTTTTCCATCAGAGTTTCAATCCTCTGCTGGCCTTGTTCCAACTGCCGGATGCGGGTGATCGCATCTTCTGGAGGTGGATTACGGGGTGGTGGCTCAGAATTTGTAGCCAAGACATTCATCCTTCGTGATTCGAACGAAGAAACTGTCCTGGTGGCTGAGCTGGGGCTCATTCTTTTTGAAGAAGAGCTTGAGGAAGGATCACTCTATTGTCCTTTGCTTGAAGGAGCAGGGGATTCTTCTGAATGTCTTCTTGTCCTTGAGACACTACGGGTCGTCGGACGTCGGATATGGATTTTTGTTGCTGACTTTTGGCGCCTTCTGGTTTTTCCAACCATATGGACGGCAGCAACTTGGTTGGGTCTTTCTTTTTCGACCCATTTGGGGGAGACTTGAAGTGTAGGAGGTTGGGTCCTTTGCTTCTCTAGTCTCTTTTGCCGGTATGACGCGCGGCGGCGTATACGACGAGCAATTTGAGCTTCGGTCAGCTCTGGCTGGGCTTTGACGATGAAGGATGTGCTCCCTCGGGCGCAGCAGCCGAGCCTGTCTTCTTTGTAGCTGGGCAAGGACAGGATGCGAACCCTATCCTTCGCCTGTTGCAGCGAAGCTTTGAATTTTTGGAGTTCGGCCCCTGTAGAGATGAAGGGTCGAACTGCAGGTTTGTAGGCCTTAGCAGGTGCTTGCAGAGGCCTTGTGATGCATGACTTGATTTTGGGCTTGTAGGAACAAGCCGGCTCATGCTGGGTTGACTTGAGAGTCAGGTTGGAGATGGGTCTCTCCTCTTTCATGTAAGCAAGAGGGTAGAACTGGTTCTCCTTGAGTGGGGCCAGGAATGCTGGCTTGGTAGATGTTTGGGACCTTCTTTGTTTTGGTGAAGGTCTTGGGGACCAAGTCTTGGGATAGACCTGGTTGCTTGCAGGTCGAGGCTTCGTGGGGGTGC
This sequence comes from Litsea cubeba, assembly GCA_012931725.1. NCBI lineage: Eukaryota > Viridiplantae > Streptophyta > Magnoliopsida > Laurales > Lauraceae > Litsea > Litsea cubeba. Next base: position 6,576,303 of record CM022949.1, on the reverse strand, counting down.
CACGGGCTTCAGGCCTTCTGGTGCTCGCCTTTGGTGTCACGGTAGTGACACGTTGAGAGGCGAGTTTTCTGCTTCTTGGAGGGAGCAGTTTGTTCCTCGGGAAGTGGGAATGGTCCCAGCGTACCAAAGATAATAGTCCGGGGAGTCGAGGTCGACCCGGAGTTCAGAGAGTTGCCGAGGGAGTTGACACTTCGGCAGCTGATGGGGCGCTTGTAGGTGCGCGTAGTTTGCTTCTGTTGAAGCATGATTTGGTGCTTGTTCTCATCGAAGGTAATGGTAAGCGATGCTGCCATTGTTAGTTTTTTTCGAAAATTTCTGAAACAAGACTACATCCATTAGTAATCACAAGAATATAATGATCATAAATGGGAAGTTCTATGGTTTCGTCTTTTCAAATTGCTCGAGGGAGATGACCCAAGCAATATGAGGAAGGCAAAATGCCATAGAGGGTACAATTGTTCTGATCGCAGGTATGGTAAGCCCAGAATGAGCGTCCCAGTGACTGCTAGAAGCAATTGTGAACTTAAATTCGACTTATCAAGAAACAAAGCTTGCTCGAGATAAGAAGAATATAAAGTTTGGAGTTATAGATGTGCTGGTCGCAATACAGTAGACCCTGAAAGGGCGTACTAGTACCGTTAGACACAAATGTTTTGAGACCGCATCCATGAGATAAGATTCTCTATTTTGAAAGGTCAAGATTGGATTCATCAAAGAGAGCAGATTGTATTCCAATCTGAACACGGGCTCAGCGATTTCCGCGAGCGCCAGTGCTCAGAAAGAAATGAACCATAATTTCTCGAATCTGAATCTAAAAATGACGAGTTTTTTTTTTTTGGAAAGGCCAATATCGGGTTCATCAAAGAGAGCAAAAGGCACTCCAATCTGGACACGGGCTCAGCGATTTCCGCGAGCGCCAGTGCTCAGAAAGGAGAAGACCAAGATTTCTCCAATCTAAACCCAAAATGACGGAAGTTTTTTTTTTTTTTTTGAAGATTTTGAAGATTTTTTTTAAAAAAAATTTTTTTTTTTTTATTTTTTTTATTTTTTTTTTTTTATTTCTTATTTTAAATTTTTATTTTTTTTTTAAATTTTTTTTTTAAATTTTGTTTTTTTAAAATTATTTAAAAGACGAGAGAGTACACATAGGCCTCCTAACCCGGTCTTATGAAATCTTGATTGATAGAATTGCCCCCAGGTAAGGGTAGGATTACTTAATGAACCCGTTTGGAGGACCCTTGCTTAGAACAGTCAAGCTGTCTCCACACTCTGAACAAGGCTTTTCTTTGAATCAACCATGATCAAAGAACACAGTTGGTTTAACCTTAGTGGTCTATGTCTTTTTTTTTTGTTTTTGTTTTATATATATATATATATATTTTGATTTTTAATGAACTCATCGAAGAGAAACGATGGCCCAAAACCTTAGTCGAACAGGCTCAACATTTCTGCAAGCGCGATGAACGATAGGAACGGATCAAGGTTTCTCAATTTTGAACCCAAAATGAAAAATCTAATTTTTGTTTTTTTTTAATGTATATATATATATTTATTTTTAATGAACTCATCGAAGAGAAATGATGGCCCAAAACCTTAGTTGAACAGGCTCAACATTTCTGCAAGCGCGATGAACGATAGGAATGGATCAAGGTTTCTCAATTTTGAATCCAAACTGAAAAATCTAATTTTTTGTTTATATATATATATATATTTTATTTTTAATGAACTCATCGAAGAGAAACGATGGCCCAAAACCTTAGTACTGGCTCAACATTTCTGCAAGCGCGATGAACGATAAGAACGGATCAAGGTTTCTCAATTTTGAATTCAAAATGAGAAATCTGTTTTTTTTTTGTTTTTTTTTTTTAGATCTTTAATGAACTCATCGAAGAGAAACGATGGCCCAAAACCTTAGTCGAACAGGCTCAACATTTCTGCAAGCGCGATGAACGATAGGGAAGGATCAAGGTTTCTCAATTTTGAATTCAAAATGAGAAATCTAGTTTTTTTTTGTTTATTTTTTTTTTGAAAAGAGAAAGAGTGGAAATAAATTCAAAGAATTAGAAATTTCCAAAAAATCTCATCTCATTTTTTTTAGATGCGGAATCCAACATAGGCCACAAATTAGAAAGTAACCAAGGAATCGAGAAAAAAAAAAGCATAGAGCAAAATATATGATACGCAAATATTTTATTTCTAGCATCGTGTTCTCAAATGAATGAGTCCCACCGGGTGTGCCAGCTTGATGGACCGCGCTCCTGCTCGGTTCTACCGAGGTCGGCGGACGTGGGAGTCCGTTGGGTCCGACCCTTTCGTAACCGGGGGGCAAAGGCGCGCATCAACATTTTTGTTGTGTGGGTGTGCCAGATTTTTTATTTTACTTGGAATTGCAAGTGGTGATCCGGAGATCAACCTTCGCAAGTAAAAAGGAAATCAACTTCTTTCAAGTTTTCCATTGTACATATATTTAAGAAAAGAGACACTTTTCTTGATTTGCCGTGAAAGGCGATTTTTTTTGGCATTTATAGCCGATTTTGGCGTTTATAGCCGATTTCTGGCGTTTATAGCCGATTTTAGCGTTTATAGCCGATTTACAATCCTTATCAATAATGAAAGACAAGAGTTGTGATTTTTGTCTCTTTTGAAAAAATACAAACTACAATGAAAAGCAAGAAAAGGAGGATCTAACTTCTCAGGAGATTGTGGGGGACCCGTTCAGATTGACGGTCGCAAGCCATATGTGGGCTTCGCCATCATCCATGCAGATGAGAACAGAGGATGCTATTGATTCGCTTGGCTTGGCTATAACCTCAGGTTTTTAGAGGACAAAGACCAAAAGGAGGTCCTATGTCCAATAAAAAAACCGAGTAGACGGGCTGAAAAGCCACATCTAAGCCATTGGAGGCAGAAGGAGAAGGCAAGGACCTTGGGGGGGGGGTACCCCCCAAGGGACTTTTGTCACCTTGTAGCGGTGGTCGGTGTAGAACTTCCGCAGAGTTTTCTCTCCTTGATACCTTTTTCTGTCTGAGTTTCCGGATTTTCTGCTGTCTGTTTTCTGTGTGTTTTCTGTTGTGTCTCCGTCGTCCTTTTTTTCTTGGAGAGCTCTCCTATTTATAGGCTTTTAGGTAGCCATTTAGGAGGGTTTATGGGCTTTTATTGTCATTAAGCCGCATAATGGGAGGAGTTACAGGATTTAAATCTTTATTTTGTAACTCCTTTTTCTTGGCTTCTGATTGGCCGGAGGAGATTGAGGGCATTTAATCGCCTTTAATCGCCATGATGGGAGGAGTTTCATGGGTTAAATGCCATGAATCTCTTGACTTATAACTCTCGGATGCTTGCTTCTGATTGGTCCATCCAAAGAAATGGATTAATGACTGTAATAAAGCTAGTCAATTAATCGCATTAAGTGGTTGCCGAGCAGTTGAAGAGTCGCGGGCCGTGCCGCGTCTTTTGGGATTCTTCTGGCAATGATCATCGATGGATCTTCATGTAGATCGACATCGGATGACCATGTGACTTCAAGTGTTAGTTGCCAACAGCGGGTCAGTGCCATCTGTCCTGTCGATTCTCGATCGGTCGGGTAGAAAGCACACTTTTTTTTGGTTTGACCGGGGTGGCGATCAATGTTGTTTTCGATACTTTTGATGATTGACCCGTGTTTTTTGACGGATGTCAGAGGATTTGGTGTCTCAAAAGTATGAGTTTGGAAACTACCAGAGGCCGGACGCTTTGACTCGCGAAAAAAACGGCGAAAACCTGGGGTTTCCGGGGCCTTCCCTGGCGATCTCGGGCTCCAGGGTCGCAGGCCCCTGCGACCCTGGGGGTTTTTCCCCTTTTTGTCCCGTTTTGTGTCCGTTTTTGCTGTTTTTTCGATTCTTTTTTCTTCTATATTTTTCCTTGACATTTTGACCATTATTGGCTTGATTTCCCTGTAGGAAACCTGATAAGAATCCTTGCATTTTGGTTTGCAAAGTTTCTAATTTCATGAGAAAGCCGAAGACTTTGTCGCGCAGAGCTGCCGATTTTCCGTCAGAAGCTGAAACTGGGTCAAACGATGTCGGAATGACCTGAAATTTGGTGTGAAGCCTCCTGAGCAATAAAAAAGACCAACCATAGGCTTTTGTTTGAGTTTTGAAGCCGTTTGGGGTCCTATCACCAGTAGACTCGCTTTTGTCGCGATGAAGATGTCGCGGTTTGATGTGCGGTCAACCGATGTCCGATTAACTTGAAATTTGACAGGGAACCCATTGGATTCATTTTAAGATGATCCATAGGCTCTGTCTTGGAAACCATAGTCCCGGAGAGTTTTGCCACCTAGAGGCCTGATTTGGCTTCCGAGCGTCAAACTATGGTCAAATGTTGTCGAAATGACCTGAAATTTGATGTGCAGCCCTCTGTAAGCATTTTGAAGCCGTCCATGTGCTCTATCTGATGAGTGATGGCCTCGGTGGTTCTTGCTGCCGAGAGGCTTGATTTAGCTGTTCGATGGTTGATGTAGGGTCAAACGTTGTCGGTTTGACTCGGAACTTGACGTGGAGCCTTTTGGATGTATTTTGAGACCATCTATCGGCTCTGATCGAAGATTTGGTGTCTCCGATGCTTTCGCAGCCGAGAGCTCCTTTTCGGCTGTCGGAGAAGCGAAGTTAGGCCAAATGATTTTGAAATGGCCCGAAACTTCTTGTGTACTCCTCTTTTGTCTGTCTTGAAGGATCTTGCAGTTTTTGTTTGATTCTGACAAGATTTGATTTTTTGGAAGTAGCATTGCCTATTTATGGCAGGTTGCGACTTCATGTAGCTCTTTGGATCTTGAAGAGGCAAAGTGACATTTTTGGTGTCAACAGTGATTATCTGGTTTTTATCTAGAAACCTCATTTTTTGGTCCCATAATCCCAATCCAAATCGTTAATCAAGTTATTAAGATCCAAAATATGTTTGTGATCCTTCTTAAATATCTAAATATTTGTAAAAAAGTCCTGACCATTGGATCATGAGATCTGGATTTCTGTGGGCCATGTTTGTGAAATCTGAGTCGTTCAGTCTCTCCATCAGACATACAACGACTATGGGGTTGAATTTGGCATCCCAACTCATCATGGACCATGAGAATTGAGAAAAATGTGTAAAACCTATTGAGTGTTGGTGGCATCCCGGTTTCTGAAGTGCGCATTAACAATTAAATTGCATGAATCGTGAACGTGGCAGCAACATACTGGTAATGGTCTTGATTTGGAAACCTATCTTATGGGTCCTACAATCTGACAATCACGATCCGAACCGTCCATCATGTTTAGAGAGTTGAAAACGGCTGGTAACTCAATTTTCAGCAGCCGTTGATTCTTTTTATATTTTGAGATATTTATAAAAACACCCACAAGTTAAAATTTTATTTTTTAATTTCTATGAGACCCACAATGAAAAATCGGAACCGTCCATCATCTCTAGAAGGCCATAATTGACTAGGGTTCAAAATTTAGGAGTTGATTCATGGCTGATTACGAGAAAATTACAAAAAACTTGTGACCATTGGATGTAGTATATACGAATCCATAATCCTTTGTTGTTCCCAAACATGGATTTGCGGTGATTCTTCTTCATGAGAAATCATCCGGGAGGATGTCATTGTGGATGGAGGATCCCAACCATGTTACCAAACGTGCGAATTCTTGAATTTCAACCATTCCTTGAGCAAATCTATATGCATTTAGAATCCCTCTTCCAAATAGATAACTAACAACATTGCCTCTACTAGGCACATCCATATTCACCTGCAAGTTATTTAGCAAAATGGTCATGCTAAGAACGAAAGGTGCATCAACACATAAGCAAATCCAAATTGCAAATCTAAATATATGCATCGATACTAAAAAAATGCACTTAAATAAGAAACACACCCATATTAAATTAAGGGGTGAGTTTAACACAAGTTGCTCCCACTCACTTTTGGAGGAAAAATGTTTGGAAACCTTGACAGCCTTTTTGTTTGCATAGAATACACAAGAATTCATGGTCAAACATGCTCAAGAGGTTTGGCAACCATCCACAGCATGGAATCCTCTCCACTTTTCCTCGAATCACGAAAAACCTATGTTTGGGAAGTAATCCCACCGTATGGGAGGATTTCTCAGAATACATAAAAGGTCCTCAAACCTAAGGAAAAGCACCGTCCGACCTCCCCCATCGAATTCGCAAAATCCCCTCTTGCAGACAAAGGCGGATGAACAGTTAATCGGACGGTAACCTGAGATTATCCGTTTTTTATATGGAAACCCCATTTTTTGGTCCCATAATCCCAATCCAAACCGTTAAGATCCAAAATGGGTTTGCGATCCCTCTTAAATATTTAAATATTTGTAAAAAAGTCCAGACCGTTGGATCATGAGATCTGAATTTCTATGGGCCATGTTTGTGAAATCTGAGTCGTTCAGTCTCTTCATCCAACATACAGCGACTATGGGGTCGAATTTGGCATGCCAATTCATGATGGATCGTGATAAAAATGTGTAAAACATATTGAGCGTTGATGGCATCCCGATTTCTGAAGTGCGCATGAACAGCTAAATCGCATGAACAGTGAACGTGGTGGTAAGATATTGGTTATGGTTTTGGATTTGGAAACCTATCTATAGGTCCCACAGTCACGATCCGAATCGTCCATCATGTCTAGAGAGTTGAAAACGACTAGTAATTCAATTCTCAGCTTTTGATTCTCTTTATATTTTGAGATATTTATAAAAACACCCACAAGTTAAAATTTTTTTTCTTTAATTTCTATGGGATTCACAATGAAAATTGGAACCGTCCATCATCTTTAGAAGGCCATAAATGACTAGGGGCTCAAAACTTAGGAGTTGATTCATGGATGATTACGAGAAAATTGCAAAAGACTTGTGACCATTGGCTGTAGTATATACTAATCCATAATCCTTTGTTGTTCCCAAACATGGATTGCGGTGATTCTTCTTCATGAGAAATCATCTGGGAGGATGTCATCTTGGATGGAAGTTTCCAACCAAACATGCCCTTAGGATATCTTGAATTTCAACCATTCCTTGAGCAAATCTATATGCATTTAGAATCCCTCTTCCAAATAGATAACTAACAACATTGCCTCTGCTAGGCACATCCATATTCACCTGCAAGTTATTTAGCAAAATGGTCATGCTAAGAATGAAAGGTGCATCAACACATAAGCAAATCCAAATTGCAAATCTAAATATATGCATCAATACTAAAAAATGTACTTAAATAAGAAACACACCCATATTAAATTAAGGGGTGAGTTTAACACAAGTTGCTCCCACTCACTTTTGGAGGAAAAATTTATGCATGGAATTAGATTGGCACCACTTATTAAATTCGTATTAGCCATTGTTCCCATTGAAACCACATCTAAAGCATTCTATAACTGCTGTTTGAACCATGCGATTGTCATTCTACTCTTGACTGACCTGTCCTCCTATGCCACTTAATTATTCATTTGGCTATATTTTTCCCTTTACATGAGAAGATAATAGATGAATCACTTTGTGTCATAAAGTATGACATAGGCAAGTGGAGGATTGGAGATTAGACATCTACTAAAAACTATGTCATCAGTTGTTGCTAGCCATTAGTCAAACAAAAGGTATTGTTCTAGGTTCATTGATGTCTGTGTTAACGGTTGATTTTATAACCTTTATTGTATGGCCTGCAAGAACCTATGAGAGTGTTTCAGCGTTAGTGGATGTTACTAACCATTAAATAGAAGTGAGTATCTATATTATTTGTTCATTCTTTACCATGATAACAGTATAATAGTGTTGAATAAGACTGATATTTGATAGATGCCTAATTTAAAGAATCTTCTTTTATGTGGTGAAAACTTAATATTGAAGGGTTTTCTAATTAATTTTTCTCTAGGATTTTCTAATTAATTGTTCTCTAAAAGTTAACCTCATTGAATGTTGCTAGCTATTTGATAAAAGATAGTATTTGTGGGCAATTCACACTCCTTGTTAATTGTTCACGTCCATAACTTTGATTGTTCAAATAGCAATGAGATTAATTTTTCGCAGATGTTTGATCTATAAGATTCTCTTTTATGTATGGATCGCGTAATAGAGTGTTCTATTTCTAACGCACAATGAAATCATATGGCTAGAACATTATAGGGATATTTTGGTTCTTGAGACATGGGAGGCACGCACCGCTGTGGGTAAGTTACCTCCCTTCTATAGAAACGACTAGGGATTAATCCCTCCTTGTAGCGCGCTGATGGTGACTTGGGTGTGTGGGTGTATGAGTACCCTTCCAACAGAAAAAAAAAAAAAAAAAGAAAGAAAAAAGAAAAAAAGAAAAGAAAACCATGGTCGAAATGGAACACCAACATGTTTTGAGGTCACCAGTTCAACCAAATATAAGGGCGCGTCTATAGATTAAACAACTGCTGAAAATCAAGTTGATGGATCAAATCACATCAAAGCATAATAAAAAGAACGAGAAAAAGAAAGAGAGACGAGGAGGAATCACATAATTGGGCCTGGACTATTACAAGTTTTAGGGGTAAAGGGCCCATTATAATCTCTCGAGTTTTTTATTTTTGGAACACTAAGCACTTGGAAAGCATAGCATAGTCGAATGGTTTTGCCTTCAAGTCAGAGTTTAAATTTGCACTCATTTACACATCACATGTATAAATTTGGTGTTTAACAGCACCGATTGGCTTGTAAAGACTGTAAGGTTATTATAGGAGAGGATTTGACCATACAACATATGTTAGTAGTTTTAGATATTTGCATTAGAAGCAAAAAGAGATGGGTAATAATTAAATATTCTCTAAAACAAGGTGGAAAGATTTAAAAGGAGATAGAGCAACAATATTTAAGGATAAAGTGATTGAGGAGGGAGAATGATGTTTTGAGGGATAAACTATGGCGATGTGGAATCAAATGACTAACTGTATTAGGAAGGTTGCAGAAGAGGTGCTTGGAGAGTCGAAAGGGAAAATACGCTATAATAAAGAAACCTAATGGTGGAGTGTAGAGATTCAGAAAGGTGTTTGGGAGAAATGACGTTACAAAGTTTGTGTGGGGTCCAGGAATATAGAAAACTATGAAATGTATAAGAAGGTAAGGAAAGAAGCTAATAATGTTGTAAGTGATGCTAATTTCAAAGCAGATTATGACCTATATAACAGGCTCGGAACAAGAGAAGGAGATTAGGATATTTTTAAGTTTGCAAAAATAAGGGAAAGGAAAAGTAGGGACTTAGATCATGTTAAATGTACGAAGAGCAATGACCAAAAGGTTCTAGTAAAGGACAATGATATCAAAGAAAGGGGGTGGGACTATTTAGCAAGCTTCTAAATGAAAGACTAAATTGGGGAAATAAAAAATATGACATGATTCTTCATTAGTAGAATACGCCTTTTCCCGTAGAATTAGGGTGGTGGAAGTGAAGAAAGCATTGACACAAATGCAGACGGAAGGGCTATGGGTCTGGATGACATTCAGAAAAAAGCTTGAATATGCCTTAGAGAAATTAGGAGGATTCAGTTAACTAGGCTCTTTAATAAGATATTAATATCAGAATTCGGCATTTTCTTTATCATTAAGAACTTATTAAAGAGCCTAGTTAACTGAATCCACGTTTCTCTCTCTTTTCTGAAATTCAGTTAACCCTGAATCCACGTTTCTCTCTCTTTTTTTTATCTTTTGGCGCTATAGTCGATATCGACTATCCCTGCTACTAAAGACCGAAAACCCTCTCTCAAGAGGAATAGTCTTCGGGTTCCTCTCTTAAGAACTTGGTGGCGCATTCGACGACAACGGAGGGGTAGGCCCTTCTCATGGAATCGTGGGTTTCAGTCCTGGACATGCAGTGGATCTTTTCCATGATTTCTAGGGTTTTGAGGATGGATTCGGAGATTGAGGTCTTGGAGAGGAGGAAGGAGATTCTTCGGAGGAGGATTGTTTTCTTGAGGAGGAGATCAGAGTTTGATTGGGGGAGGAGTGAGATGAAAGTGCATAGAAAACAGTCGTCGATTGATTGGCGGAGAAAGAATTCGAGGATCCATGAGGAGATGTTGATATCCACTTGGATTAAGAAGAAGAAGAAGAAGGGGTTTGCAGCAGAGCTAACTTGGGATTCGATTCCGCCGTCGTCTCTTCTGTAATTGATGATAAGGCATTGGTGGAGGCAATGGGGGTTGTTGGATTGAGAACCCAAGAAGGGGTGGGTCTGGGATAATGGGTTGAAAGGGGAAATGGGGTTTTGGGGAAGAAGAGATTGGAATTGGAGAAATGGATTTTGGGTGTGGAAGAAAGAGGAAGGTGGGCAAGGGTTTTGTATTTAAAAGTGAGGGTATCCACCGTGGCAGCCGTCTGCATCTTCATCTCCCTCACGCTCATCACCATCTCATGGGGATGATGCAGATGCAATGGGTGTATGCTGGGAGGAAGGAAGGAGGAGAAAACATAAGGGAAAGAAAAAACATGGAGAAGGAGAAGGTGATGGTGCAATGCGAGAAAGAGGTGGAATGTACCATTGTCTAGTTTGGGTGTTTTGAGAATGACTCATATCCTTCAGTTCTCTTATTGTTTGTCAGAATTCGATCTTTTTCTGTGATAGCTTTCTTGGTTTTTTTCTTCTTCTCTTGTCTGTATGAATTCAATCAAGTACATATGCAGTTATTACAGCTTGTTTGAAAGAAGAGATGTGTTTCATTGATACTATCTTGTGTGGGTGAATTCGTATATTTGTATGTGCAAATTCTCTCTTTACTTGTTTGGATTGGATATTCTTCTTTCACAGGAAAACATGGGTTTCATTAATATTATCTTATTTGGGTGAATTCAATTATATGTATGTGCAAAATTGTTATTTACTTGTTTGGATTGGATCTTCTTCTTTCACAGTAAAACTTAGGTTTCATTGATTTTCTTTTTGTAGGGGTTGAATTCAGTAAGTACATGTGCAATTATTTCTATTTAGTTGTTTGAATTCGATCTCATGAGAAAAGATAGGTTCTTTTGGATTTTCTTGTTTTGGTAAATTCTATCAAATTCATATGCAATTATTCTGGTTACTTGTTTGATTTTGGTCTTCTTCTTTTAGAGGAAAAGATAGGTCTCATTGGTTTTTCTTGGGGTAAATCTATTTAATTAGATATGCAATTTCTCTGTTTACTTATTGACTTTGGTCTTTTTCTTTCATGGATTTCTATGGTTCTTTCTTGTTAGGGTGAATTCTATCAAATAAAATGCATTTAACTAAAATAAAAATAGGAAATCATGTCATTAAGAAGTCAAAATAGTGAAAATAATGTTCTTTCATATTTAAAGAGCCATAAGTAACTTGAAAATGGTATGGGTTTTCACTTTCAAAAGGATCGTTGACTCTTTTTTTTATTTTTTGTGATTTGCAGATTTTGGAGAGAACCAAGCAAAGATTCAAGCTTGAGTTATATTTAAGGCTAATGGGTTTTATCCTATGTGAGTATGTAAGTATGTAAAAAAGGAAAGAGAGGAAGAAGGAAGAAAGAAATAAAGGACATGTGCATTGGCGTGGAGTGCAGTGGCTGGCAAAGTGCAGTGCAGGGAGAAAGGAGAAGAAGAGGGGGAGAGGGGGAAGGAAGAAAGAAAGAAAGGAAAAGGAGGAAAGCCATCAAGACAATTGTAATTGAATGCTAATAGGTTGAATCTTCCTAAGTTGTTGAACCTACCGGTTTGATGTAATTTTCTTAGCTGGTTAGTAGAAGTTTTTGGAAGATTTTTTGGGCAGTAGACGGAGAGGCCAAACATAGATACTTACTTTCTTTACTTCGTAATTGAAATTGTAAAACTCGTGGGCAGTGGTTGTGGAACTTCTATATTTTGGGCACTTGGATTTATGTTGTGGAACTTCATGTACTATTATTTGAAATTGAATGGTTTGTTAATTGAATGTGTGAATGGAATGTACCAATATATTCAGAACAATGTTTAGTACAATGGAATGTGTTTGAATGTGTTTGAGAACAATATAATCCAATTGCAATAATATGCTGTTTAGGAGGGTTTATGCCGTTAAATCCCCTATTTTTAATATAGGGTGGGTGGGTTTACTTTGCACTAGGCATATCATCTCTATTTTCCATTTTGTATAGGTCCCATGACCCCCATCCCATGTTGTATATCTGTATTTACTGTTGATAGTAGATGGAGGGAGAGAATCATGGGATGATGATGGGGGAGTTAGAAAGGGATTTTAGATTGGTCAGTTAGTTAAAATTAGCTATGTGTGATATTGGTAATGCTTGAATTTCAAACCAATTGAGGAGATGTATGTGTTCTAATGGATTGGGAAGATAAAAGGGTTGATCATGTTCTAATGGATTGGTTAGAAAAAGGTTGAGCCTCTCGCACATGTAGGGCCTACTGTTGGCTCATCTAAGTTGACCACAAAATAGGGACCCGCTATAGTCACGGGTTCCGTCTGTACAATGTAATCTCCACATAGAAGAGATTTTTTTTAGAGCTACACTTAGTAAGTTATAGTATTATAACATAGTCGATATTGACTATGACTGTGTTTTTTATGTTTCAGCTAAATATTCGATATCGACCATGAAAATAGTCGATATCGACTATGACTGTGTTTTTTATGTTTCAGCTAAATAGTCGATATCGACCATGACAATAGTCGATATCGACTATGACTGTGTTTTTTAGGTTTCAGCTAAATAGTTGATATCGACTATGACTGTATTTTTTAGGCTTCAGTTAAATAGTCGATATCGACTATTGGTCATATTAAACAAACTAGACAATGGTACATTCCATTGTACTAAACATTGTTCTATATATGAGTAGGCTAGTTTTATGGCCTATTTTTATTGCAATTGTAAACAAAGAATCCAAAAGAATTCTCTCAAGCATGTCCAAAAGAATCCATTCAACCCCATTATGGGCTCTAAGGTTTTCAGAGCGCTCCAAACCATTCCATTGTACTAAATATTGTTCTAAATATATTGGTACATTCCATTCACACAATCAATCCACAACCATTTTGACAAACCATTCAATTTCAAATAATGGTACACGAAGTTCCACAACATAAATCCAACTGCCCAAAACCATAGAAGTTCCACAACCACTGCCCACAAGTTCCACAATTTCAATTACAAAGTAAAGAAAGTAGGTATCTATGTTTGGCCTCTCCGTCTAACCAACTAAGAAAATTACATCAAATTAGCATTCACTTGCCAACTTGTCTTGAATAATTCAATGATAATTATACTACAGAATAATTCAATTATCATTTCTCATACATTTCTTCCCACAACAAAAAAACTACTTACAACAAGAGATATGCAAATTTACAACACTGCTTACACAAAGCACAGACAACAAATGATACCTCATTCATTTACAGTGAATCAAAACAAACAGAGAAACAGAAGAAAATTCCGGTGTCAAGTAATACAATGCAATCAACTACACTTCCCTGTACCCAAAGGATCTCTGCCACACCTCAATAGATGTGAAGTAACACAATATAATCAACTAAGAATCCTCCCCTGCCTAATTCAGATTCAAACAGAACTCTGCCACACCTCAACAGACTGCTGATCCTTCCTGGTCAAGACCATCTTATTTCCACCAAAGGCCATCTGGGTTACCCTACAGCCTCCAATATCCTTCAGCTTCCCCATCAGATTCCTTCTAAAAACCCTCTCTCCCAACCCATCTTTACCATTTCTACAGGAACCCATTTCCACCTCAGACCACAGTTCCAAATCCCCACCTTTGTTGCGAAAAACCCGCCTCCCATGGCTCTAAATATTGGAATTAGAACCCTCCTTCTTCCCATTGCTACCCTTTCTACCATCCCCTAAACAAACCCATGAATTCACTCTATCAAGCTTCCTCAAATCAGCCATGAACATCTCACCTGGGTTCACCCCAACCTTGAACATTGCAAAGAGGCTATTGGATACAGTAACATCAGAGAAGCAATAGAGGACTAGTTCGGCCACCGGGAATGGAGAAGAAGACCATTCCTCGGTCTTGGATTGCGGCGCAGAAGACGAATCATAGAAATCTGATTTGATCGAAGATGATGAGAAACTCAGAGGATCTAGGCTTGCAAATCTAATATGGTCTTCGTCTGTTCCTTTCTTTCTTTCTTCCTTCCCCTCTCTCCCTCTTCTTCTCCTTTCTCCCTGCACTGCCCTTTGCCACCCACTGCACTCCACGCCAATGCATTGTCCTTTCTTTCTTTCTTCCTTCTCCCTCTCTTTCCTTTCTTTCCTCTTTCTTTCCTCATCTTCTTTTCTCTTTTCCCCCTCCTTCACTGCTGCACTCCGCCCTCACAGCCCCTTCGCACACCTCCATCTCCGTGCATCTCATCTTCACACACCCACCAGCTTTCTCTTTCACTCTTCCTCCTTCTCAAAGATTGTGATTTGAGATCAGTTGCAGAGAGCAAGAGAGAACAAGAGAGAGAGGAAGAGATGAAAAGGGAAAAGGGGGAAATGGGGAAGAAGACGAACAAGAAAGAAATGGGTTTTGGTCATTATTATACACAGGGATAGTCGATATCGACTATAGCGCTAAAAGACAAAAAAAAAAAAAAAAAAAACGTGGATTCAGGGCCCAATCTGTTTGATGTTTTTTACTGGGGCCAATTGTATTAATACCCTGTTTAGGAGGGTTTTTCCCGTTAAATTCCCTTTTAGAGCAGTTGTGGTCGGGTTTTTTTTGGCATACCAGCAAAATGGGTAGAAGATGCACTTTCAACCGTGGGCCCTCCAATGATGACAGCTTTTAAGAGTTCCCTCCTACCTCATGTAAATCATATGTATTACTGGGCCTGGCGATGTCACTGTACTGTGAATGTTCTTTATTTTAATACATAGCAGCACCAATTACATGCAGCACCTACTAGTGATGATAATATGATATTAAGGGGTTGGCACTCTATGACCCAATCGATTAGAGGGTTTACTGCAGACTCGGACCAACACTGGCATGGCTCACTACATGATTGGGCTAATATATACTTTGATAAAAAAGAGACATGCAAGAAGATCCATGAAGACCCGATTGGGAAAGCCTACCATAAGAAGTGGTGGACCAGAGAGATCCATGAATATTCACAAGATTCAATGGGAACTGGGAAGGCTAATCTAGCAGTCTCTTTTATTTATTTTTTTCATTCTCACGTGTCACGTATTTGTAATTTAAGCTGTTGAGTTTGTTTATTGAACTAATAAACCCCAATACTTTTTAGCTGATTATTTTAAAATTTTATGGATTTTGAGTAATTGGTGAAAAAAATAAAAAAAATTCTAACTATAAAGTTTGTTTTCTGCACTTATGTGGGCCCTTAGTTTATGATCTGAACAATTCAATATTCTTATATTATCAAAAAATTTACTTTCATACCTTAAATCTTCATGTAATTTTGGACATTTGCAGAAAATGTCTAAAACATCCAAGTACACCAAGAACGGTCGATGTAGCCATTTACTTATGTTTATGATGATTTTGATGGACATGACAATGTATCACGTGTGATCTTTACATATGTAGGATCCATTTTCTTATACCATGCATAAAAGGAAAATGACCCCTAGAAGATAGACATCAAAAAATGACCTACAAGGTTCAATCTGAAGGACGGATAGAAGATAGACATCAAAGTGGAGATCCATAACCTACAATGTTCAATCAGAAGGACAGATCCATGAAGATCCACAAGTATTGGATGGAAAACCTATTAGAAGAAAGGAGAGATCCACAAAAAAATTGATGGGGAAAAGGCTAGTAGGAGAGATCCATGAAGACTGTAGGTGCAGAAAATTATGACCCACAATAAGAGGGTGCCTTACAGGACTTATCCGTGAAGATGATGGTGTCTAGGATGTCTGGATGCCGTCCGGAAGCCTGAAAGAGAGTAGCGAACGGTCAGAGGACCCTGGCCTGAGCGGCGCAAGGCTCTCCGATGCCAAAGTCAGTATGGGAACTGGAACGATGGAAGGAGAGGGAGAAGAGAGACAGAATAAGGGCTCTGTGAGGGAGATTCTGCGTACCTTGCATGGTGCATGAAGGTCTATTTATAGAGGATTGGATCGTATCTCTCAGAGAATATCTGGGTGTGGGTCCCATGATCTGACTGGGAAGTCATGATCAGCCCACAAAGTAATAAATGCAGTCTAATCCGGCCCACTCAGCATTTAATGCCAGTCGGGTCAGCCCACATTGCATTAAATGCGTGTCTTGTTGGGCCAGGTTGTGTTGGGCGCCTTTGGCGGTTGGAGTACCAGCGGATCTTCCCTCGGGCCTTGCCCTGATGTGGCCTCAGCCGCTGGATGCTGCCATGTGGCGATCTGGTGAAGATAGTGGGCGGCTGGATGTCGTGTCTGTCCCACTAGCTCGTGACCCTATCCCTCCACGTGCCTGGTGACGTGGGGGATGTGGGGCCCAAGCGGATGTTCTTTCTTGCTCCGGCTACTGTCCTGGCTCCTTCAGCCGAGGTGGCTTCAGCCGAGGTAGGGCTCTCTGCGGAGATGGCATCCGGGGTGGCCCTGCCGAGGTAGACTCTTTGCCGAGATGATGCCCGAGGTGGTCCAGTTCGGCGCTTGTGGCCTGGAGATGCTTGATGTCGGCCAAGGCCTCTGCCCTGGTATCCGGGATGAGATCGGTGCCACGTAGATGGCACGCGGATGGCACGTGAGAATGCTTAGCCCCATCTGATGGCTGTGATTAGCTTAATCCTGTAGCTCTGGAAATTTCCCCACACAATTGCCCCCTAGCTTCTGAGCTCGCGTAGAACGTCAGTGTCGTGAGGTCGGGAGCTATGTGCCGGGTCTATCTGGAGGAGAGGGCCTCTTTCGGCTCTGACTCGCTGTCGCTTTGGATGCTCGAGGTAATAAATGGCGTTCCCTATTCAATGCTGAAGACAAGTCGACGGCTCCACGTGTCGTCTCTTGGCTAGTTGTCTGTCTCCTCGAGGTCGTACGCGCCGTCTCGTCAGGGGCGCAATCAATTTTTGAAATGATTTGCGCGCCGTTTCGTCAGGGGCGTGATCGATTTTTGAAATGATTTGCGCGAAATCCCAGGGGGCGCCCCTTGGCGCGCCCAACTAGGGTTTCTGGAAAGGGGGCCTCTCTGCTATATATAGGGCAGTCGAGGTCTGCTTTACTCTTCGTTTGCGATTCTGAATCAGAGGCGAGCGTCAGAGGTGGGCAAGCTACTGTGAGGGAGCTTCATCTGAGGAGTGGTGCGCTGCTGAAGTTGAGTCTCTTTGCTGCCCAGCATCTTCATTCTGCTTCCGTAAGTTCCTTCTGCCTTGCCTCTTCTTCTGCGGGTTTCTCTACTTTTAGACTGGGATAGGAATGGGGATTTACAGCCACTGGTTAGAGGGCGAGGCAGCGATCGAGGGCTTCAGGTTGGCCTTTAGGGTCCCTGCTGATGTCCAAGTCAGGGGTGCTGATCCCCATGGCTACAACCCTCGCGCCTTTTTGGGAGGCTGGATGCCTTTTCCGCTGGTGGCCGTGATAGAAGGCGGGGTCCGATTTCCCCTTCACCCACTTCTCAGGAGGTGCCTTAGTCAGTGGCGTCTGAGCCCCTGTCAACTGCTGCCGAATGCCTTCAAGATCGTGATGGGCACGGTCAAGCTGAATGAGGTCCTGGGCACCGACTTCGGCGTCTTTGACCTTGAGGATGTCTATGACATATTGTGGTCCGGGGATTCTTATTATCTCCGGGCTAAGTCAGGCCGGGACGGCTTCGTCCGGTACTTGGAAGATTCGAGCAAATATGCCGGGGACGATCTTCTGTACGTCTCGGGAAACTGGGAGTTTGGGGAGGCGGACACCGATAGAGGCTACCAGGTCCCTCGCCACTTCGGTACCATTCCAAGTAAACACCCTTCGTTTCTTTTCTTTTTTCATAAGTTTCTTTTTGTTTGGCCGTGCTAATGCTTCTGATTGTTGCAGCTTTGAAGGAGAGGAAGCGGGCTGCCAGATACATCTGGAAGAGGAACGAGGCCTGGCTCCGTCTGGTGAAGCGATACAGCGGTCACGACGGCAGAGCGGCTTGGTCGCTGCTAGGGTATGAGCCGAAGTACCGCGGGTATTTGAGGGGCACCGTAGAACCGATCAAGGGTGAAGGTGCCGGACTTGAGGTCGGTCAGGAGCAGGCCGTTCCGGAGGTCGCAGAGCCCTCGCGGGTGTCGTCTGACGTTAGGGCCACGTCTGGAACCCTAGCTTCCACGTCGGGATCGAGACTTCCCGAGGTCTCAGGAAGGGAATCGAGTCAACCTGCCCGATCTCCCTCGCCAGGATCCGAGATGAGGCACACCAGGCGTTTGTCCTTTGAGGACCTCGAGGCTTTGGCGCTTGGAGTGGAGGACGCCCGAGGCCCCTCGGAGCCGGTGAGTTCTCCGAAGCATCCGTCTCCGAGGGCTCGGGTGGCTTCTCCTGCAGTGGTGGCGGAGGTTCCCGCGCCCCCTAGCCTTGTTGATCCAGGGGTACGCCTGCCCCCGGCTGAGGTGGAGCAGGAGGAAACCCGGCCGCTGAAGATGCCGAGGACCGACGCGGGCCCTAGCTCGGCTGCTGACTCGTTGCCGCAGGGGCCGCCGTTATGGGAGCCGAGCTTCATGCTTGGGCCGGGGAGGCCGATGACGGCGGAGGATTGCATTCTTCACAAGATCGATCTCCCGGTCCTCGAGGCCCTAGGGCGAGCCTGCGCCCTTCCCCGGGACATGGAGCGGCTGGATAAGTACAGCGATCAGAAGCTGATCCTGTCGATGTTGCAGTCCAACTTCGTGGTAAATCTTCATTTCCCTTCGTCAAACCAGCGATTTAGCGTCTGACGCTCTTTGGATCTAACACGTACATCTCGTTTCTTTGACAGGCGGCAGAGAAGTCCATGGCCGTTGCTGACAGGATCCGTAGGTACAGCGCGGACGTTGCCGAGCTGTCCGTGGAGAAGAATGGCCTGCAGGAATCCCTGGACGCCGTTAGCCAGAAGTTGGCCAGGGTGGAAGAGGAGTACGCGGCGAAGCTTGAGCAGGCGAGGGAAGAAGCCGAGGCGGAGAGGACTAGAGTGGCCGAGCTCGAGGTCTCCATCTCAAAGATGGGAGACGATTACGCGGCCCTGCTTCAAGCCGAGTCCAAGAGGGCGGACGAGGCCGAGGCGAAGCTTGAATCTGAGTCCAAGAGGGCGGATGAAGCCGAGGCGAAGCTCGAGTCCGAGTGCGATGCTGCGTTCGACGACGCCAAAGTGCAGGTCACCGCCCACTACAAGGAAAGGGTTCTTGTTGTGAGGGATAAGGCCTGGGCGAAAGGGTGGCTTGCTGGCCTGAAGGAGGTCGGGATCTCGGAGGGCCACCCCTCCTTTCGGGAGCCTCCTCCGTACACGCTTCCGGTGCCGACCTCTGCCCGTCCAACCGGCGAAGCTTCTGACGCTGCAACCCGTGCGACTGACCGGTCTTGACTTCGGGATCTCGGGACATCTTGCTTTCTTGCTTTATGCTTTGTAATCTTCTTCAATTTGTATTTGCTGAACACTGTAATGAGTGAGACTTTTAATACAATTGAAGGTTTCTTCAAGTACCCACGCTTCTGTCTCTTTTAAGCCTGGTACTTTTGATGCTTGAGTTCGGCAGAGTGCTCCTTGTGACGGAGCGCTAGGACTGGGTGCCGAGTAGTCTTCTTGGGTATTAGCGTCGATACTCCGTACCTTAGGTGATTTTCTTTGGTGTTCGCGCTGATCCCCCGTATTTTAGGTGATCTTCATTGGTATTTGCGCTGATCTTCCGTATCTTAGGCGATCTTAAATAGCGATAGATGTGATGGCGCGACTGACGAGTGAATCAGACGGATGTCTCCACGTGGCGCCATAGGAATCGCTGGTTGACTGTCGCACGTCCCCAGTAACGTGTGGGAGACTTCGCCCTCATAACTCCTTTCGGAGACTGAGCCTTCTCCTCCCTATAAATAGGGGTGGCAAGCTTGCCATGGGAGAAGAAAAGAACATAGCTGTAGGAACCATGTCTGGGAAGTGTCTGGAATCACATGATCCGGGAGGAAACTTGCGCCGTTGGGCGGCTATCCCCGAGGGGGGAAGGCTGTCGTGGCCTGCGCGCTCTCTGAAGGAACTCCCCGTGGACCACGCGCTCTCTGAACGCGGGTTCACGGCCGTCCGCCCTTGGCCAGACAGAGTGAGGATGCGCGGCGGGGGGACGGTGGAGCATTCTCGTGCGACACGGCCCAGTGCGCCCGTCGTACGGCAGGCGGGATGAGGTCCCGCTGGTCCGGGAGGTTTCTTCAAGCTTGGCTGGTCCCACTGGCCGCCGAGGGTGTTGCAGAGCCCAGCGGGGTCCAGGGTCGCTCAGAACCTCCAGGCGGCGATCCGGCGTCATCGAGCCTTCTGCCTGAAGAGTTGGTGGAGATCAGAGTCTCCTAGTCTTTATATTTTCTGTTTTTAGAGGACTGTGATCCTCCTTTCTGTATTTTGCTTTCTATTCTGCACTTCTTGTAATGAAGTAGTTTGCAATGGATAAAAAGGAATTCTCTGATTACCCAAACTGTGTACAGCGCTTTTGAGTTCTTTTCTCATTTCTTTGCACTGTTCTGGTACTCTTTCTGTGCTGTTTGTGTTTGAGTGCTGGCACTGACCTCGAAACGGCTGGCTTTGGCCGAGCCGAGCTGCCTCGTGCCGGAGCGGAGTCATCATCCCACTGGTCTCGGCCGCGTGAGCATGAGCTCGGCAATGATTTTTGAGGGGTGTAGAAACCCTGATCTTTGGAATCCGGCCGAATGTCTGAACTCGAGGCCCTCTCCATAGCCCAAGGCTAGGAGCTTTAGGAATCGACCGAGTCTGGATCCGAGGTCTCCTCCAGGGCGGTGGGCCCAATCTCGGCTGAGTGTGAACTCGGAAGCCTCTCCATGGCCCAAGGCCAGGAGCTTTAGGAAACGACCGAGTCTGGCCTCGAGGTCTTTTCCAGGGCGGTGGGCCCATGTGTCCAAGACACGGGATTTTAGGAAAGGCTGAGTGTAGGAACTCTTCTATGCCGTTTCCAAGGCGTTGAGCCTGTGTGTCCAAGACACGGGATTTTAGGAAAGGCTGAGTGTAGGAACTCTTCTATGCCGTTTCCAAGGCGTTGAGCCTGTGTGTCCAAGACACGGGATTTTAGGAAAGGCTGAGTGTAGGAACTCTTCTATGCCGTTTCCAAGGCGTTGAGCCTGTGTGTCCAAGACACGGGATTTTAGGAAAGGCTGAGTGTAGGAACTCTTCTATGCCGTTTCCAAGGCGTTGAGCCTGTGTGTCCAAGACACGGGATTTTAGGAAAGGCTGAGTGTAGGAACTCTTCTATGCCGTTCCAAGGCGTTGAGCCTGTGTGTCCAAGACACGGGATTTTAGGAAAGGCTGAGTGTAGGAACTCGAAGCCATTTCCAAGGCGTGGAGCCTGTGTTGCCGGAGTCGACCAGGGAGACAGATTGATGACAAGGCAAGAGCTGCTTTTATTGATTCTGAAGTTCATTACATCTTTAGAAATAAAATTTCTTCAGGTGGGATGCATTCCACGGTCTCGGTAGCGGCTTGCCATCCAAGTCTTCGAGCTTGTATGCTGACTTTCCTGCCAGTGAGACCACTCTGAACGGGCCATGCCAGTTCGGGGCAAGCTTCCCCTCATTTGGTTCCTTGTCAGCTGGCAGGGTCTTCTTTAAAACGAGCTCTCCCGCAGTGAAACTTCTCTCCTTGACATTCTGATTGTACGCCCTGGCTAACCGCTGCTGATAGTCGGTCAGTCTCAGGGCTGCCGCTTCTCGTCGCTCGTCCGCCAGCTCCAGCTCCATCGCCAGGTTCGTCTCGTTTCGGCCTTGGTCGACCAGCTCTGTCCTCAGGGTAGGAAGGCCGATTTCCAAGGGAATGACCGCCTCCATCCCGTAGGCCAGAGAGAAAGGTGTTGCCGAGGTGGACCTCCTTGGAGTTGTTCTGTATGCCCACAGCACGCTCGGAAGCTCTTCTGTCCATCTTCCCTTTGCCTTGTCCAGTCGCTTCTTCAGGCCGTCCAGGATCACTTTGTTGGAGATTTCTGCCTGGCCATTACTCTGTGGATATGCCGGGGTGGAGTAATGGTTTCTGATGCCGTGCTCTTGGCAGAAGTCTCTGAAGGATTTGGAGTCGAACGAGTCCCGTTATCCGAAATCAGGGTCCGGGGGATGCCGAACCTCGTAAGGATGTTTTTCCAAACGAAGTTCCTGGAGTCCCGGTCCGTGATGGAGGACAACGGCTCAGCCTCGATCCACTTGGTGAAGTAGTCCGTCGCCACTATCAGCCATCTCTTGTTCCCTGGAGCTCGGTGAAGAGGCCCCACAATGTCCAGGCCGCATTGAGCGAAGGGCCATGGGCTAGAGAGGGGACTCAGATCCTGTGCTGGCTGATGGAGTGAGTGGGAGAACTTCTGGCATTTCTCGCATTTCCTGGCGTAGACCTGGGCGTCCTTCTGCATGTAGGGCCACCAGTAACCCTGGCTGATTGCTCTGTAGGCCAATGACCGACCTCCAATATGGCTGCCGCAGATTCCTTCATGGATCTCGTACAGGAAGTCGTCCACCTTAGACGGGTGGACGCATTGGGGGTACGGACCCGTAAAGGACTTCCTGTAGAGTTTGCCTTCTGGAGAGAGCCAAAACCGAACTGCCTTGAGCCTGATCTTGTGGGCTTCTGTCTTGTCCTCGGGGAGCTGGTCATCCTTCAAGTAGGCGACGATTGGATCCATCCAGCTGGGGCCGAGGTCAGCACAGAGGACAAGTCGAGATGAATGGAGTTCTAGACTTGACCTTGATACTGACCCGACCTCGATGGTCCTCTTCTTTCCTGCTTCGACAGCGGAGGCCAGGTTTGCAAGCGCATCTGCATGCGTGTTGGTGTCTCTGGATATTTGTCTGACCTCGGCTTTCTGGAATTGGGAGAGTAGTTTTTCGCGAGGGCCAAGTAGGCCGCCATCCTGTCGTCCCTAGCCTGGTAGTCCCCAGCGAGCTGGCTAGTTACCAGTTGAGAGTCGCTGAAGATCTCCAGATGCTGGGCTCCGAGGATTCGGGCGCTGTTCAACCCTGCAATCATTGCTTCGTACTCTGCCTCATTGTTCGTCGCTTTGAAGTCCAAGGTGAAGGCTTGCTCTATGACCAGTCCCTCTGGCGATTGGAGAACTATGCCGAGGCCTGCTCTCTTGGAGGTAGACGACCCGTCGACAAAGATCCTCCATGCCGAGGTGGGAGACTGCTGGACTTCTGTTTCTACTGGCTCTTGCCCTGTGCCCCCCAGTGCCGTGCCGAGCTGGGTCGGAGCCGGGCCGGGGGAGGCGAATTCGACAATGAAGTCTGCCAGGATCTGGGCTTTGATCGCAGTTCGGGGACGGTACTGAATGTCATACTGCCCCAGTTCAACTGCCCACTTGATATGCGCCCTGAAAAGTCAGCTTTCTTGAACAATGACCGGAGTGGATGCTCCGTGATCACCACAATAGTGTGGGATTGAAAATAATGGGAGAGCTTGCGGGAGGCGGTAATGAGAGCCAACGCAAGCTTCTCCAACAGGAGGTACCTGGTCTCGGCATCGAGCAGTGTCTTGCTCGTGTAATAGATCGGCTTTTGAACTCCCTCGTCCTCCCTGATGAGGACGGAGCTCACTGCGTGATCCGAGACCGCAAGGTACAAATACAGAATCTCCCCCCGAGTTGGGGTAGAGAGTAATGGTGGTGACATCAAATAAGTTTTGAGTGCGGCCAATGCCTGGTCGCACTCAGGGGTCCATTGGAACTGCAGATTTTTTCTAAGAAGCTGGAAGAAAGGCTTGCACTTATCTGATGATCGGCTGATGAAGCGATTAAGTGCGGCGGCCATTCCTGTGAGCCTCTGAACTTCTTTCGTGGTGGAGGGACTCTGGATGCCCTGGATGGCAGTGATCTGGTCCGGATTGGCTTCTATCCCCCTCCGCGTCACCAGGCTGCCGAGGAACTTGCCAGAGGCTACGCCGAAGGCGCACTTGGAAGCGTTTAGCTTGAGCTTGTAGGCGCGAAGGATGCCGAAGACTTCGCCGAGATCCGTCAGATGGTCGCTGGAGCGCACAGATTTGACGACCATGTCGTCGATGTACACCTCCACCGATCGGCCGAGCTGGGCCTGGAACATCTTCGTGACGAGGCGCTGATAGGTCGCCCCCGCGTTCTTCAGCCCGAAGGGCCATCACCTTATAGCAGTAAGTGCCGCGGGGGGTGATGAACGATGTTTTCTCCTCGTCGGGCTCGTAGAGCGGGATCTGATGATAGCCTCGGTAGGCGTCAAGGAAGCTCATTCGGTCGTGACCAGAGGTGGCGTCGATCAGTTGGTCAATCTTTGGGAGGGGGAAACTGTCCTTAGGGCAAGCCCTGTTCAGGTCGGTGAAGTCCACGCACACCCTCCACTTCCCAGTTTTCTTCTTGACGACCACCGTGTTGGCCAGCCATACCGGGTACTGTACTTCCCGTATGGCCCCTGCTTTTAGCAGGTTGTCGACCTCTTCGACGACCGCATCTGTCTGCTGTAGCCCGGTCCTGCGGGCCCTTTGCACTACCTGGCTTGTGGTCGGGGTCGACGTTGAGCTTGTGGCACATGACTTCAGGGTCGACCCCGGGCATTTCACTTGGGTTCCAAGCGAAGACGTCCACATTCTGCATCAAGAACCGGGAGAGTTCGGCCCTTTCTTCGTCCGATAGCTGGGTGCCGATCAGGAAGAACCGGTCTGGGTCAGCCGGGTCTAGCCTGACCTCGGCCAGGTCCTCGATGCTCTTCTTTCAGGGTCCCGGCCGATCTCATCGAGGCCCTTTTCGAACTCGGCCAGGTTGACGCGCTCTGGCTCCTTCACGGCCGGGACTGCGGCCAGCACGCACTGCCTGGCCTGCTGCTGGTCTCCCTTCACTGTGACTACTTCCATCTTGCCTCCTTCGTTCTCATGGACGAACTTCAGCTTTTGGTGGAAGGAAGATGGAACTGCCTCTAGCTTGTGGAGCCACGTTCTACCCAGAATGACATTGTAGGGAGAAGGGGCGTCCACAACCAGAAAGTCGGCCTGACACGGAGGCTCCGCCAACTTGGGTTTCCAAGGTGATTCTACCCTTGGGGTAGACTGGTGTGGCGGACAACCCTAGCAGAGGTGCACGGACCTCCGTGAGGTCTGCTTCGGAGAGCTTCATCCTCTTGAAGCAGTCGTAGTAGAGGACCTCGGAGGAGCTGCCGGAGTCGACGAGGATCCTCTTTACGGTGAAGTCTCTCAGCTTCATGGTGAGGAGCAGGGGGTCGTTGTGAGGGACCTGGACTCCCTCTAGATCTCGATCCGAGAACGAGATGGCTGGTCTGTCGCGGCGGGCTTTCTTGGATGCCGGGGCGAGGTCGGCTTTCATTACTTCTTTCTCGTGCGAAGCCCGCCTGGCTTCGGCACGGGTTTGAGAGCTTCCCCGGGATGAGGAAGCGGGAGCTGAGGACGCCAGATGGATCACGTTGATGATCTTCTCTGAGTCCTCGCTGTCTGGAGCTTGGGCTGCGCTCTGGTGGATCCGGCCCTCGCTGCCGCCGGCATCACCTTCCTTGATGAACTCTGGGATGTGGCCCTCTTTGGCCAGCTTTTCCAGATACCACTGCAAAGTCCTGCATTCTTCGGTCCTGTGCCCGTTGCCCTTATGGAAGGAGCAGTAGAGCTTGCTTCGGGCTCCTTCGGTGGGTTCACTCTTCAGGGCGGAGGATACTTGAAGAATGGCTTGGATTTGATTTTGGCCAGGATGCGGTAGATCGGCTCCTTGAAGACGACGTTGACTGCTCTGACTGGCGCTGGAGGGAGGTCTGGGCTTCCAATTGCCCCCAGACCTGGACGACGAAGGCTTCGTCGCACTAGAGGCCCAGTCCCGCTTGGGCTCCTGCTTCTGGGAGGATCTCCCGCCTCTTTGCCGAGGCTGGCTGTTCTTCTGTTCGGGCTCCGGATGCCCGTCGCGATCCTTAGCTCGGATCTCGTCTTCCTCCCGGGCGATGAAGCGCTTCACCCGGGACATCAATTCTGACATGGACTCTGGGGTGTCCCCGGCCAAGTCCTTCCGCACGTCGATGCCGGGGATCAGGGCATGCTGGAAGGCGTAGATGGCTATCGCCTCTCTCGCGTCCTCGATCTGGCTGTAGATCGCCCAGAATCGGTGGGTGAACTTGGCGAGGGTTTCGCCCTGCTTCATTCTCAGGGCGATGAGGTCCCCTTCCTTCTTGGGGACGACGGCGTAGGCCTGGAACTTCTTCAGGAAGGAGAGCTGGAGCTCCTTCCAACTGGAAACTGACTGCTCCGGGAGGAGAGCAGAACCACTTCAGGGGGAGGTCACCCAAACTGGAGGAGAAGATCTTGCAGTTTAGATGACCCTCATTTCCCCAGATGGACATCTTCTGGGAGAAGTGTCGGAGGTGCGCAGATGGATCGGACAGTCCGTCGTAGGGGACGAACCGCGGGACGGAGAACTTCTTGGGCAAGGGGGTGTGCTCGATCTCTTTTGTGAAGGGAGAGCCCCCGAGATCAGTGTGACCACAGAGCTGCTTCTGGTCCCGCATGTCCAAGTTGCGCTGGAGAGCCAATCTGACGCGCTTGTCAAATCGCTCTTGCTCGTCATCCTTCTCTGGAGTCTGAGCTCGGGTCTTCCGCTTGGGATGGCTCGGGCTACGACGGCTATGGGTTCGGCCGCCTCGGCTGTGGTGACTTCGGCTGTTGCTCGAGCCTTCGTCATGGATCTGGCTCCGTTTCTGGTCCAGATGATGTCTGAGTTCCTCACGGGGAGGCTGGGCTGCCTCGCGGGGAGGCTGGGCTGCCTTGCTGGGAGCATCCTTCTTTTTCCCTTGAGGCTCCGAGACCTCCCTCAAGGAGGCAGTTTGCACTGCCTTCAGCTGCTGCTGAAGCTCGCGAATCATCCGTTCTTGCTTCTGGAGTTGCTTCTGGAGGAGGGCAGCTTCAGGAATCCTCCTCAGGGGGTTGAGCGCTGGCGCGTTTCTCCTACGGCCACGGCTTTGTCCTTCCGGGGACGCTTATGCTGACGATCACTTGCGTCCGGGTGGCGCGACTTCTTCCGGTGAGATCGAGGCCTCGAGTCCCTCTTGGAGTGGGAACTCGATAAAGAGCTGGGAGCCTAAGCGGCCCTCGCCGGCAGTCGTGCCATGCACCGTGTGGGAGCGTCCTTGAGGAGGGACGTCCGCTGGCGGTGGTGGCAGCTCGAGCGCTGCTCTTGAGGATTCTACGCCCTTCTTAGCTTTCGGAGGCATGGCTTCTGAGAGGTTGAGGTGAAGAAGGATTGTTTGGAAAGATTAGGAGAAGGTTGGGAAGGCTGGGATATTGCTTTCCCACAAACGGCGCCAATTGTAGGTGCAGAAAATTATGACCCACAATAAGAGGGTGCCTTACAGGACTTATCCGAGAAGATGATGATGTCTGGGATGTCTGGATGCCGTCCGGAAGCCTGAAAGAGAGTAGCAAACGGTCAGAGGACCCTGGCCTGAGTGGCGCAAGGCTCTCCGATGCCAAAGTCAGTATGGG
Source organism: Litsea cubeba (assembly GCA_012931725.1). Taxonomy (NCBI): domain Eukaryota; kingdom Viridiplantae; phylum Streptophyta; class Magnoliopsida; order Laurales; family Lauraceae; genus Litsea; species Litsea cubeba. Next base: position 6,548,734 of record CM022949.1, on the reverse strand, counting down.
AACTGGAACGATGGAAGCAGAGGGAGAAGAGAGACAGAATAAGGGCTCTGTGAGGGAGATTCTGCGTACCTTGCATGGTGCATGAAGGTCTATTTATAGAGGATTGGATCGTATCTCTCAGAGAATATCTGGGTGTGGGTCCCATGATCTGACTGGGAAGTCATGATCAGCCCACAAAGTAATAAATGCAGTCTAATCCGGCCCACTCAGCATTTAATGCCAGTCGGGTCAGCCCACATTGCATTAAATGCGTGTCTTGTTGGGCCAGGTTGTGTTGGGCGCCTTTGGCGGTTGGAGTACCAGCGGATCTTCCCTCGGGCCTTGCCCTGATGTGGCCTCAGCCGCTGGATGCTGCCATGTGGCGATCTGGTGAAGATAGTGGGCGGCTGGATGTCGTGTCTGTCCCACTAGCTCGTGACCCTATCCCTCCACGTGCCTGGTGACGTGGGGGATGTGGGGCCCAAGCGGATGTTCTTTCTTGCTCCGGCTACTGTCCTGGCTCCTTCAGCCGAGGTGGCTTCAGCCGAGGTAGGGCTCTCTGCAGGAGATGGCATCCGGGGTGGCCCTGCCGAGGTAGACCCTTTGCCGAGATGATGCCCGAGGTGGTCCAGTTCGGCGCTTGTGGCCTGGAGATGCTTGATGTCGGCCAAGGCCTCTGCCCTGGTATCCGGGATGAGATCGGTGCCACGTAGATGGCACGCGGATGGCACGTGAGAATGCTTAAGCCCCATCTGATGGCTGTGATTAGCTTAATCCTGTAGCTCTGGAAATTTCCCCACACAATTGCCCCCTAGCTTCTGAGCTCGCGTAGAACGTCAGTGCGTGAGGTCGGGAGCTATGTGCCGGGTCTATCTGGAGGAGAGGGCCTCTTTCGGCTCTGACTCGCTGTCGCTTTGGATGCTCGAGGTAATAAATGGCGTCCCCTATTCAATGCTGAAGACAAGTCGACGGCTCCACGTGTCGTCTCTTGGCTAGTTGTCTGTCTCCTCGAGGTCGTACGCGCCGTCTCGTCAGGGGCGCAATCAATTTTTGAAATGATTTGCGCGCCGTTTCGTCAGGGGCGTGATCAATTTTTGAAATGATTTGCGCGAAATCCCAGGGGGCGCCCCTTGGCGCGCCCCAACTAGGGTTTCTGGAAAGGGGGCCTCTCTGCTATATATAGGGCAGTCGAGGTCTGCTTTACTCTTCGTTTGCGATTCTGAATCAGAGGCGAGCGTCAGAGGTGGGCAAGCTACTGTGAGGGAGCTTCATCTGAGGAGTGGTGCGCTGCTGAAGTTGAGTCTCTTTGCTGCCCAGCATCTTCATTCTGCTTCCGTAAGTTCCTTCTGCCTTGCCTCTTCTTCTGCGGGTTTCTCTACTTTTTAGACTGGGATAGGAATGGGGATTTACAGCCACTGGTTAGAGGGCGAGGCAGCGATCGAGGGCTTCAGGTTGGCCTTTAGGGTCCCTGCTGATGTCCAAGTCAGGGGTGCTGATCCCCATGGCTACAACCCTCGCGCCTTTTTGGGAGGCTGGATGCCTTTTCCGCTGGTGGCCGTGATAGAAGGCGGGGTCCGATTTCCCCTTCACCCACTTCTCAGGAGGTGCCTTAGTCAGTGGCGTCTCTGCCCCTGTCAACTGCTGCCGAATGCTTTCAAGATCGTGATGGGCACGGTCAAGCTGAATGAGGTCCTGGGCACCGACTTCGGCGTCTTTGACCTTGAGGATGTCTATGACATATGTAGGTCCGGGGATTCTTATTATCTCCGGGCTAAGTCAGGCCGGGACGGCTTCGTCCGGTACTTGGAAGATTCGAGCAAATATGCCGGGGACGGTCTTCTGTACGTCTCGGGAAACTGGGAGTTTGGGGAGGCGGACACCGATAGAGGCTACCAGGTCCCTCGCCACTTCGGTACCATTCCAAGTAAACACCCTTCGTTTCTTTTCTTTTTTCATAAGTTTCTTTTTGCTTGGCCGTGCTAATGCTTCTGATTGTTGCAGCTTTGAAGGAGAGGAAGCGGGCTGCGAGATACATCTGGAAGAGGAACGAGGCCTGGCTCCGTCTGGTGAAGCGATACAGCGGTCACGACGGCAGAGCGGCTTGGTCGCTGCTAGGGTATGAGCCGAAGTACCGCGGGTATTTGAGGGGCACCGTAGAACCGATCAAGGGTGAAGGTGCCGGACTTGAGGTCGGTCAGGAGCAGGCCGTTCCGGAGGTCGCAGAGCCCTCGCGGGTGTCGTCTGACGTTAGGGCCACATCTGGAACCCTACCTTCTACGTCGGGATCGAGACTTCCCGAGGTCTCAGGAAGGGAATCGAGTCAACCTGCCCGATCTCCCTCGCCAGGACCCGAAATGAGGCACACCAGGCGTTTGTCCTTTGAGGACCTCGAGGCTTTGGCGCTTGGAGTGGAGACGCCCGAGCCCCCTCAGGAGCCGGTAAATTCTTCGAGGCATCCGTCTCCGAGGGCTCGGGTGGCTTCTCCTGCAGAGGTGGCGGAGGTTCCCGCGCCCCCTAGCCTTGTCGATCCAGGGGTACGCCTGCCCCCGGCTGAGGTGGAGCAGGAGGAAACCCGGCCGCTGAAGATGCCGAGGACCGACGCGGGCCCTAGCTCGGCTGCTGACTCGTTGCCGCAGGGGCCGCCGTTATGGGAGCCGAGCTTCATGCTTGGGCCGGGGAGGCCGATGACGGCGGAGGATTGCATTCTTCACAAGATCGATCTCCCGGTCCTCGAGGCCCTAGGGCGAGCCTGCGCCCTTCCCCGGGACATGGAGCGGCTGGATAAGTACAGCGATCAGAAGCTGATCCTGTCGATGTTGCAGTCCAACTTCGTGGTAAATCTTCATTTCCCTTCGTCAAACCAGCGATTTAGCGTCTGACGCTCTTTGGATCTAACACGTACATCTCGTTTCTTCGACAGGCGGCAGAGAAGTCCATGGCCGTTGCTGATAGGATCCGTAGGTACAGCGCGGACGTTGCCGAGCTGTCCGTGGAGAAGAATGGCCTGCAGGAATCCCTAGACGCCGTTAGCCAGAAGTTGGCCAGGGTGGAAGAGGAGTACGCGGCGAAGCTCGAGCAGGTGAGGGAAGAAGCCGAGGCGGAAAGGACTAGAGTGGCCGAACTCGAGGTCTCCATCTCGAAGATGGGAGACGATTACGCGGTCTTGCTTCAAGCCGAGTCCAAGAGGGCGGACGAGGCCGAAGCGAAGCTTGAATCCGAATCCAAGAGGGCGGATGAAGCCGAGGCGAAGCTCGAGTCCGAGTGCGATGCTGCGTTCGACGACGCCAAAGTGCAGGTGACCGCCCACTACAAGGAAAGGGTTCTTGTCGTGAGGGATAAGGCCTGGGCGAAAGGGTGGCTTGCCTGCCTGAAGGAGGTCGGGATCTCGGAGGGCCACCCCTCCTTTCGGGAGCCGCCTCCGTACCCGCTTCCGGTGCCGACCACTGCCCGTCCATACCGGCGAAGCCTCTGAGGCCGCAGCCCGTGCAACTGACCGGTCGATGACCTCGGGATATTTGCTCTTTTGCTTTTTGCTCTGTAATTTTCTTCAATTTGTATTTGCTGAACACCGTAATGAGTGAGATTTTAATACAATTGAAGGTTTTTTCAAATACTCGCACTTCTGTCTCTTTTAAGCCTGGTACTTTTGATGCTTGAGTTGGCAGAAGTGCTCCTTGTGACGGATGGCTAGGACGGAGTGTCGAGTAGTCTTCTTGGGTGCTTAGCGTCGATACTCCGTACCTTAGGTGATTTTCTTTGGTATTCGCGCTGATCCTCCGTATTTTAGGTGATCTTCATTGGTATTTGCGCTGATCTTCCGTATCTTAGGCGATCTTAAATAGCAATAGATATGATGGCGGACTGACGAGGGAATCTGACGGATTTCTCCACGTGGCGCCATAGGAATCGCTGGTTAACAGTCGTGCACGTCCCCAGTAACGTGTGGGAGACTTCGCCCTCATAACTCCTTTCGGAGACTGAGCCTTCTCCTCCCTATAAATAGGGGTGGCAAGCTTGCCATGGGAGAGAAAGAACATAGCTGTAGGAACATGTCTGGGAAGTGTCTGGAATTACATGATCCGGGAGGAAACTTGCGCCGTTGGACGGCCATCCCCGAGGGGGGAAGGCTGTCGTGGTCCTGCGCGCTCTCTAAAGGAACTCCCCGTGGACTACGCGCTCTCTGAACGCGGGTCAATGGCCATTCGCCCTTGGCCAGACAGAGTGAGGATGCACTGCAAGGGGGCGGTGGAGCATTCTCGTGCCGACGCGGCCCGGTGCGCCCGTCGTATGGCAGGCGGGATGAGGCCCTGCTGGTCCGGGAGGATTCTTCAAGCTTGGCTGGTCTCATTGGCCGCCGAGGGTGTTACAGAGCCCAGCGAGGTCCAGGATCGCTCAGAACCTTCAGACGGCGATCTGGCGTCCTCGAGCCTTCTGCCTGAAGAGTTGGTGAAGATCAGAGTCTCCTAGCCTTTATCCATTTTCTGTTTTCAGAGGATGTGATCCTCCTTTCTGTATTTTGCTTTCTTCTGTAATTCTTGTAATGAAGTAGTTTGCAATGGATAAAAAGGAATTCTCTGATTACCCAAACTGTGTACAGCGCTTTTGAGTTCTTTTCTCATTTCTTTGGCACTGCTCTGGTACACTTTCTGTGCTGTTTGTGTTTGAGTGCTTGGCCCTGGACCTCGAAACGGCTGGCTTTGGCCGAGCCCGAGCTGCCTCGTGCCGAGCGGAGTATCTCCCACTGGTCTCGGCCTGCGTGAGCTGAGCTCGGCAATGATTTTGCGAGGGTGTGAAACCCCTGATCTTTGGAATCCGGCCGAGTGTCTGAACTCGAGGCCTCTCCATAGCCTAAGGCTAGGAGCTTAGGAATCGACCGAGTCTGGATCGAGGTCTCTCCAGGGGCGGTGGGCCCAATCTCGGCTGAGTGTGAACTCGGAAGCCTCTCCATGCCCAAGGCCAGGAGCTTTAGGAAACGACCGAGTTGGCTCGAGGTCTCTTCCCAGGGCGGTGGGCCCCGTGTGTGGAGCCAGCTGAGGTAGGAACGACCATCGGGATTTAGGATATTTAGGCTGCGGTGTAGGAACTCTTCTATGCCGTTTCCAAGGCGTTGAGCCTGTGTGTCCAAGACACGGGATTTTAGGAAAGGCTGAGTGTAGGAACTCTTCTATGCCGTTTCCAAGGCGTTGAGCCTGTGTGTCCAAGACACGGGATTTTAGGAAAGGCTGAGTGTAGGAACTCTTCTATGCCGTTTCCAAGGCGTTGAGCCTGTGTGTCCAAGACACGGGATTTTAGGAAAGGCTGAGTGTAGGAACTTCTATGCCGTTTCCAAGGCGTTGAGCCTGTGTGTCCAAGACACGGGATTTTAGGAAAGGCTGAGTGTAGGAACTCTAGCCATTTCCAAGGCGTTGAGCCTGTGTGTCCAAGACACGGGATTTTAGGAAAGGCTGAGTGTAGGAACTCGAAGCCATTTCCAAGGCGTGGAGCCTGTGTTGCCGGAGTCGACCAGGGAGACAGATTGATGACAAGGCAAGAGCTGCTTTTATTGATTCTGAAGTTCATTACATCTTTAGAAATAAAATTTCTTTAGGTGGGATGCATTCCACGGTCTCGGTCAGCGGCTTGCCATCCAAGTCTTCGAGCTTGTATGCTGACTTTCCTGCCAGTGAGACCACTCTGAACGGGCCATGCCAGTTCGGGGCAAGCTTCCCCTCATTTGGTTCCTTGTCAGCTGGCAGGGTCTTCTTTAAAACGAGCTCTCCCGTAGTGAACCTTCTCTCCTTGACATTTCTGATTGATATGCCCTGGCTAACCGCTGCTGATAGTCGGTCAGTCTCAGGGCTGCTGCTTCTCGTCGCTCGTCCTGCCAGCTCCAGCTCCATGCCAGGTTCGTCCTCGTTTCGGCCTTGGTCGACCAGCTCTGTCCTCAGGGTAGGAAGGCCGATTTCCAAGGGAATGACCTGCCTCCATCCCGTAGGCCAGAGAGAAAGGTGTTGCCGAGGTGGACCTCCTTGGAGTTGTTCGGTATGCCCACAGCACGCTCGGAAGCTCTTCTGTCCATCTTCCCTTTGCCTTGTCCAGTCGCTTCTTCAGGCCGTCCAGGATCACTTTGTTGGAGATTTCTGCCTGGCCATTACTCTGTGGATATGCCGGGGTGGAGTAATGGTTTCTGATGCCGTGCTCTTGGCAGAAGTCTCTGAAGGATTTGGAGTCGAACTGAGTCCCGTTATCCGAAATCAGGGTCCGGGGGATGCCGAACCTCGTAAGGATGTTTTTCCAAACGAAGTTCCTGGAGTCCCGGTCCGTGATGGAGGACAACGGCTCAGCCTCGATCCACTTGGTGAAGTAGTCCGTCGCCACTATCAGCCATCTCTTGTTCCCTGGAGCTCGGTGAAGAGGCCCCACAATGTCCAGGCCGCATTGAGCGAAGGGCCATGTGCTAGAGAGGGGACTCAGATCCTGTGCTGGCTGATGGAGTGAGTGGGAGAACTTCTGGCATTTCTCGCATTTCCTGGCGTAGACCTGGGCGTCCTTCTGCATGTAGGGCCACCAGTAACCCTGGCTGATTGCTCTGTAGGCCAATGACCGACCTCCAATATGGCTGCCGCAGATTCCTTCATGGATCTCGTACAGGAAGTCGTCCACCTTAGACGGGTGGACGCATTGGGGGTACGGACCCGTAAAGGACTTCCTGTAGAGTTTGCCTTCTGGAGAGAGCCAAAACCGAACTGCCTTGAGCCTGATCTTGTGGGCTTCTGTCTTGTCCTCGGGGAGCTGGTCATCCTTCAAGTAGGCGACGATTGGATCCATCCAGCTGGGGCCGAGGTCAGCACAGAGGACAAGTCGAGATGAATGGAGTTCTAGACTTGACCTTGATACTGACCCGACCTCGATGGTCCTCTTCTTTCCTGCTTCGACAGCGGAGGCCAGGTTTGCAAGCGCATCTGCATGCGTGTTGGTGTCTCTGGATATTTGTCTGACCTCGGCTTTCTGGAATTGGGAGAGTAGTTTTTTCGCGAGGGCCAAGTAGGCCGCCATCCTGTCGTCCCTAGCCTGGTAGTCCCCAGCGAGCTGGCTAGTTACCAGTTGAGAGTCGCTGAAGATCTCCAGATGCTGGGCTCCGAGGATTCGGGCGCTGTTCAACCCTGCAATCATTGCTTCGTACTCTGCCTCATTGTTCGTCGCTTTGAAGTCCAAGGTGAAGGCTTGCTCTATGACCAGTCCCTCTGGCGATTGGAGAACTATGCCGAGGCCTGCTCTCTTGGAGGTAGACGACCCGTCGACAAAGATCCTCCATGCCGAGGTGGGAGACTGCTGGACTTCTGTTTCTACTGGCTCTTGCCCTGTGCCCCCCAGTGCCGTGCCGAGCTGGGTCGGAGCCGGGCCGGGGGAGGCGAATTCGACAATGAAGTCTGCCAGGATCTGGGCTTTGATCGCAGTTCGGGGACGGTACTGAATGTCATACTGCCCCAGTTCAACTGCCCACTTGGATATGCGCCCTGAAAAGTCAGCTTTCTTGAACAATGCCCGGAGTGGATGCTCCGTGATCACCACAATAGTGTGGGATTGAAAATAATGGGAGAGCTTGCGGGAGGCGGTAATGAGAGCCAACGCAAGCTTCTCCAACAGGAGGTACCTGGTCTCGGCATCGAGCAGTGTCTTGCTCGTGTAATAGATCGGCTTTTGAACTCCCTCGTCCTCCCTGATGAGGACGGAGCTCACTGCGTGATCCGAGACCGCAAGGTACAAATACAGAATCTCCCCCCGAGTTGGGGTAGAGAGTAATGGTGGTGACATCAAATAAGTTTTGAGTGCGGCCAATGCCTGGTCGCACTCAGGGGTCCATTGGAACTGCAGATTTTTTCTAAGAAGCTGGAAGAAAGGCTTGCACTTATCTGATGATCGGCTGATGAAGCGATTAAGTGCGGCGGCCATTCCTGTGAGCCTCTGAACTTCTTTCGTGGTGGAGGGACTCTGGATGCCCTGGATGGCAGTGATCTGGTCCGGATTGGCTTCTATCCCCCTCCGCGTCACCAGGCTGCCGAGGAACTTGCCAGAGGCTACGCCGAAGGCGCACTTGGAAGCGTTTAGCTTGAGCTTGTAGGCGCGAAGGATGCCGAAGACTTCGCCGAGATCCGTCAGATGGTCGCTGGAGCGCACAGATTTGACGACCATGTCGTCGATGTACACCTCCACCGATCGGCCGAGCTGGGCCTGGAACATCTTCGTGACGAGGCGCTGATAGGTCGCCCCCGCGTTCTTCAGCCCGAAGGCCATCACCTTATAGCAGTAAGTGCCGCGGGGGGTGATGAACGATGTTTTCTCCTCGTCGGGCTCGTAGAGCGGGATCTGATGATAGCCTCGGTAGGCGTCAAGGAAGCTCATTCGGTCGTGACCAGAGGTGGCGTCGATCAGTTGGTCAATCTTTGGGAGGGGGAAACTGTCCTTAGGGCAAGCCCTGTTCAGGTCGGTGAAGTCCACGCACACCCTCCACTTCCCAGTTTTCTTCTTGACGACCACCGTGTTGGCCAGCCATACCGGGTACTGTACTTCCCGTATGGCCCCTGCTTTTAGCAGGTTGTCGACCTCTTCGACGACCGCATCTGTCTGCTGTAGCCCGGTCCTGCGGGCCCTTTGCACTACCGGCTTGTGGTCGGGGTCGACGTTGAGCTTGTGGCACATGACTTCAGGGTCGACCCCGGGCATTTCACTTGGGTTCCAAGCGAAGACGTCCACATTCTGCATCAAGAACCGGGAGAGTTCGGCCCTTTCTTCGTCCGATAGCTGGGTGCCGATCAGGAAGAACCGGTCTGGGTCAGCCGGGTCTAGCCTGACCTCGGCCAGGTCCTCGATGCTCTTCTTTTCAGGGTCCCGGCCGATCTCATCGAGGCCCTTTTCGAACTCGGCCAGGTTGACGCGCTCTGGCTCCTTCACGGCCGGGACTGCGGCCAGCACGCACTGCCTGGCCTGCTGCTGGTCTCCCTTCACTGTGACTACTTCCATCTTGCCTTCTTCGTTCTCATGGACGAACTTCAGCTTTTGGTGGAAGGAAGATGGAACTGCCTCTAGCTTGTGGAGCCACGTTCTACCCAGAATGACATTGTAGGGAGAAGGGGCGTCCACAACCAGAAAGTCGGCTGACACGGAGGCTCCGCCAACTTGGGTTTCCAAGGTGATTCTACCCTTGGGGTAGACTGGTGTGGCGGACAACCCTAGCAGAGGTGCACAGACCTCCGTGAGGTCTGCTTCGGAGAGCTTCATCCTCTTGAAGCAGTCGTAGTAGAGGACCTCGGAGGAGCTGCCGGAGTCGACGAGGATCCTCTTTACGGTGAAGTCTCTCAGCTTCATGGTGAGGAGCAGGGGGTCGTTGTGAGGGACCTGGACTCCCTCTAGATCTCGATCCGAGAACGAGATGGCTGGTCTGTCGCGGCGGGCTTTCTTGGATGCCGGGGCGAGGTCGGCTTTCATTACTTCTTTCTCGTGCGAAGCCCGCCTGGCTTCGGCACGGGTTTGAGAGCTTCCCCGGGATGAGGAAGCGGGAGCTGAGGACGCCAGATGGATCACGTTGATGATCTTCTCTGAGTCCTCGCTGTCTGGAGCTTGGGCTGCGCTCTGGTGGATCCGGCCCTCGCTGCCGCCGGCATCACCTTCCTTGATGAACTCTGGGATGTGGCCCTCTTTGGCCAGCTTTTCCAGATACCACTGCAAAGTCCTGCATTCTTCGGTCCTGTGCCCGTTGCCCTTATGGAAGGAGCAGTAGAGCTTGCTTCGGGCTCCTTCGGTGGGTTCACTCTTCAGGGGCGGAGGATACTTGAAGAATGGCTTGGATTTGATTTTGGCCAGGATGCGGTAGATCGGCTCCTTGAAGACGACGTTGATGCTCTGACTGGCGCTGGAGGGAGGTCTGGGCTTCCAATTGCCCCCAGACCTGGACGACGAAGGCTTCGTCGCACTAGAGGCCCAGTCCCGCTTGGGCTCCTGCTTCTGGGAGGATCTCCCGCCTCTTTGCCGAGGCTGGCTGTTCTTCTGTTCGGGCTCCGGATGCCCGTCGCGATCCTTAGCTCGGATCTCGTCTTCCTCCCGGGCGATGAAGCGCTTCACCCGGGACATCAATTCTGACATGGACTCTGGGGTGTCCCCGGCCAAGTCCTTCCGCACGTCGATGCCGGGGATCAGGGCATGCTGGAAGGCGTAGATGGCTATCGCCTCTCTCGCGTCCTCGATCTGGCTGTAGATCGCCCAGAATCGGTGGGTGAACTTGGCGAGGGTTTCGCCCTGCTTCATTCTCAGGGCGATGAGGTCCCCTTCCTTCTTGGGGACGACGGCGTAGGCCTGGAACTTCTTCAGGAAGGAGAGCTGGAGCTCCTTCCAACTGGAAACTGACTGCTCCGGGAGGGAGCAGAACCACTTCAGGGGGAGGTCACCCAAACTGGAGGAGAAGATCTTGCAGTTTAGATGACCCTCATTTCCCCAGATGGACATCTTCTGGGAGAAGTGTCGGAGGTGCGCAGATGGATCGGACAGTCCGTCGTAGGGGACGAACCGCGGGACGGAGAACTTCTTGGGCAAGGGGGTGTGCTCGATCTCTTTTGTGAAGGGAGAGCCCCCGAGATCAGTGTGACCACAGAGCTGCTTCTGGTCCCGCATGTCCAAGTTGCGCTGGAGAGCCAATCTGACGCGCTTGTCAAATCGCTCTTGCTCGTCATCCTTCTCTGGAGTCTGAGCTCGGGTCTTCCGCTTGGGATGGCTCGGGCTACGACGGCTATGGGTTCGGCCGCCTCGGCTGTGGTGACTTCGGCTGTTGCTCGAGCCTTCGTCATGGATCTGGCTCCGTTTCTGGTCCAGATGATGTCTGAGTTCCTCACGGGGAGGCTGGGCCGCCTCGCGGGGAGGCTGGGCTGCCTTGCTGGGAGCATCCTTCTTTTTCCCTTGAGGCTCCGAGACCTCCCTCAAGGAGGCAGTTTGCACTGCCTTCAGCTGCTGCTGAAGCTCGCGAATCATCCGTTCTTGCTTCTGGAGTTGCTTCTGGAGGAGGGCAGCTTCAGGAATCTCCTCAGGGGGTTGAGCGCGGCGCGTTTCTCCTACGGCCACGGCTTTGTCCTTCCGGGGACGCTTATGCTGACGCTCACCGCGTCCGGGTGGCGCGACTTCTTCTGATGAGATTGAGGCATCGAGTCCCTCTTGGAGTGGGAACTCGATAAAGAGCTGGGAGCCTAAGCGGCCCTCGCCTGCAGTCGTGCCATGCACCGTGTGGGAGCGTCCTTGAGGAGGGACGTCCGCTGGCGGTGGTGGCAGCTCGAGCGCTGCTCTTGAGGATTCTACGCCCTTCTTAGCTTTCGGAGGCATGGCTTCTGAGAGGTTGAGGTGAGGAAGGATTGTTTGGAAAGATTAGGAGAAGGTTGGGAAGGCTGGGATATTGCTTTCCCACAGACGGCGCCAATTGTAGGTGCAGAAAATTATGACCCACAATAAGAGGGTGCCTTACAGGACTTATCCGTGAAGATGATGGTGTCTGGGATGTCTGGATGCCGTCCGGAAGCCTGAAAGAGAGTAGCGAACGGTCAGAGGACCCTGGCCTGAGCGGCGCAAGGCTCTCCGATGCCAAAGTCAGTATGGGAACTGGAACGATGGAAGGAGAGGGAGAAGAGAGACAGAATAAGGGCTCTGTGAGGGAGATTCTGCGTACCTTGCATGGTGCATGAAGGTCTATTTATAGAGGATTGGATCGTATCTCTCAGAGAATATCTGGGTGTGGGTCCCATGATCTGACTGGGAAGTCATGATCAGCCCACAAAGTAATAAATGCAGTCTAATCCGGCCCACTCAGCATTTAATGCCAGTCGGGTCAGCCCACATTGCATTAAATGCGTGTCTTGTTGGGCCAGGTTGTGTTGGGCGCCTTTGGCGGTTGGAGTACCAGCGGATCTTCCCTCGGGCCTTGCCCTGATGTGGCCTCAGCCGCTGGATGCTGCCATGTGGCGATCTGGTGAAGATAGTGGGCGGCTGGATGTCGTGTCTGTCCCACTAGCTCGTGACCCTATCCCTCCACGTGCCTGGTGACGTGGGGGATGTGGGGCCCAAGCGGATGTTCTTTCTTGCTCCGGCTACTGTCCTGGCTCCTTCAGCCGAGGTGGCTTCAGCCGAGGTAGGGCTCTCTGCGGAGATGGCATCCGGGGTGGCCCTGCCGAGGTAGACTCTTTGCCGAGATGATGCCCGAGGTGGTCCAGTTCGGCGCTTGTGGCCTGGAGATGCTTGATGTCGGCCAAGGCCTCTGCCCTGGTATCCGGGATGAGATCGGTGCCACGTAGATGGCACGCGGATGGCACGTGAGAATGCTTAGCCCCATCTGATGGCTGTGATTAGCTTAATCCTGTAGCTCTGGAAATTTCCCCACACAATTGCCCCCTAGCTTCTGAGCTCGCGTAGAACGTCAGTGTCGTGAGGTCGGGAGCTATGTGCCGGGTCTATCTGGAGGAGAGGGCCTCTTTCGGCTCTGACTCGCTGTCGCTTTGGATGCTCGAGGTAATAAATGGCGTTCCCTATTCAATGCTGAAGACAAGTCGACGGCTCCACGTGTCGTCTCTTGGCTAGTTGTCTGTCTCCTCGAGGTCGTACGCGCCGTCTCGTCAGGGGCGCAATCAATTTTTGAAATGATTTGCGCGCCGTTTCGTCAGGGGCGTGATCGATTTTTGAAATGATTTGCGCGAAATCCCAGGGGGCGCCCCTTGGCGCGCCCAACTAGGGTTTCTGGAAAGGGGGCCTCTCTGCTATATATAGGGCAGTCGAGGTCTGCTTTACTCTTCGTTTGCGATTCTGAATCAGAGGCGAGCGTCAGAGGTGGGCAAGCTACTGTGAGGGAGCTTCATCTGAGGAGTGGTGCGCTGCTGAAGTTGAGTCTCTTTGCTGCCCAGCATCTTCATTCTGCTTCCGTAAGTTCCTTCTGCCTTGCCTCTTCTTCTGCGGGTTTCTCTACTTTTAGACTGGGATAGGAATGGGGATTTACAGCCACTGGTTAGAGGGCGAGGCAGCGATCGAGGGCTTCAGGTTGGCCTTTAGGGTCCCTGCTGATGTCCAAGTCAGGGGTGCTGATCCCCATGGCTACAACCCTCGCGCCTTTTTGGGAGGCTGGATGCCTTTTCCGCTGGTGGCCGTGATAGAAGGCGGGGTCCGATTTCCCCTTCACCCACTTCTCAGGAGGTGCCTTAGTCAGTGGCGTCTGAGCCCCTGTCAACTGCTGCCGAATGCCTTCAAGATCGTGATGGGCACGGTCAAGCTGAATGAGGTCCTGGGCACCGACTTCGGCGTCTTTGACCTTGAGGATGTCTATGACATATTGTGGTCCGGGGATTCTTATTATCTCCGGGCTAAGTCAGGCCGGGACGGCTTCGTCCGGTACTTGGAAGATTCGAGCAAATATGCCGGGGACGATCTTCTGTACGTCTCGGGAAACTGGGAGTTTGGGGAGGCGGACACCGATAGAGGCTACCAGGTCCCTCGCCACTTCGGTACCATTCCAAGTAAACACCCTTCGTTTCTTTTCTTTTTTCATAAGTTTCTTTTTGTTTGGCCGTGCTAATGCTTCTGATTGTTGCAGCTTTGAAGGAGAGGAAGCGGGCTGCCAGATACATCTGGAAGAGGAACGAGGCCTGGCTCCGTCTGGTGAAGCGATACAGCGGTCACGACGGCAGAGCGGCTTGGTCGCTGCTAGGGTATGAGCCGAAGTACCGCGGGTATTTGAGGGGCACCGTAGAACCGATCAAGGGTGAAGGTGCCGGACTTGAGGTCGGTCAGGAGCAGGCCGTTCCGGAGGTCGCAGAGCCCTCGCGGGTGTCGTCTGACGTTAGGGCCACGTCTGGAACCCTAGCTTCCACGTCGGGATCGAGACTTCCCGAGGTCTCAGGAAGGGAATCGAGTCAACCTGCCCGATCTCCCTCGCCAGGATCCGAGATGAGGCACACCAGGCGTTTGTCCTTTGAGGACCTCGAGGCTTTGGCGCTTGGAGTGGAGGACGCCCGAGCCCCCTCGGAGCCGGTGAGTTCTCCGAAGCATCCGTCTCCGAGGGCTCGGGTGGCTTCTCCTGCAGTGGTGGCGGAGGTTCCCGCGCCCCCTAGCCTTGTTGATCCAGGGGTACGCCTGCCCCCGGCTGAGGTGGAGCAGGAGGAAACCCGGCCGCTGAAGATGCCGAGGACCGACGCGGGCCCTAGCTCGGCTGCTGACTCGTTGCCGCAGGGGCCGCCGTTATGGGAGCCGAGCTTCATGCTTGGGCCGGGGAGGCCGATGACGGCGGAGGATTGCATTCTTCACAAGATCGATCTCCCGGTCCTCGAGGCCCTAGGGCGAGCCTGCGCCCTTCCCCGGGACATGGAGCGGCTGGATAAGTACAGCGATCAGAAGCTGATCCTGTCGATGTTGCAGTCCAACTTCGTGGTAAATCTTCATTTCCCTTCGTCAAACCAGCGATTTAGCGTCTGACGCTCTTTGGATCTAACACGTACATCTCGTTTCTTTGACAGGCGGCAGAGAAGTCCATGGCCGTTGCTGACAGGATCCGTAGGTACAGCGCGGACGTTGCCGAGCTGTCCGTGGAGAAGAATGGCCTGCAGGAATCCCTGGACGCCGTTAGCCAGAAATCTTCATGTAATTTTGGACATTTGCGGAAAATGTCTAAAACATCCAAGTACACCACGAACGGTCGATGTAGCCATTTACTTATGTTTATGATGATTTTGATGGACATGACAATGTATCACGTGTGATCTTTACATATGTAGGATCCATTTTCTTATACCATGCATAAAAGGAAAATGACCCCTAGAAGATAGACATCAAAAAATGACCTACAAGGTTCAATCTGAAGGACGGATAGAAGATAGACATCAAAGTGGAGATCCATAACCTACAATGTTCAATCAGAAGGACAGATCCATGAAGATCCACAAGTATTGGATGGAAAACCTATTAGAAGAAAGGAGAGATCCACAAAAAAATTGATGGGGAAAAGGCTAGTAGGAGAGATCCATGAAGACCAGTAGAGCAAGAGATCGAACAAGTACTTCGATAAGAACTCGGTAGTGGGGCTCATTAAACGATTGAAACATACTTCAAAATAAAAAGGAGATCCACGAAGATCCAATAGAGGTAGAGTTTGACCCAATACTTCAACAAAATACATCCACGAAGATTCTGTGGTGATTTACTCCTCAAGATCGGATTTATACTTCGACAAAAGGAGAGATTTAGGGCATGTTGGTGTGGCTGGCGCTTTAGAAAATTGGTTTTGCGGTAAATCAAGTCCGATGCCATTGAAAATGATTTTTTGTGGAATCATAGAAAAATAATCTCATTTTTCAACTTTTCCTCAAAAATAAAAGGCCACATCAAACATGAAGTTTTTAGCCTTGCGGAAAACCTTTTCATTTTCCACACTTTATTTTACAGAAAAGTGGCCCAAAAACGCACGCTAAGAAGATTCGATAAATAAAGAGACAATCTAATAGAGTGACCAAGCATAATCTCGATTTCCCGAGTTAAGTTGCAGAAAGTGGATCTTGAATAGGAATTGGTGGAGTGATATTAGACTTGGTTTGCTCTACATGCAGGGGCGGAACCAGGACCAAGGCAAATGGGGGGGGGGCGCATTTTGATTTTTTTTTTTTTTTGGGGGGGGGGGGGGGGCATTGCTAAAAAATGGGTTTAAATTTTATTTAATGTTAAGGGGTTTTTTGTAAATTAGGGGGGGCATGGCCCCTCCAGACCCCCTTTAGTTCCGCCCCTTTTATTCGAAACTTACCCTGGATTTGCCCAGTATATTACTCGAGAGAAAGTCCTGTAAAAAAGAGAGTTCCAATGGAGAAAATGGCCCAATGATTCACTACTCAATATCAAATGACTTTGATCAACTTTCATCACAGTATTGATCTCTTTGGATGCCTTTACCAATTTCTAAATCTCAAAGAGCCTATTTGCTAAATCAACATCCCATCCACGTTTTGAAAGCGTAGTTTCACTTGTTGTACCACAGGGCACATACTTATGCCTTTCTCAGCCTTTTGGCTAAGATCAAGGGCCCACATACACCGACACTGTACAAATGAAAATTGACCAATGCCCTTATTCTCCACGAGGTGGGCGACTTCGGCATTTGACAGCCACAAGGCCCACGACCATTTGACTTTCCTATCAAACTTGTCTTCTGTCTCTCTCTATTCAAGCTCTTAAGTCTGCAGGCTTTTCATGAGTTGGATTTCAACTAGACTACTTTTCACATGGCTTATATATCCTGTCAGCTCTCAACAAATATTGACGTTTGTATATCAAATCAGGGTTAAGCTTGTTTTCCTTTTCTCACGGTACCAATTTTTTTCTGTGTGTCAGCTAGGCATGAGTAAATACTTTATTATACTTGAAGACCAGGGATGGGATCTCTGGACATGTGTGAAGCAGTGCCATCATCACTCAATCATAAGTGTGATGGCAAAAACCTGGTACCCTTATTTTAGATATCATTTTTTTTTTTTTTTTTTGGGGGGGGGGCATTGCCCTCATTAGGGACTTCATAAATTATAATCATTATGCAAATAGTTTCCATATGCAGTCTTTTGATTGCACGGTGAAACACCCTTTATGCTATGAGTTCTTTCCAAGTTGTTGAAATTACTTAGAAAAGAACTTTCATTATTTCTTTAGTCGAAAAGAAAAATGAGAAAAATAATTTTCTATTTAAAAAGTAGAAAAATATTTTGTCAGATTACTAAAATGTGAAGCAGATTTGAAATGGGTTGGTCAGACATGATACTTGATGGGACTCTATAGGTCCAGTTTTGAGTCTTAAAATTAGACCAGATGTAACAGGTCTGGAACTGAGGGTTACATGGAA
The DNA here is from genome assembly GCA_012931725.1 of Litsea cubeba. NCBI lineage: Eukaryota > Viridiplantae > Streptophyta > Magnoliopsida > Laurales > Lauraceae > Litsea > Litsea cubeba. Next base: position 6,531,882 of record CM022949.1, on the reverse strand, counting down.
ATGAATATATGACTAATTATGTCTTAATGAAGTTTTTCTGCAAGACTTGTTTGTATTAGGAGAAAAAGTAGAGAAAAGGGTTTGGAGTAGGGTGAAGGATGTTAGGTATTTTTGTATTGGCTAATTCATATTAGATAAAACTTTAGGAGTCTTTGAGTTGTATGTTTTATTTAGAAAAGAACTCCAAAGATAGAAGAGGGAAGGACTCCAAGAAGAAAAGGCTGAATGGTTTAGAAGAAGAAAGTTGGAAGAAAAGAGTTCTGAATTTCCGTATCTCATTTAGCAAGGAGTCCGCTCCAGCGCTCTCACCTTTGCTCGAGCGACCGCGAGACAGAACCTCATCCGCTCGAGCGGTTGAAGAGTTCGCTCGAGCGAACAGTGCGCAGAACTTTGTGAAAGTCTCATTTTTTCACGAAACTGTTTCCTTTTGAGACTCTGTTTTCCTAGTTTGAGTCCTACATGTGTTCTAAGTATTAGGCACGAATTTGGGGCTATTTATAGGGTGTTACTCTCAACCCTATGGACACACCACCACTCTCATTAATCTAAGTCAGAGAGATCATAAGAGAGAGTTTATTCTCTAGAGCCATTGATAGATCGTTCTGAAGGCTGCTCTAAAAGGTTGTTGCTGCTTCTGCTTTTCGAATGAGAAGATTGTTCATCTTGTGCATACAAGGTGCGAGGAGATCAAGTAAAGAGAACGGGGCACGTGGATTTCGTGTCAGTGGATTCTTTGAAAGAATAACTATAGTCCTGAGGTCGAGGTACAGACTGAGGTACAAGAGCTAGTGAGTATATCTTGTAACTGTTTGTGAACTCTTGATTTCTGATTCGTGGTTTTTCTCCCTGGATAGGGTTTCCACGCTATATTTTGTGTCTGCCTTCTTGTGGTGATTGCTTGGTAGATTTAATTGCTAGTTCGCCTGATTGGTTATTTCCGCTATGCATTGCATGATTAATCTGAGAACTAGTAGTATTCCATTCTAGTAGCCCATAAATTTGGACTTTCAATTGGTATCAAAGCAGGTTGCACTATTTTATTGTGTTGATCCATGTTTGCTAGAATGGATATCTACCACGAAGGCACTTCAACCAATAAGCCTCCTTTGTTGGATGGAAGTAATTATGCTTATTGGAAAGTCAGGATGGTTGCCTTCTTGAAAGCCATAGATCTGAAAGTTTGAAAATCTGTTGTTAATGGCTATTCCTTGCCCACTATTACTGCTGCTGGGGTATTTAATCTCAAACCTGAAGATAAGTGGACTAAGGAATAAGAGTTGGCTGCCACTTATAACTCTAAAGCATTGAATGCTATTTATAATGGAGTTAATATGTCTGAGTTTCATAGAATTTCTACATGCACTACTGCTAAAGAAGCTTGGGATATTCTGCAGACTGTGCATGAAAGCACTGAAACTGTTAAACAGTCGAAACTTCAGAAATTGTATACAGCATTCGAAACCATAAAGATTGAAGATGATGAAACTTTTGATGATTTCAATTCGAAGCTAAATGCAATTGTGAATGATACTTTTACATTGGGAGAGCCAATTCCTGAAAATAGAATTGTGAAAAAGATTTTGCGGTCTCTTCCTGAAAGGTTTAATGCAAAGGTTGTGGCTATTGAGGAGAATAGAAATTTGAATATTTTCAAAGCTGAAGAATTAGTTGGCAACCTTCAGACTTTTGAAGCAAACCTAAGGTCTAATGTGAAGACAAAATCTCAAGGTATTACTTTGAAAGCGTTCAAGGAACCATTCAAGAAAGCGTCCAATGAATCAAATGAAGAAAGCTGCAAAAAAAACATTCAAAGATCCCACTCGATCCAGTACCATCAACCCGGAAAAACAACTGCCACCCACTAAAAGAATAATATGGAGAAAAATACAGACAGCAATCACACTCTGCCGCTGCGGCCACCAACATCAATTGTCATCATCATCAAAGCATATACTAGTATGAAACAATTAGTTTCCCAGAGTGAACTCCAGTTGATGCTATTCTCCACATTATGCACATCAATAAGAATTTTCAAGAGCCTTCCCATCTCCTGCTGCCTGGTCTGAGATTTTAATAGTGATAGGCTGCAACCATGCAATGATGTGTTTCTCAATACTTGCATAAAAAGGATCATAGAGGCACAGTTGAAAAGATACAAGAGATTGAAAGCCTTTGCTAGGTATGGAGTATGGAGAGGCCTTACAATCTTTGCATGTGACTAGACTACTGATATTGATGGCCGATGAAAGAAAGTTGTGCTAGTGAAATAATTAATCTCAAAGCCCGAGAGAGGGTGATTATATTGTTCTACCCTCGCAAGATTGAAAATTTCTAATCACGGTAGAATATTTACATTTTTTCAAGCAAATAACTACCGAACTGTAAGCCACCAATGCTACAGCTTAAACTTTTTTTTATATGATGTGAGGCCCCACCCCTTTGTGGGCCCTCCATTTGAATTTGAATACTATATATTAGCTTAATATATTAATTATATTAATTATGGAGGGGCTTAATGGGGGCTAGTTATGCATTTTTCATAGGTTATAGATTAGGTTAGTTTAATTATGTGTTTAGTAGATTAATAAGGGGTTTTTCTTAGGAATTCTCTAGAACTACCCAATGACCAAAGCACCCTTACCCTAACCTTAATCCCATTTTAAACCCTAAGGGCTTTTTTGTCCTAAACCCAAAAATCCCAACCTATTTAAACTATGCCTTCCCCTACCAAACTAGAACACTATTCATCTCTCTTTCCCTCTTCTTCTCCAACGATCAACAACTGTGCCCTCCCTGCTGCTGGAATTCTTCCCTATATAAGTGGTTTCTATTCTTCTTCTTCTCTCTTCCTCCTGTTTGCAACTAATCAAGGCAAGTAACTCTATGTAAATAACTTAGAATGCATGATTTATGTTCCGCTTGATTCTACAAATTCCAATTCTGTCTGTACATGTTAGATATATTTTTGAGCTTGTCTTGTGGTTTTCTTTGGCCATTGATGGTTTGATGGATGGTTGGGAATTGGAGTGGTATTCTGGTTTTGTTTGTTGAAATGGATGGAAAATGGGCGAGAAGGAGAATTCCAGAGGAGGGGTGTTCTGTATCAGGTTTCCGAAGAGGAAACAGTGAAAAACCCACTTTGTTGTGTGGAGACCGGGACCCAGGTGGGCCACCCGATGGTAAATCCGAGCCGTGGATCTGATAGAGAACGCACCGGCGACCCTAAAGGGGCTGGTCCCATGGTGTGTGGATACCCCATTGCCCTCAATCCAGCACCTGATCAGAGTAGGAAACGTATTAAAAGTAAAACCCAGTTTTGGCTTGAACTGTTGCGGGACCCACATATTGATCTGATCACAGATCTAGACCACCCATCAGACCTGATATGGTGGGGCGACCATGGAGATGTAGTCTGATCGGGATTTGACCAAGGAAGGGCCATGATCCATGTGATGGACACTAACTAGTTAAACCCAATTCGTGGCAAGGATTTATTCCATTTTTTGGGTACTGTGGGGCCCATGTGGGCCACCTATGGAATCAGGACCCCACATCTGATAGAGGGGCCCTGGGCGACCCTAAGGGGAAAGACTGATCAAGGTTTTGATCAGAGGTGGGCCATCGCTTGTGGATGATGAACCCTGGGCGTCGTCGTGTATGTTCTGTAACAGAACATAGGTTCTGTTACAGAACACACGTCTTGTGTAAAAGAAAGAGATGATGGGAGGTTTGGTAGTCCTTGGGTGCATGTGAAAAAGGAAGAAATGAGGGAGCATGGAGAAATTGTGATCCATCAACTTGTGGGGCCCAAGTAGGTCTTTGATTTCAGATCAGATCCGGACATTGGATCAGGGTCTGCTTAATGAACCTGATGATGAGTCTTGATCTAGGACTGGGACCCGTGGGGCCCACTAATCTAATGACCTATATGTTTTATTAATCAAACCTATGTTTTTTATTAAATAAGAAAATTAAACCTTAGCCTTTTTAATGAGACCCCTTGACCTAGTGACCTAGGCTTCCTTCTTACCATGGGTTAGTATATTAATTAAGTACCTTGACCAATTAGTTTCTTTAATTAAAATAAAACCTATTAGTCTTATTAATTAAAATAAGATCCTTAGTTTCTAATTTATACCTTTAGATCCATTAATTAGAGAGAGGTCCCTTAACCCTTTTGGAACCCAATCAGAACCCTTGTGCATAATCTGGATTTTTCTCAGACCCAGAAATCAGTGTATGTGGTTGACCTAGCTTAGTCGTTTGGCCGAGCTCAGTAGATTGACCGAGCTTAGTGTTTGGCCGAGCTCCGTGTTCTAGCCGAGATCAGTGTTTGGCCGAGCTCAGTGTCTTAGCCGGGTTCAGTGTTTGGCCGAGCTCAGCGTCTTAGCCGAGCTCAGTGCTTTGACCGAACTCAGTGCTTAACCGAGCTCAGTGCTTGACCGATCTCAGTGCTTAACCGAGCCCAGTGCTTGACCAAGCTCAGTACTTATCCAAGCTTCGAGCCAAAAGACCGAGACCAGGTAACCGAGATCAGGAATTTTAGAAAGAGAGAAACTGAAACCTGGGACACCCCCTTAGCCAGAATTTGCAGTGTGCGCGGTTAACCGACCAGGCCAGGAGGTTGACCGAACACACTGGAAATTCCAATAATTCAGGACTATACCTGAAGGGTGAATACTCTCTGATCCCAGTGTGCCGGGTTGACCCCAGGCCAGGAGATCAATCGAGCACACTGTGTACAGTAAGTTTCCCAGACTTTAGTTTCTCATGTTGTGATCGTTTGTTGGGCCCATTGACCATCCAAATGACTCCATCACTGTGCCAACCACGAGTCAATGGTGTAGCTCAGCCTTGACTCGTGGGGTCCACTGATTAGGGTCCATGTTATGTAATCTGAGATGATTCGACCTTTATACGTTACTAATGATGCACATACCTTCTAAGCACCAGACACAATATTCCTTAGCATCTGTGGTTTCACTTAAAGATCGAATTACCTGAGATGGACCTGTATCCGAAAGTGGACCATTTACCTAGGTTGGACTGTTGCTATCTCCCTTTGATCCTTGTACTTGGAGATTCATCTCCCTCATACTATGACTATCACTCTATTGTCCTTATTATTGCTTATACCTGTTAATTAAATGAAAAATGGAGGACCTAAACTTAGGAATACGTAGAGGTGACCCGGTAATCTGATTTGGTGGATCATTGACCCGTGTCTGTGGCTAGGCGGGCCCTTTTTATGGCCTAAGTTGGATGGGAAATTACCCTAGAATGGAGAGGTTAGATTGTATGGGCTTGTGACCCATTATGGATGTAAATGGATCATATGTCATTGAACATGGACTTGTATATTATATGGACTGTTGTAGACCAGGCCATGTATTTGGTGGGCCTTGGTATGGATCCAATGATGGAATTGGACTTGGACTATGATCCACAGTTTATGTTGAGTACTTGGACCTCTTAGGGACTTTTGTTAGGACCTTGTTCACGCAAGGCAAAGCCTAGACAGACACAGACCTTTATTGTTTCCTAAGTCGGCATAGACATTCACTGAGTTGATTTAAGCTCAGCCAGTTGGACTGATCATCACTGGTAGGAGCTATTGAGATTTGTTGTGTGGCTATCATGATGAGCACTGTTGGGACGGACGGTGTGATGCCGGTTCCGGTCGTTGTGGATGATGTTGATGATATTTTGCAGGGTTAGTAATCCCTAGCATTAGCTTAGGATCCCTACCGCGACTGTGTTCAGTATGGGAGGGCCGCGGCATAATATCCCGCGGTGACCAGCTTATGTGGATGTGCCATATTGTGTAGGTTTATTACTGTTATGTTTATTATGATTCTACATGGTTATCTTGCACGACTGCATAGCATATGTACCTTTGTTACTCTCTTAACTTTATACATGTCTCTACTCATTTGATGCATACATTCTATATTATCTGCATATTGTGACTTGCCAGATCTTTAGATCTGACCCACTCTTGGTGCTTAGGTCTTGACCCCGAGTTCGAGGGCGATGCGTTCGCACTCGTTGAGGTGCCCGTAGTAGGCGACTACGGATGGGGGCCGGCCGACCATGAGGTCGAGCCGGAAGGTGGAGAGCCGACACCTGCTGCAGGGGTTTGAGCGTTCTTTTATTTAGGGTTTTGAGAGACATTTGTTGTGAGTTGGGTAATAATGAAAAATATGTAATTAAACTTTGATTTGTTATCTCTATACATTTAGGCTGGACATCAGCCCATCTACATTTGACATATATACGATGATACCTTATGCTTCTGCTATCTTTGTATGGCTTCCGCTATACTATCATGCTTCCGCAATTAACCATTGTTACTATGTTGATGAAAAAGTTTTAAATTGGACCTCACTGCGGACCTACGATCTTGGAAGTTCTCGGATTTTCCGGGAAGTAGCGCGCCAATTTCGGTACTTTGACGATTTTCTCGGTATCCGGAATTGGGGCGTTACATATGATGAATCTCCAGATCAACTAATATGCAGTCGTCCTAGAAAAGCCACATGTGTAACCATGAAGATGCTAGAGATGAAAGCGATAAAATTAATGGAAGAGATGAATGAATCTTCCATTGCTAGCCAACCCCCAGAAGCAATCAGCTTTTAGACCAATGACCCTTACCTCATCTTTGGAATCGTTTTCAACAAGGGATTGGTTGTGCCACATGTCATTGCCAAACCCCAAAAGGAAGCGCCACGTGTTGCTCTCCCACGAAAGGGATGTTGCTTTAATATATATATATATATATATAATAATTCTATATTTTGATAAGAAGAACTAACTAGAAGCTTAGCGCTCAAACGATTCAGATTCCGATTCAGAGGAAATTGATCCCCAAGTTGCTGTACAATTCATGAAGCAATTCAAGCTTTTTATGAAGGGGCAGAAAACCAATGTGAAGATCCCTAAAAATTTTGGAAAGAAGAAATCTTTTAAAGGGATTCAATGTTATGAGTGTCAAGGCTATGGACACATTGCTAATGATTGCGGAAATAAAAAATCTCAAAAGAAGGCCTTGAATACTACTTGGGAAGATGACACTTCTGATGAGAATGATGAATATCCTGAGTCTGACAAGTCTGACACTGGCAAGGGGAAGCTTATTACTTTTATGGAAACTTCTAGTTTTGTTGCTTCCCATGTTTCTTCTGAAGCTAAGACTGATCACAATACTGAGTCAGAGGAAGAACCAGATTGGAAAGCTGAATATGAAACACTTTTCAAGAAAACCATGAAGATGGTTAAAGTGAATGAAAAAGTTGCTATTAATTGGCAAATATCTGAAGAGTAGAATACTTCTCTGAAAGCTGAATTGTCAGAAGCTCTTACAAAGGTTAGTCTCTTAGAGGAAGAAAATAATAGGTTGGCAGATAAATTAACTGCTGAAGCCCAAAAGTGTGTCTTGCTTGATCATGATATGACGTCCTTGAAAGCTGAAAATACTGACTTGCAAGGAAGACTCAAGATAGTTCTTTCTGAGTTAGAAACAAGCAAGGCTTCGCTTAACAGGATGAATGCAGGCTCCAAAAAGCTTGATGACATTCTCTGCAGTCAAAAGGCAAAGACAGACATGCATGGCATTGGCTACGCTGACGGGGCATCTACATCTAAAGCAAAAGGTACTAACTATTTTATTCCAAATTCAGTTGTTACTAATTCTGCTGTTCATGTTGCAAATACAGCTGCCAAGAAGAAACCTGTGCCACGTCCTGAAAGAATTCTCACTTGTCATCATTGCGGAATTAAAGGGCACATTATACCTCATTGCAATAAGCTACGTACGAAAGTCACCAAATCGAATGCAATGGAAAACACAGAAGACTGCTTTGAAAAAGGAGACCAAAGCTGTTTGGGTCAAGAAAGAAGACTTATCTTCTGTGTTGGTACACACTTTGCTGAAATGTCTGAACATGCAAATGTGTGTGCCAAAGCTTCATCACCCCTGATCTACAGGATCAAGCCCCCACCCCAGTGCTGATACGAAGATCTTTCTGAGGGGGAGTCAACATTGAGGGGGAGCTGTAGAATCTGAATTGACAAAACCTGCTTGACGATAATTGTTTGTCAATTATGGACAAAAAGGGGGAGAATACTGAAGCTAGGGGGAGACAACATGCAAAGATCTACAGGAGCTGATAATTTTTTTTTATGCTAAAAATTCAATGTATTTTTGTTTTTTTTTTTTTGGGTAGATCTTTTGTAAAAGTTTTGTCCATGAATTGCCAAAGGGGGAGATTGTTAGTTATTTTTGTATTGGCTAATTCATGTTAGACAAAAACTTTAGGAGTCGTTGTGTTGTATGTTTTATTTAGAAAAGAACTCCGAAGATAGAAGAGGGAAGGACTCCAAGAAGAAAAGCCTAAATGGTTTAGAAGAAGAAAGCTGGAAGAAAAGAGTTCTGAATTTCCGTATCTCATCCAGCAAGGAGTCCGCTCGAGTGCTCTCACCTTCGCTCGAGCGACCGCGAGACAGAGCCTCATCCGCTCGAGCGGTTGAAGAGTTCGCTCGAGCGAACAGTGCGCAGAACTTTGGGAAAGTCTCCTTTTTTCACGAAACTGTTTCATTTTGAGACTCTGTTTTCCCAGTTTGAGTCCTACTTGTGTTCTAAGTATTAGGCACGAATTTGAGGCTATTTATAGGGTGTTACTCTCAACCCTATGGACACACCACCACTCTCATTAATCTAAGTCATAGAGATCATAAGAGAGAGTTTATTCTCTAGAGCCATTGAGAGATCATTCTGAAGGCTGCTCTAGAAGGTTGTTGCTGCTTCTGCTTTTCGAAGGAGAAGATTGTTCATCTTGTGCTTACAAGGTGCGAGGAGATCAAGTAAGGAGACCGGGGCACGTGGATTTCGTGTCAGTGGATTCTTTGCAATAATAACTATAGTCCTGAGGTCGAGGTACAGACTGAGGTACAGGAGCTAGTGAGTATATCTTGTAACTGTTTGTGAACTCTTGATTTCTGATTCGTGGTTTTTCTCCCTGGATAGGGTTTCCACGCTATATTTTGTGTCTGCCTTCTTGTGGTGATTGCTTGGTAGATTTAATTGCTAGTTCGTCTGATTGGTTATTTCCGCTGTGCATTGCCTGATTAATTTGAGAACTAGTAATATTCCTTTCTAGTAGCCCATAAATTTGGACTTTCAAAGGATATTAAACTTTCTCCAGTCCTCCGGTTATTTCTCTTGGGACTCGAGCTCACAAACCTGTTGACTTTAGACATAGTATTAAAATTTTTTTTCGATTACCAATATTAGAGCGTGTTTGGATGTATAAGAAAATATAAGAAAGTAATATTTTATATAATATAATATTTTTTTTCTAAAGAAAAAAGTATTGTGCACTTGGTAACCCAAGAAAAGTATGAAGTACAGATCATTTTTTTTCTCAAAAAGTTCAATAATTTTTTCTACAGCTCTCTCCTATAGAAACTTTTCTATAATATAATAATCTTTCAAAGTGGTAGAGTAAAGTAAAAAACTTCAACAAATCTATCATGATATACTTGTTACATGCATGGTAGAGTAAAGTAAAGGTAAATGTCACATCATGATAAAAGTGAGGTAAAGTAAATGTGAGATAAAGTATATGCTGAAGTAAAAGAATATGGTGAAGTAAAGTGAGAGACAGTGGAAAAATAGTTCCTTTTTGTTTGACTTTACTCTATCATACTTTACCATACTTTATTCTTTATATGGTTAAAAAATGGCAGCTAGTCTTTACTTTACCACACTATTTTTTCATTTAAACATGGTGAAGGGATAATATGTCACATCTAGATCAAGGCATGCTTGTTTATATGTGTGGTAAAGTAAAATAAATGGTGATGTCACATCATGGTACAATATAAGATAAAGTAAGATAAGATGAAGTATGTGGTAAAGTAAAGTAGGAGAGAGAGTTGTAAAAATAGTTGCCCTTTGTAATGACTTTATTTTAATACACTTTACATAGTTTTATATGAAACAGAAAAGCGGCTTATGATAAAAAAAAATTGGTAGTTAAACTTTACTTTACTACACTATTTTTTCATCCAAACTTAGTAAATTATATATAAATTAAGTATTTAGTAAAAGATTATGCTAATAATGAACTTTACTACGATCAATAATATTAACTTCTTGTTATTTTTATTTTCTAAATATATATTAAAATTCTAATACCTTCCAAATAACTCAATTTAAAGTCTGTAATATTCTTCAAAAAATGCCAAACAACAAAAATATAATAATATTTTCATATTAAACTATTCTATTTTATATTATTTATTCTTATAATACTTAAATATATGGATGGCAACGGGGCGGGTGGGGGCGGGTATGCCATCCCCATCCCCGACCCCTTGAGATTCGGGGATCCCCAAACCCGACGGGGACGGGGAACACCCCGCCCCCGCCCCCATCCCCGTCTTGCACATTTTTTTTGAGAGAATAGTAGTCTTGCACACTTAATACACATATTGTATTTATATTTATATGTATGTATGTTTAATTATTTATATATAAATATAAATTATTTATAAAAATATATTATATATAAGTATCCGGGCGGGGATGGAGGTTCAGGGATTTTAAAAAATCCCCGAGCCCGAAAAGCGCCCCCCCGCCCCCTCGGAACCCGCCCCGATCGGGGCGGCACCGGGGGGCCCTGAACCTGCGGGTGAAATTGCCATCCCTACTTAAATATGTAAATATTGTATTCTGTAAACATCCAAACGGGTCCTTACCAATACTTACTCTGCGAGTGTTAATCTCATTGATTAATCATTTATCAAACTTTAACTTTAGTTGATAAATTTGGCAGTATGTGGTCACCAGGGGCAGAACCAGAAATTTTATTTAGGGGGGGTCCAAAGAAAAAAAAAAGAAGACTAAACAAAATTACAATATAAAAAAAATTATAAAAGAGAAAGTGAGTTTGTCATTCTTCTTTATTCATACCTTAGGGCTTGTTTGGTAAACAATTGTTTCCTCTTCCGCGGAATCGATTTCCTACCACCCTAGGTGGGAAGCGCGAACCCACTCCATTGCGGAATTGAAGCCCAAACGGAGGCAAAAATTGAGACATTTTGCCGCTATCCAAAAGCCAGTAGCAAGGCGCCGGAAGCTCCTCTTTCCACACCAAACTTCTCTCCAAAACCATGGAAGGGTTTCTTCTTCCGCAGCTTTGGTTTCCGATAGGATAGATCTCTAGCAAGGAAACATAATGTAAAATCCTGGGATTCATTTCGCCACAGCTCGAAATAAGAAGAAGAAGGCGCCCCATTTTCCTTGAAACGTCGCCTACACAAATAAAACCATAAAGTCTTTACAAGCTTGCAACCTACAACTCATTTCAATATCTCCAATAAAAAGATGTGCTTTCTTAACTTCTCTTCCTCTCTTGGATCATAAGATTTGAGGCAAGTGTAGATGGGCCCCAATCTCCATTATGCCTTTTTTTTTTATTATTCTCCTTTTCTTCATTTCCTTTCCTTTTTAATTTTAAGTTTTTGTAAAAATTAGTAATATTTTTATTTTCTTTTTTCTAGGAGTCAAATCATGTTAAAAGAGCCATAACCAATAAACAATGGAGGGAATGGATGGTCACAGCCTTTAATTATTATATGGCAGCAATTCCCTTTCATTATCATCATAATAATTTGTTCTTTACATTTGCACTCCAGCTTTTCTTTTCATTGGAATAACATACATTTTAACTTTTAAAGCATGTATTTAAAAAAAATAGTTTTGACATGTTTTCCAGGCTTATTATTGTGGATCCTACTAAAATCCGCAACATGATCAGGCTTGTGACTCTTTTGGTCCTGCGATTTGGACTGGCAGCCTAGACTGAGTGGTATCCGATCCATTTAAAAATACAATGCTTTGTCTTTAGCAAGGAGTAAAAATGAAAGAAAGACATCTATCTATATCTTCCTGCAGATGTGGTAACTTATAATTAGGTGGGGCGGAGCAGGTAACACATGTCCACGTAAACGTCCAAGGCACACATTTTTTTTTTTTTTTAGTTTAGAATTTCGAGTGACAATGGAAAACACTTGGGCTTAAGTGGGTTCTTTTGCAAGAAATTATGAGAAATTTTGTCATAAATTCTTTCAATATTGTCTTATAAGTAGATTTGCAAATGTTCATGACCTATTGAGCATTTGAAATGCTAAAATTCAAAGAAGTCTAAAGGCGAAGGGCATGAGTTTTTAAGAGAACTCAGAAAATTCTTGTTTGGATGCGGCCCCCACATGAAATTCTAAAATCCTCATAGCTGGAGAAGTATTTATAAATGCCAAGGATATTGGAATTTAGAGAATTCAAAAGGATATTTGTGACTTCATGTGGTTGAAATTGATAATTCTAATAAAGAAATATAGAATTTCACATGCCAAAGGGACAACCGTATTAATAATGTCAGAAATTCTCAACATCATATATTCTCGTCGGGAATCCTACTAAAGAAATAAGCCCTAAAAGTGACTTTTTTGGCGGGTCGGTATTCATAATTCCAGCAATAAAACACAATATTTGAAATGCTTGGGCGTATTTGGATGTGTGGTGCAGTGAGGTGAGGTGAGGTAAAACTTCGATTATACGGACAAGAAAAGATAATGAGTTGTATCAAAAGTACACAATTTCAAAATTTCCTCCATCTTTTAAAAGGAATAGTAAAAAAAAAGCAACATCCGTTTTCCACTAAAAGACAAAAAAGGCTCTACTTTTCTATACAAAAAGTACAAAAGATTACATACCAAACAACTTAAAATAAAATACTATCTTAACCCCTTATATTTTATTCTATCTTGATTTGATGATTCACCTCACTTTATTTTAATTCACCACACATCCAAACACTCTCAGGAGATAACTTTTACGTCAATGTCAGAACCCCTAATACTCCAAATTATTCTCGGAAATACCTCCAGAGAAATAGGCCTAAAGTCCTTGTTGCATTATGTGATCTCATGTGCAAATAGCTTAGATGTACACAGGCACATACCTGATGGACCGCGCTCCTGCTCGAGTTCTACCGAGGTCGGCGGACGTGGGAGTCCGTTTGGTTCCGACCCTTTCGTAACCGGGGGGCAGGGGCGTGCATCAACATTTCTTTTTTTTGTGGGTGTGCCAGATTTTCTATTTTACTTGGAATTGCAAATGGTGATCCGGAGATCAACCTTCGCAAGTAAAAGGAAATCAACTTCTTTCAAGTTTTCCATTGCACATATATTTAAGAAAAGAGACATTTTCTTGATTTGCCGTGAAAGGCGATTTTTTGGCATTTATAGCCGATTTTGGCGTTTATAGCCGATTTTTGGCGTTTATAGCCGATTTTGGCGTTTATAAGCCGATTTACAATCCTTATCAACAATGAAAGACAAGAATTGTGATTTTTGTCTCTTTTTAAAAAATACAAACTACAATGAAAAGCAAGAAAAGGAGGATCTAACTTCTCAGGAGATTGTGGGGGACTCGTTTAGATTGACGGTCGCAAGCCATATGTGGGCTTCGCCATCATCCATGCAGATGAGAACAGAGGATGCTATTTGATTCACTTGGCTTGGCTATAACCTCGGGTTTTTAGAAGACAAAGACCAAAGGAAGGTCCTATGTCCAATAAAAAACCGAGTAGACGGGCTGAAAAGCCACATCTAAGCCATTGGAGGCAGGAGGAGAAGGCAAGGACCTTGGGGGGGGGTACCCCCCAAGGGACTTTTGTCACCTTGTTGCGGTGGCCGGTGTAGAACTTCCGCAGAGTTTTCTCTCTTTTTCCTTTCTCTGGATTTCTGTGCTTCTCTCTGTCTGTGTGTCTGTCTCTTTTTTTTCCGATCTGGATTCCTTTGGAGTGCTCTCCTATTTATAGGCTCTTGGTAGCCATTTAGGAGAGTTTATGGGCTTTTAATGTCATTAAGCCACATAATGGGAGGAGTTACAAAATTGAATTGTTTATTTTGTAACTCTTTTTTCTTGGCTTCTGATTGGCCGGAGGAGATTGAGGGCATTTAATCGCCTTTAATCGCCATGATGGGAGGAGTTTCATGGGTTAAATGCCATGAATCTCTTGACTTGTAACTCCCAAATGCTTGCTTCTGATTGGGCCGTCCAAAGAAATGGATTAATGACTGTAATAAAGCTAGTCAATTAATCGCATTAAGTGGTCGCCGAGCAGCTGAAGAGTCGCGGGCCGTGCCACGTCTTTTGGAATTCTTCTGTTGATGATCATCGATGGATCTTCATGTAGATCGACATCAGATGACCATGTAATTTCAGGTGTTTGTTGCCAACAGCGGGTCGGTGCCATCTGTCCTGTCGATTTCTCGATCGGTCGGGTGGAAAGCACACTTTTTTTGGTTGACCGGGTGGCGATCAATACTGTCTTTGATACTCTTGATGATTTACCCGTGTTTTGGACGGATATCAGAGGACTTGGTGTCTCAAAAGCATGAATTTTGGAAAGTACCAGAGGCTGGGCTCCTCGAATCGCGAAAAAACGGCGAAAACCGGGGTTTCCGGGGCTTTCCCGGCGACCCCGGGGTCCATGGTCGCCGGCGACCCTGGCCCAGGGTCGCAGGGGTCTGCGACCCTGGGGGGGTTTTCCCCCCTTTTGGTCCCGTTTTGCGTCCGTTTTTGCTCTTTTTTGATTCTTTTTTCTTCTGTACTTTTCTTTGACATTTTGATCATTTATTGGCCTGATTTCTTTGTAGGAAACCTGATGAGAATCCTTGCATTTTATTTTGCAAAGTTTCCAATTTCCTGAGAAAGCCGAAGACTTTGTCGCGCAGAGTTGCCGATTTCCCGTCAGAAGCTGAAACTGGGTCAAACGATGTCGGAATGACCTGAAATTTGGTGTGAAGCCTCTTGAGCAATAAATAAGACCAACCATAGGCTTTTGTTTGAGTTTCGAAGCCGTTTGGGGTCCTATCACCTGCAGACTTGCTTTTTATCGCGATGAAGATGTCGCGGTTTGATGTGTGGTCAACCGATGTCCGATTGACTTGAAATTTGACAGGGAACCTATTGGAGTCATTTTAAGATGATCCATAGGTTCTGTCTTGGAAACCATTGTCCTGGAGAGCTTTACCGCCGAGAGGCTTGATTTGGCTGTCGGAGAAGCGAAGTTAGGCCAAATGATCTTGAAATGGCTTGAAACTTCTTGTGTACTCCTCTTTTGGCTGTCTGGAAGAATCTTGCAGTTTTTGTTTGATTCTGACAAGATTTTATTTTTGGAAGCAGCATTGCCTATTTATGGCAGGTTGCGACTTCATGTAGCTCTTTGGATCTTGGAAAGGCAAAGTGACATTTTTGGTGTCAACAAATGCCCCCTCGAGGTACAGCGGCGAGTTGCTTAACTTTTGTAGTCGATGTGCCTCGAAGAGATTTTTTTGAAGGAGAGCCTGTGACTTGACCAAGAGTCTTTGAGCAATCTTTCTTTTTGGTATTTGTAGCCTTTTGAGCTTCCAGGGGAATTTTATGGTGGTGAAAGGGATCACGTACCATCTCGAGGCAAAGTTTTGAAGATGACATCAGGGATGTGGATTTGGGTTTTGACCTTGTGACCTAACAGGCTATATATGGCAGGTTAGGGGGTCAGGTTTGGTTTTGATCGTGTGACCCAACAAGCTGTATGTGGAATGTTGGGGGATCGATTTTGGTCTTGATCTTGTGACCTAACAGGCTGTATGTGGCAAGTTAGGGGATCAGGTTTTGGTTTTTGGTTTTGGTCTTGTGACCTAACAGGCTGTATGTGGCAGGTTAGGGGACCAGGTTTTGGTTTGATTTTTGTGAAATGTCAATTTCAAGATTTTGGCTCAATTTGGTAGATGAGGCTGGATGGTTTGATTTTTGGAAGCTCATGGGGCTTGGAATTTTCTTTTGTATGGTCCAATCAACTCAAAAGAGGCATGGAACCATTTTTGTATGCTCTTGGTAAGAGGGATTTCTCTTTGACTAAAAGCCCAAAAATTTTTCTTCTTTTTTTTTTTTTTTTTTTTTTTGTGCCTAGGTGGTCAGACCTGGCTCATATGGGCTAACCCATGGGACCTTAAGCTTTTGAAATGGCTTAGATCTCATATGGTGTCATTTTTGTAAAGAATATCCAAAAACATCTCATTTGGATAGAGAATATCTAAGTGATATCTTTTCTTGGAGAGAATCTCTCATGATCCCTTTATTTTTGGGATAGAATATCTCAAGATATCTTTCTTTTAGGAAAGAATCCGTCATAGATTGATTTTAGGAGAAAATCTCTCAAGATCCCTTTATTTTGGGATAGGATATCTCAAGATATCTTTCTTTTGGGAAAGAATCCGTCATAGATTGATTTTTGGGAGAAAATCTCTCAAGATATCTCTCTTTTGGAAAGAATCTTTCTAATTTCTTTCTTTTGGTAAGGTTACTAATTAGTAACACTTACCTCTTTCTTCTTTCCTTCTTTGGTTTGCTCTCCTCTATAAAAGCAAGGAGAAGGTTGGATCTCTTGCTCTTACTACTTTCTTTTGCAAATAATCTCAAGAGGGCTTCAAGACCAAGAGCTTTTCTTCTTCAAGATCTTCAAGAGTTTTCTTCTTCTTCTCCATCAATGGCTTCAAGTAAGTTCTTCTTTTTCAAGAAAATTCCATTGTAGGAAAAAAAAAGTTCTTCTCCCTTTTTTTTTTTTGTTTCTTTCTTTTCTTCTCTTTTTTTTTTTCTTGTTCACGTGTTTGCCTTTCTTCTTTTTTTTTTTCACACGTTTTTTTTTTTTTGCTTTCTTTTCTTTCTTTTTTTTTTTTATGTTTGTTTTTTTTTTTTTTTTTTTTTTATGTGGGCCGTACGGACAGATCCGTACGGATCTGGCCGTACGGCCACGTGGCCTGTGGGCCACGGCCTGTGGGCCAGTCCTCTTTTTTTTTTTTTCTTTTTTTTTTTTTTTTTCCCTCCCTTTTTTTTTTGAGAGAGTTCTTTCTTTCTTTCTTTTTTTTTTTTTTTTTTGTTTTCTTTCCCCTCTTTTTTTTAGAGAAAGTTTATTTTTTTTTTTTTTTTTTTTTTTTTTCTCATCATGATAATGCATTTTTTCGCAAATCTAGATGTTCATGCATGCCTTTAATTTGTAAATTAAATTTGTAGCATGATGTGATTGCATACCTGAAAGTGTTTGCAAATTTGGGAACTTGGAGCTCGCAGTGATGTTGAGCCCTTCCTGATTTTGCGGAGACTTTTAGGTTTCGAAAGTTTGGAGTTTCGGAGCTCGCAGCGATGTTGAGCCCATCTTCAAGCTTTCTATTTCTTTCGGGATAGTTCCTTTTCTTCGGAATTGCCCCGTCATCATGTCAAAATTTCGCCAGATTTTTTTTAGCGAGATTCTGTCATTTTGATGTTTGATCTTTTTCTTTTCCATCCTTTTAGGTGGTTCCTCCAGAGCGAACAAGGGTAAAGAGCCTGCTACAAGCGTACCTCGTCGGTCTTCTAGATCCTCTAATCCGGCCGTTCAGCAGGCTTTCGAGAAGGTTCAGTATGTTGAAAGAAACCTGGAAGAGTGCGACTCCCTCAACAGAGATGAGATGAGGCAGCGACTGATCACTCTCAAGGGAGAGGAATTTTATAAGATCATGGTAAGCAGTCGTCCATGGTGATGGAAGATCAGAGCATTTTGCCCAAGCCTACCTTCTTCTTTGGTGATGCAGGTCCCTGACGACATTACATACCAGAGGAGATCTTTTCAGTTTTCCTTCACAGCAGATGGTGAGAAGAAGACTGTTACTACCCGGTCGATGTTTGATCGCACCGTCTCGATTCTGAGCCTTGCCCCCACGTGCCCCAAGAGGGAAGATCCTCCAAGCTGGGTGAGAAGGACAAATGTAATCAAGACCGGGGTTTTTGTTGGCGGTTCTCCTGGATATACGGGAGAGGTCGCCTGTTGACATGGACCTGTTGATGCCATCCAGCGGCTACCAGGGCTCTGATTATCCGTCGGTCGATTTGAGACCGGTGGGCCTTGGTATTTTCAGCGGTGACGGCAGCAATTGGATCAAGCCTTTTCGACTTCGAGGTCGTTTCAATGCTGACTCCGAGTGGAAGTCGTGGACTGATCGCGTCCTGCTGATTGGTGGTGCCGTTTTGAAGGAAGCCGGGATTTTTGATGCGGTCCGCGCTTTTGGGGAGACCGTGATCTTTTCCGACGAGGCCTTCATGGCTATGCTGGAGTCGTTCCTCCCTCAAACCAATACCTTCGTTGTGACGAATGGTGAGATTGGTTTTTCTTTGAAGGAGCTGAGCGCTATTACCGGATTGCCTATCCTCGGCAAACTCTATGAGGAGTTTATGCCGATTGACAGCGTCCTCGAGGGGCAGTCTGAGGAGTTCAGGCTTCTATACTTTCAGCTCGTCGCCTTCTATGATTTTTTGAAGGAGAAGGGGGGTTCGAAAGTTAGATCCAGCAGTTGGAAGAGTTTTTGCTCTTCATTCCCCAACTTTTTGATAGTAGGGAGCCTTCTGATAGCATGACCCAGGAAGCTGGAGCTCAGGATCCAAGTTCAAAGAAGATTTTGGCCATGCAAGAAGAGTTGAGAGATTTCTGTGCAAGTACAAACGCCATATGTCCTGACATTGCACTGAGGAGAGATCTCGCTGTGTACCTCACTTATTGGCTTGGTGAGGCTATTTTTGCTGGAGGAGATGGAACGCACATCAGGCCGCATTGTATTTTTCCGGCTTGTCAGATGGCGTTTGGAGAGCAGCTTGCTTTGGTGCCTGCTCTTTACTCCTACTGTGTACCGAACTGCAGGCTGCTGCTTTTCTGGTTCGGCTTGGGCTTCCCATGAATAGGGTATTTTCAGCCCATATCTTCTATTCGTGGTATGTATACCACTGTCCTGGCTTCCATCGGCTGGGTGCTGCACAGGATGATGATCCTCTGATGATTCGACTGGCTAAGGGCAAAGCCGTGTCCGAATCACTTTTGTTTGCCCGCATGAGGATCCGACGGTTCAGGGACGTCGAGATGGGGCAATCTTCAGTAAAGCTTTCTCCGGAGTTGCGGAAGAAGGCTTTTGATTTTGGTGCCTCCCGAGACTCTACCAGGGCGGGGTCGGGAAGGACATTATTCCTTGACAAATGCAGAGAGAGAGTGGCTTTTCAGCATACGTGTCGGCACGATGGTGTACCGCAGACATCTTTTCGTCGATATCCAGCCGTATGTACCCTCTCGCTTTGCTTTGCAGCTTGGCTTTTCTCAAGGCGTTGTTGGAGCGCCTTCAAGCATGGGTGAAGCGCTTTGGAGGCTTACAGGACGGGAGAAATGCATGGGCTTTTTATAGTGCTGAAGACACTACAGCCATGATTTCTTATCCTGTGTTACTGACTTCCCGGACTGCCGGCTTTGCGAAGTGGTTCGCGGAGAGCTTCTCGGCATATCGGGGACTTTCCAGGAAGGAGCTTGATGTGAAGCTGGTATCTGGAAAGGGCCTTGGAAAGTCGGATGGCATCCGGCGAGAGGAAGTTTGGGCCTTCCTTTCTGGAGAGAAGCACAAGATAGGCTTTCTCGGTGACCAGGGCGTCATCGGTTCTGAAGCTGTTCGAGAAATACCTGACGAGGCTTTGGAGCAGCTAGAACAGGAGGAAGCTGAACTTGGCGCTTGGATGCAGGCGGCACAGAGGCAAGCTTCCGTGGAGTCTACTGGCAAGAGCAGACCATCCAGTGATGAGTCAAGTGGGAAACCTGACTCTGACAGCGGGGTAGGTTCCTCTAAGAAGCGAGCCCGCAGAAGTAAGAGGAGGAGGAGTCATCATAGTAGCAAGGGGCAACATGAGGACCCTCCTAACTTGGAAGTTCCTCTTACTATTAATGAGGATGTGCCAGTGGATGCTGACGAGCCTCCGGAGAAGAGAAGCCGAGAAGAAGAGACCGTCGGTGAAGGTATGATTCTTCCTTTTTCTCTTTCCATTTCTTTTCATGGGATTTTTCCATGTTATGATTTGCTTCTTGTTTCTGCTTTTCTTCTCTTTTTTTTTTAGCAGAGGAAGACTTGGTGATGCCTGAGGTCCCAACCGATGAGGTGGTGATGGATCCTGTTGAGGCACCTGAAGAAGAACCGAGGGACTCTGGAGTAGATCCAGAATCTCCAATTGGTACGACTTCTTTTGCTCTCTTTTTTTTTTTGTTTGTGACTTGGCTTGCTAACACATTTTTTGTTGCCAGCTGACTTGCCACAGGGTTCTGATGACTTTGAACCATCGATGGACGCAAATGTTGATGATGCTTTCGATGAGTTCATGGGGGAAGAAAGTGTTCCGCCAGTCGTCGAAGAAGGTATTTTGTAGTTATAACTCTGATAATGATTTTCAAACAGGGTCATATTCATACCTTTTTGTGTTTCCTTTGCAGGTTTTGAAGTGGCAGAGGAGGATCCGTTGCTTCCAGAGCAAGAGATGCCAGAGGTTGATCCAGAGGTAGAGATTCCGGGACCAGCTCTGACAGTATTGAGGAGATTCCTCGCGCTGAGATTCCTTCCCGAGCAGGAGCAGCTTCAGCTGGAAAGAGTTCTTTTGTTACTCTTTCAACAGATGATGACATGAGTAGCCGACCAACGGAGTTGGGCGAATCCTCAGCTGGGCCATCTCTTCTTTTTGCGAAGAAGGTGGTGGTGCGAGTTGTGCACTCTTGGATTGAGACTCTCCTTTCTGGGCACTTGGAAGTCGGATTTGGCATGATCCAGCATGTGCAGGAGATTCTCAGTGATGCTGAAGAGGCTGGTCTGGATGTCACAGGTGCCAGGGCGATCGTTGATAGGATCATTGCACTGGGTGACAAGTGGTTTGAGACCGTGAGTTTGGCTGATGACCAGTTCTTCAAGGAGATGTTCCTGGACCCTGCTGATAAGGCTAAGTCTGACCTAGATGAGGCTACAGAAAGCAGGAAGGTGGCAGTCCGAAGGAGGAATAGAGAAGAGGTAACCATCATCGAGCTGACACATGACCTTAACATCCTTGATAGGGAGGTCGATGAGGCCAGGAAACGTCTTGAGCTTCTGCAGGCACAAGTCGCTGCCAAGTGGACTGCCATAATAGAAGCTCGCGACAGGGAGAGTGTCCTGATTCACCAGGTTGCAGATGCCGAACGGGTTCTCAAAAGGAAGTCTGATGAGGATAAACAATGGCAAGCTGCTCGAGGTAAGCTTCCTGGTGTGAGAGAAGGGGTACAGCCCACTCCAGCATCTCATGGCAAGTTCCTGAAGAAGCGTGCCTTGGAATCCTTGACAGCTGAAGCTAAAAGTCTGCTTGGGAGCTGAACTCTTGGCTGGAGACCATTTTTGATTGAGCTCCTGTATACAGAAACCATCCTTCTCTCTTTTTTTTTTTTTTGCAGTGCTTGTGAACATTCTCTTCTTTTTTTTTGGTACCACATGTATTTTTTGGTACTCTCTTTTTTTTGTAGTGCTTGTGAACACTTTCTTTTTTTTTGGTACCACATGTATTTTTTTTGGTACTCTTTGTAGTGCTTGTGAACACTTTCTTTTTTTTTTTTTTTTTTTATCCCTACGCTCACTTTAATCTTTTTGTGATAAAAGTAATTGCTAAATGGGATTTGATCAAAAGGTTGTCATTTTGTGAAAATCTTTTGTCAAATGATTGTTTTGGCATGAAAGCCAGGTTTTTGTTTGTGGCATGGAAGCCAATTTTGGCATGAGAGCCAGCTTTTCTTGTGGCATTGATAGCCTGTTTTTTTTTTTTTTTTTCGTGGCATCTATAGCCAGTTTTGGTGGCATTGATAGCCGGTTTGTTTTGTGGCATCTATAGCCGGTTTTTGGTGGCATTGATAGCCTGTTTTGTTTTGGTGGCATTGATAGCCTTTTTTGAAATCCAAGTTTTTTTTTTTTTTGTTTGTGGCATTGATAGCCGGTTTTGTTTTGGTGGCATTGATAGCCGGTTTGTGGCATTTATAGCCTGTTTTGATGGCATTTATAGCCGGTTTGGTTTTCAAAAAATGCAAGTATCGACTAAAAGTCGCCTCCCTGCTGAATGTTCTTGCAAGTATCGATGGAATAGTCGCATCCTTGCTCATTCGATTGCGAGTATCGATGGAATGTCGCATCCTCGCGGATTTGGGTGCAAGTATCGATGGAATGTCGCATCCTTGCTTTTCAAAAATTTTGGTTTTGCGGGTACTGACTTGATGTCGTTTCCCCACGATTTTTGAAATTTGTGGTTTTCTCGAACCTTTGGGTTATGGATATCAACTGAAATGTTGCGTCTCCATGGTTTTTTTAGGTTTTTTCGAACCTCTGAAATTTGGGTTGTGGATATCAACTGAAATGTTGCGTCTCCACAGTTTTGATTTTGCAAGTATCGACGAAATGTCGATTCCCTGCGATTTTGGAAGTGTCGAACGTGGTTCGCTTGCTTCCGATTTGTGCGAGTATCGACTAAGTGTCGCTTCCTCGCGGTTTTTGAAAAACCATTTTTTTTTTTTTTGTTTAAAGACACGAGGGTCATAAGTTTGACCTAAAACCATTTTGGCGGTAAAAGGCAGGGTGGACTAGGGTGGAAATCCCTGAATCCGGATTTTGTTTCAAACTATGAATTTTGGGTTCAAGGGTTGAAAATTTTGGTCAAGTTAGGGAAAGGTTCCTAAACTTGGATTTTTGTTGAACAATGAAACGATGAAAGTAAGCATTGTTTTAGATTTCTAGAAATTTCAACATTTGATATGAAAATTCTAAAAAAGGGTGGGTTTGGCGAGCGTGTACCTGGAAACCGGTTTTGGCCGTACAGGCATTGCTCTTACCCAGTTGGGTAAGTCTTCAAGGGTAGTACCGCTTTAAGAAACTTGCCATTGATGGGCAGCATACATCTGTCACCTTCCATGTTTAGGAGTGCGTATGCGCCGTTAGAGAAAACCTTGTCGATGACGTAGGGTCCCTCCCATTTTGGCTCAAATTTGCCTTTGGACTTGTGAGCGAAGACCATTGGTCTTTTTACCGCAAGAACCAAGTCATTCTTTTGTAGGCGCGTTGCCTGACCTTTTTATCGAAAGATCCCGCCATGCGTGCTTGGTAAAGTTCAATGCTTTGTTGAGCTTCGAGCCGTCTCTCATCGAGATTGTCCAGCTCATGGAGTCGCAATTTGACATTGCTTTCTTGAGTCATGTCATTTTGCAAGGATACCCTCAAGGAAGGAATTTGTACTTCCAAGGGCACGACAGCTTCGCATCCATAGACCAAGGAGAATGGTGTGCTATGGGTTGGTCCTCGAACAGTGGTTCGATAGGCCCACAAAGCTTCAGACATTTTGTCGCTCCAGTCTCTTTTGTGATTAGAGACCATTTTTTTTGAGGATTTTGCAGAGTGTCTTGTTGAAAGCTTCTGCTAACCCGTTTGCTGCCGGATTGTATGGAGTCGAAGGACAGCTTTGGATTTTGTATTTGTCGCAGAACCTGTAGAATCGATGATCCCGGAACTGTGGTCCGTTATCATGGACGAATCTTTTGGGTTATGCCGAAACGACAAATGATGTTGGTGCGCAGGAACTGAAGGACTGATGAGGTCTTCATTTCGTTAAACGCAAATGCTTCTGACCACTTGGAGAAATAATCTGTAGCGGCGAAGATGAAGCGATGACCTTTGCTTGAAGGGGGAGAAATAGGACCTATGATGTCCATACCCCAGGCTTCGAAAGGCCATGAGATTGCTGTAGGATGCAGCCATTCTGGAGGCATGTGAATGTAATCTCCATGAACTTGGCATTGTTGGCAGCGCTTGGCAAATTGCATTGCGTCAGCTACCATGGTAGGCCAGTAATATCCTAACCTTTTTATCTGATCATAGAGCTTAGGTCCAGCCTGATGAGCTCCACAAAGACCAGCATGAACTTCTTTGAGTGTTTCTTCAGCCTCTTGTTGTGACAAGCAGCGTAGAAGTACTCCGTTGAAGGATTTCCTGTAAAGGATTTTTGAAGGAATATCCAAATGGAAGCTTGGGGTTCGCCTTTGGATGCTTACCCGTTCTTTTGGATCTTCAGGTAGGATTCCGAACATAATGTAATCAATGAACGGATCCCTCCAGTCGCCGATTGAAGTTTGAAGGATTGAAATCCGACTTCCGACCACTTGGTGGCATTCAGCAACTGCTTGGTGTGTGTTAAGAGGAGAAGGATTCTTCTTTCGCACACTGTGACTTGCATGTTTTTCCCCTTCCTGGATTGCCATGGATGCGGCGAGTCCGGCTAGGGCATCTGCACGTATGTTTTCACCTCTACGAATGTGGGTGATGTGACAGATGTCAAACTTTTGCAGAAGTGATTGTGCCTTGTTGTAGTAGGGCAGCAAATCTGGCTTTCTGACTTCAAATTTCTGATTCATCTGGTTGACGATCAGTTGAGAGTCTCCAAAGACTTCCAGCATGGTGATACCGGATTCGATGGCGGAGTTCCAATCCTAAGATCAGAGCTTGATATTCAGCTGCCATTGTTGTGCATGGTTCCAGGTTAGCGAGAAAGCGTGTGGACTCATGTATTTTGTCGGGGGCTAACAAAGAGGATGCCAACTCCCGAGATCAGCTGTCTTTTTTCATTTGTCTGGTTGCACCGTCAAAGTACATGTCCCAGGAGGGCACTTTGTGAGAAAGTCTCCACATTGTAGACTGGTTCGTCTGGGGAGATCATCTCTGAGTGGAGAATCTTTAGGCAATGGATGCTCTGACAGGAGACGTTGCCTGATCGGAGTCAGACCCATCCTCGGATGTAAGAGGATCGTCTATCCAGCAATTTTCTCCATTTTCAGGAGTTAAGGGAGGATGTACATGGTGGTCTTCAGGGACTTCAGGCTCTGGATTGCGAGGAGGCTCGTTGACGCGTTCTTGCTCTTGTTCTAGAGCGAGTCGCTGCAAGATCCTTACATATTCTTCAAGATCAGGTATGGGAGCCGGATCTTCTTCTTCATCATCTCTTTGTGGCTCAACATGGTTGATTTCCACTGGAGTAATGAGGGGTGCTGATTCAGCAGCATTTTCTTGTACAGCCTCTTGGTCTTCTTCATCATCAGACTAGGATCCTTGTGGCTGTAGGGGGTTATACCAGATTACTGGCATAAGATGAGATTCAGGAACCCATTCTTCATCGGAGAGATATTCTCCTGTTTCAAAGGACTCCTCCCACTCATCTGTGTAGTTGGATTCAAATCCATCATCGGTGTCGCTGGACTCGTATCCATCAATGGAGAATCCAACTACCGAATTGCAAGAGTATGATGTCTCCTGCATAGCTTCTCTGAATTGAGGTGGCATGAAATCACTGAGAGTGAATTTCCTTACCCCCTTTGAAGTCTCTGGAAGGGATGTTTTTGTTACCTCCAGTGAAGCGGTAGAGGAAGCCTCTGCCTTTTCTTTGACCTCTAGTTTTGGCTGGGTCTTCTCTTGCCGTTTGAGCTTGAGGAGATGTTTCCTAGCCTGCCTTCGCTGTTGAGCTGTAGGCTTTATTTTCACGACCTCCCAATTTTCATCTTCCAGGAGATCGGGATGTACCCATATCGGTTGTCCGTCTGGTGTCGGGTAAGGAACCAGTTCCTCGGACGCTTCGATTGAGTTTATCACCTTGAAGGAAGTAGTGATCTTCTTCTTCGGTGATCTTGATGTTTGTCCACATGTCACCATGTTGACGGAGGCAGACCCATAGTTTTTGTCAAAGGTGATGACTCCGTTTTTCCACATCTCATTTATTTTCTCTCTCACAACGAAGCATTGATTGAGAGGATGCGAGATCATCTGGTGGTATGGACAGTACCGAGGATCGTTGGTTTTGCCAACATCACCCGGTCTTTTTGGTTCAGGCAAGGTGAGCTTGCCATTTGCCACAAGAGCCCCGAAGATTTCATCAACATCTTCATCAAACGGGTATTTCTTCTCTACTCGTTCTTTGAAGGCATCAGAGAGTTCAGGTCTCTTACCAGCAGCTTTGTTTTCAGCTTTCTTTGGTGGCTGAGGAGCTGGCTTGGTCTGCACATTGAGGACCTCTTTCTTCTTTGGTTTAGAGGTTGCAATGGCGGTTGGCTCTTTTCTTGATGATTTCTGACTGTTGAGGTCTTTAATCACCGTTTCAGCTTCCATGGAAGCTTCTAGGAGTTCTCCCAGGTTTTTTGATTTGTTGCCGATGATCATGGAGCGGATTCTGGCTCTCATGTTGTTTCGGCAGATGTCGACTAGCGACGCTTGTGGCAATACATCAGAGCATTTGTATGCCATTGCTTTCCACTTGTGAATGAAGTCATATGTTGATTCATTCTCCCCCTGTTTTAGGCTGCACAGCTGAGCCATAGTAGCGGGATGATCCTCACCTTTGAAGTGAGTCAGGAAGCGTGTCTCTAGCATGGCCCAATTTTGGATTGAGTCCTCCGGCAGAGTGGAGTACCAATCGAAGGCCGTACCTTTTAGGGTACTTGCAAAGAGGCGGATCTTGAGTGCATCTTGATCCGCGATAGCTCCTGTCAAGATCTTGAAGTGGATGACGTGCTGTCTGGCTGATCCTTTCCCCGTATATGTTTGGAGAGTAGGATGCTTGAATTTGGTGGGGAACGGGACCGAGTCCATCCATAAGGGATATGGTGGCTTGATCCCATGCTCTTTGAGTATATCCTCTTCTTTTGCTTTGGCGAGGATACCGTCTACGTCCTTTTTGGTAAGGGCGCGTGACTCATTTTCTTCTCTATTTACCTCGTCGTCTTGATGATTCGGAGGAGGTTCATTGTTCGCCTGATTTTGGAAGGCGAGGAGAAGGTTTTCCATCAGAGTTTCAATCCTCTGCTGGCCCTGTTCCAACTGCTGGATGCGGGTGATCGCATCTTCTGGAGGTGGATTGTGGGGTGGTGGCTCAGAATTTGTAGCCAGGACATTCATCCTTCGTGATTCGAACGAAGAAACTGTCCTGGTGACTGAGCTGGGGCTCATTCTTTTTGAAGAGGAGCTTGAGGAAGGATCACTCTGCTGTCCTTTGCTTGAAGGAGCAGGGGATTCTTCTGAATGTCTTCTTGTCCTTGAGACGCTGCGGGTCATTGGACGTCGGACATGGATTTTTGTTGCTGATTTTTGACGCCTTCTGGTTTTTCCAACCATATGGACGGCAGCAACTTGGTTGGGTCTTTCTTTTTCGACCCATTTAGGAGAGACTTGAAGTGTGGGAGGCTGAGTCCTTTGCTTCTGTAGTCTCTTTTGTCGGTACGACGCGCGGCGGCGTATACGACGAGCAATTTGAGCTTCGGTCAGCTCTGACTGGGCTTTGACAATGAAGGATGTGCTCCCTCGGGCGCAGCAGCCGAGTCTGTCTTCTTTGTAGCTGGGCAAGGACAGGATGCGAACCCTATCCTTCGCCAGTTGCAGCGAAGCTTTGAATTTGTGAAGTTCGGCCCCTGTAGATATGAAGGGTCGAACTGCAGATTTGTAGGCCTTAGCAGATGCTTGTGGAGGCCTTGTGATGCATGACTTGATTTTGGGCTTGTAGGAACAAGCCGGCTCATGCTGGGATGACTTTGAAGTCGGGTTGGAGATGGGTCTCTCCTCTTTCATGTAAGCAAGAGGATAGAACTGGTTCTCCTTGAGTGGGGCCAGGAATGCTGGCTTAGTGGATGCCTGGGACCTTCTTTGTTTTGGTGAAGGTCTTGGGGACCAAGTCTTGGGGTAGACCTGGTTGTTTGCAGGTTGAGGCTTCGTGGGGCTGCCACGGGCTTCAGGCCTTCTTGTACTCGCCTTTGGTGTCACGGTAGTGACACGTTGAGAGGCGAGTTTCTGCTTCTTGGAGGGAGCAGCTTGTTCCTCAGGAAGTGGGAATGGTCCCAGCGTCCCGAAGACGATAGTCCGGGGAGTCGAGGTCGACCCGGAGTTCACAGAGTTGCCGAAGGAGTTGACACTTCGGCAGCTGATGGGGCGCTTGTAGGTGCGCGTGGTTTGCTTCTGTTGAAGCATGAGTTGGTGCTTGCTTTCGTCGAAAGTAATGGTTAGTGAAGCTGCCATTGTTAGTTTTTTTCGAAAATTTCTGAAACAAGACCACATCCATTAGTAATCACAAGAATATAATGATCATAAATGGGAAGTTCTATGGTTTCGTCTTTTCAAATTGCTCGAGGTAGATGACCCAAGCAATATGAGGAAGGACAAAATGCCATAGAGGGTACAATTGTTCTGATCGCAGGTGTGGTAAGCCCGGAATGGGCATCCCAGTGACTGCTAGAAGCAATTGTGAACTTAAATTCGACTTATCGAGAAGCAGAGCTTGCTCGAGGTAAGAAGAATATAAAGTTGGAGTTACAGATGTGCCGGTCGCAATACAGTAGACCCTGAAAGGGCGTACTAGTACCGCTAGACACAAATGTTTTGAGACCGCATCTATGAGATGAGATTCTCTGTTTTGAAAGGTCAAGATTGGATTCATCAAAGAGAGCAGATGGTATTCCAATCTGAACACGGGCTCAGCGATTTCCGCGAGCGCCAGTGCTCAGAAAGAAATGAACCATGATTTCTCGGATCTGAATCTAAAAATGACGAGTTTTTTTTTTTTAAAGGCCAATATCGGGTTCATCAAAGAGAGCAAAAGGCACTCCAATCTGAACACGGGCTCAGCGATTTCCGCGAGCGCCAGTGCTCAGAAAGAAGAAGACCAAGATTTCTCCAATCTAAACCCAAAATGACGGAAGTTTTTTTTTTTGAAGTTTTTTTTTAATATTTTTTTTTTGAAGATTTTTTTTTTAATTTTTTTTAAAAATTTTTTTTTTTAAATCTTTTTTTTTTATTTTTATTTTTTTTTTAAGATTTTTTTTTTGAAAATTTTTTTTATTTTTTATTTTTATTTTAAAATTTTTATATTTTTTTTTTATTTTTTTTATTTTTAAAAAGACGAGAGAGTACACATAGGCCTCCTAACCCGGTCTTATGAAATCTTGATTGATAGAATTGCCCCCAGGTAAGGGTAGGATTACTTAATGAACCCGTTTGGAGGACCCTTGCCTAGAACAGTCAAGCTGTCTCCACACTCTGGACAAGGCTTTTCTTTGAATCAACCATGATCAAAGAACACAGTTGGTTTAACCTTAGTGGTCTATGTCTTTTTTTTTTTTTTTTATATATATTTTTTTTATTTTATTTTTATGAATTCATCGAAGAGAAACCATGGCCCAAAACCTTAGTCGAACAGGCTCAACATTTCTGCAAGCGCGATGAACGATAGGAACAGATCAAGGTTTCTCAATTTTGAATCCAAATTGAGAAATCTAAAAATTTTTTTTTTTTTTATATATATATATTTTTTTTGATTTTTTTAATGAACTCATCGAAGAGAAACCATGGCCCAAAACCTTAGTCGAACAGGCTCAACATTTCTGCAAGCGCGATGAACGATAGGAACGGATCAAGGTTTCTCAATTTTGAATCCAAATTGAGAAATCTGATTTTTTTTGAATTTTTTTTTTAAATTTTTTTTTTTGAAAAGAGAAAGAATGGAAATAAATTCAAAGAATTAGAAATTTCCAAACAAAAAATCTCATCTCATTTTTTTTTGCAGAATTCAACATAGGCCACCAATTATAAAGTAGCCAAGGAATCGAGAAAAGAAATATAAGCATAGAGCAGAATATATGATATGCAAATATTTCATTTCTAGCATCGTGTTCTCAAATAAACGAGTCCCACCGGGTGTGCCAGCTTGATGGACCGCGCTCCTGCTTGGTTCTACCGAGGTCGGCGGACGTGGGAGTCCGTCGGGTCCGACCCTTTCGTAACCGGGGGGCAGGGGCGTGCATCAACATTTCTTTTTTTTTGTGGGTGTGCCAGATTTTCTATTTTTACTTGGAATTGCAAGTGGTGATCCGGAGATCAACCTTCGCAAGTAAAAAGGAAATCAACTTCTTTCAAGTTTTCCATTGCACATATATTTAAGAAAAGAGACATTTTTTTGATTTGCCGTGAAAGGCGATTTTTTTGGCATTTATAGCCGATTTTGGCGTTTATAGCCGATTTTTGGCGTTTATAGCCGATTTTTGGCATTTATAGCCGATTTACAATTCCTTATCAATAATGAAAGACAAGAGTTGTGATTTTTGTCTCTTTTAAAAAAATACAAACTACAATGAAAAGCAAGAAAAGGAGGATCTAACTTCTCAGGAGATTGTGGGGGACTCGTTTAGATTGACGGTCGCAAGCCATATGTGGGCTTCGCCATCATCCATGCAGATGAGAACAGAGGATGCTATTTGATTCACTTGGCTTGGCTATAACCTCGGGTTTTTAGAAGACAAAGACCAAAGGAAGGTCCTATGTCCAATAAAAAACCGAGTAGACGGGCTGAAAAGCCACATCTAAGCCATTGGAGGCAGGAGGAGAAGGCAAGGACCTTGGGGGGGGGTACCCCCCAAGGGACTTTTGTCACCTTGTTGCGGTGGCCGGTGTAGAACTTCCGCAGAGTTTTCTCTCTTTTTCCTTTCTCTGGATTTCTGTGCTTCTCTCTATCTGTGTGTCTGTCTCTTTTTTCCGATCTGAATTCCTTTGGAGTGCTCTCCTATTTATAGGCTCTTGGTAGCCATTTAGGAGAGTTTATGGGCTTTTAATGTCATTAAGCCACATAATGGGAGGAGTTACAAAAATTGAATTGTTTATTTTGTAACTCCTTTTTCTTGGCTTCTGATTGGCCGGAGGAGATTGAGGGCATTTAATCGCCTTTAATCGCCATGATGGGAGGAGTTTCATGGGTTAAATGCCATGAATCTCTTGACTTGTAACTCCCGAATGCTTGCTTCTGATTGGGCCGTCCAAAGAAATGGATTAATGACTGTAATAAAGCTAGTCAATTAATCGCATTAAGTGGTCGCCGAGCAGCTGAAGAGTCGCGGGCCGTGCCACGTCTTTTGGAATTCTTCTGTCGATGATTATCGATGGATCTTCATGTAGATCGACATCAGATGACCATGTAATTTCAGGTGTTTGTTGCCAACAGCGGGTCGGTGCCATCTGTCCTGTCGATTTCTCGATCGGTCGGGTGGAAAGCACACTTTTTTTGGTGACCGGGTGGCGATCAATACTGTCTTTGATACTCTTGATGATTTACCCGTGTTTTGGACGGATATCATAGGACTTGGTGTCTCAAAAGCATGAATTTTGGAAAGTACCAGAGGCTGGGCTCCCTCGAATCGCGAAAAAACGGCGAAAACCGGGGTTTCCGGGGGCTTTCCCGGCGACCCCGGGGTCCATGGTCGCCGGCGACCCTGGCCCAGGGTCGCAGGGGCCTGCGACTTTGGGCCAGGGTCGAGGGGCCTGCGACCCGGCCCAGGGGTCGCAGGGTCTGCGACCCTGGGGGGGTTTTCCCCCTTTTTGGTCCCGTTTTGCGTCCGTTTTTGCTCTTTTTTGATTCTTTTTTCTTCTGTACTTTTCTTTGACATTTTGATCATTTATTTGGCCTGATTTCTTTGTAGGAAACCTGATGAGAATCCTTGCATTTTATTTTGCAAAGTTTCCAATTTCCTGAGAAAGCCGAAGACTTTGTCGCGCAGAGCTGCCGATTTTCCGTCAGAAGCTGAAACTGGGTCAAACGATGTCGGAATGACCTGAAATTTGGTGTGAAGCCTGCTGAGCAATAAATAAGACCGACCATAGGCTTTTGTTTGAGTTTTGAAGCCGTTTGGGGTCCTATCACCTGCAGACTTGCTTTTTGTCGCGATGAAGATGTCGCGGTTTGATGTGCGGTCAACCGATGTCCGATTGACTTGAAATTTGACAGGGAACCTATTGGAGTCATTTTAAGATGATCCATAGGTTCTGTCTTGGAAATCATGGTCCCGGAGAGCTTTACCGCCGAGAGGCTTGATTTGGCTGTCGGAGAAGCGAAGTTAGGCCAAATGATCTTGAAATGGCTTGAAACTTCTTGTGTACTCCTCTTTTGGCTGTCTGGAAGAATCTTGCAGTTTTTGTTTGATTCTGACAAGATTTTATTTTTGGAAGCAGCATTGCCTATTTATGGCAGGTTGCGACTTCATGTAGCTCTTTGGATCTTGAAAAGGCAAAGTGACATTTTTTGTGTCAACAATTGTGTTATTTGATTCCGTTAGTTGCAGTTTAGGAGAGATAGGATCAATAATATAAAGATCATCCACCAATGAACCAGAATAGATAAAATGTTTATTATACTTAATTACCACAAATTTATTAAAATAAAGGGAATATCTGTCTTTAACCAACTTGGAAACAGAAATTAAATTCCTCCTAATGGAGAGAACATAAAGACAATCTTTTAATATTAAAGTCCTACCTCTACTAAAACTAAGATAAACATCTCCTACTGCAACTGCTACCACTTTCGTAGCATCACCCATAAGCAAATAAATCTCCCCATCACTTAGTTGCCTGGTTTCCTGGAACCACTGCAAAGAATTGCAAACATGATTAGTGGCTCCCGTATCTACACAACAGGTACCGGTAGATATAACCGCCAAACATGATTCAATAAAAACTTACCTTTATTGTTCACTTTGTTGAGAAAAGTCGGACATTGCTTTTTCTAGTGCCCTGCTTGCTTGCAATGAAAACACTTGCCCTTAGGCTTTTTTACTCCTCCCTGAGTTTCGTTGCCCCCTTGAAGAACCGTATTACGATTCTGACCCTTTTTTTTGTTTCTTCTTGCCTTTCGGCTTAGAAACAGAACCTTTTTCAGCAATATTAACAGAAGGTGGCTTTTTCAGAAGGCCTTCAACAGCCTGAAGTTCCTTGAGTAATTCCACCAGAGAAAAATTGAGTTTGTTCATATTGTAATTCATGCAAAAATTCTCAAAGGAATCCGTCAAGGGTTGGAGAACGATATCGATCTAGGTCTCCCCATCAATTTCAGCTCCAAGGACCTGCAGTTCATTGAGGTGTCCCATCATTTTTAGGACATGTTCCCTCACAGGGGTACCTCAGCCATCTTAGTGTGTCACGCCCCCAAACTGAGGACCCGTTAAACAAGACCTTAATCCGGGGTCGTGGCGCGATGGGCCGGAAAATTCCGCCCGCACACGCTAGTTTCCCAAAAGTTTCCGCAGTAAGGATCCTCGAAATTCGATCCAACAATGATTAATAAGAATCACACTCACACGAATAAATTACGCGGAAGCTGTAGCAAACATAAAAGTCCATAACATGTGTATGATGAGAACGCTCAAGATTAGTATCAAAAAGATTTTCACATTCTATAGATAGGCCCCAAAGTTAGTTTCAAGTTTAATAAAAAAGTCAAGTTAATCAATAATGACAATTTCCCAAAAATAAGCCAACAATGGCTACCAACAAGTTCCCAAAATAGAATCCATCTCAAAAGGTGATCGAGCTCTGAAATCAACCCGACGTCTAAGCGACATCGTCAGGCTGCCACTCGCGTTCCACAAGAACTACTGGGTCCGCCTCAAAGTGCGCCTCAACGGCAAGGGGCTCGACATCTGGCACCAAGCAAAAAGGGTCAGACACGATGGTCTGGCAAGCAAATATAACATATAATAGGATGATGATAAAAGTAAAACATTTAATAAATAAGAACTACGATTAAAACTTAAATAATAGAAATGCCAAGGTAAAAGGTCTACATCTTAAATATTAATGAATGCAAGACTATGATAAGTGAAATAAACAAGAATCATAAGATAAAACATCAACGGATAAAACATTGGCAAACCACATATAGCTAAATTCTCCTGTTACCGAAGTAACGGGAGCAGACAGAAACCGTAGCCACTAATCGTGGACCGGAACGAACAATGTCATTATCAAACATAACCATAGCCACTACGCGTGGGACCAGATATAAAACCGTTGCCATGGTCGGTGCAGACAGAATCCAAGCTGCAGTTGGCGAACAAATTAAAGATTCCAAGCCGGATGATCAGTCCGACAAGGTAACCTAAGCTTAGTGGTGCCATTAGAGTAAAAGTTCGAAACCTCGAGTAATACAAATCCGTTCATAAAATAACATTTCCAAAATCGATAAGAAAACTACTTCCGAACAAATACATATCTCACGTGCTGACAAATCCGAGCAAAATAAGATGAGTAGTCTTATTAATGTCCACTAATGTGGTAAACCACCCCAAGGCATTCAAATAGATTTATAAATGGATTCGGACAAAACATTTTTAACATGGAATGAACTTAGTGTATGATGATTCAACAATCTAATGCGGGTCGTCTTGATGTACATTTGACCCCCTATTGTCATTAATTAATAGAAATTTGGTGCCACAGAAGATCCATGACAATACAAGGGATGGAGTGTACATTGAGATTTGAAAGATTCCCCAAATGGTTTTATTCATAGTTCGAACCAGTTCACATAATGGCTCTATGATTTAAAAGGGCTGAATGGGCTCAATTATAGAAAAAGGGATTGGGCTAATTTGGACTTGAATATAGGCTTGAAATGAGCCTGGAGAACGGTCCAACAATCCCCTTTAAAATTGATTTAAAATCTCCTTGAAATAGGCCCAAATCTGGCCTTAACCCAAGCCTAAAATAGGTCTCGAACGTGGCCCAAAACAGTCATTGAATGGACCCAAAACGGACCTTGAAATAGGCCCAAAGCAGTCCTCGAAACAAGCCCAAACAGTCATTAAATCAGGCCCTTAATAGCCATTGGATCAGGCCCTATTGCTGGACTGGCTCGCTCAAGCGACCCAAGGTCCGCTCGAGCGAAGCCCATCCAGTCTCTGGGAAGAAGGTTAAGAAATGAGTGGGTCGGAATATTGGTGGCTGGTTCGCTCGGACCAGGCAGAACCTGGTCCGCTCGAGCGGCCCACTGGGTCGCTCGAGCGGACTGGGCTCTGTCCAGTCCAGCTCAGCTGGGACTCTCTCTCCTTTTTCCATCTTTTTCATTTCTGTTTCTTTCCTTTCTTTCACACACATCTCCATGCTTCTTTGGGCCCTTTCTTGACCTCCTCAACTCATCAATCATCATTCATTAATCATTCCAATCAACCATACAAAACACTTCAAATCAAAGATTTTCTCCATTCTTTGAAACACAAGTCTTGACATAAAGAAGACTGAATTTCAAGATCACCAAATTGAAAACAGATCTCCAATTTATTGCAAAATAATAACATAAGTGGAATCAAACATAAACATTGCTCCATTTATCCAAGGTAAATCTATGATCATAAAAAGATTAGACATAGAAAGAAAATGCCATGAAATGAACTTATCAAATAGAATCATCATATTAATTGTAAAATCCACTTGCCTCAACCCAAGATGAGAGATAATACACCCTTCCAACAACCCTCTAGGACCTCAAGCTCCAAATCTACAAAAAAGACCCAAAAGTTTCCCAAGAAGAACCCTAAAATCAACATTTGTGAATCTCAAGGGAAAACTCTTGCATGTGTGATGAAAACACTCTAAATGAAGAGAAAAACCAAGATTTCAAGTTTGGAAAGCCATTTAAAGAGCTCAAATAAGAAGTGAAGCTTGAAAGAGAGGCTTGCCCTAGCTCAAATCCTTTGAAAAAAAAAAAGGATTCTTTGGAAAGCTTGAAAAGGGAGGAAGAAGCCTAGGAGATCAATCCTTCAAGAAATCTCCAAGAGATGAGTGTTCCAGAGGAGAGAGAAATTGCTGGGAGAGAGGGAAAAACCCTTGGCTCCAAAATGTTTGCAGGAAAAGATAGAATGAAGAGGGAGAAGAGACTATTCTCTTATAAGATGGATTTGTGGTCCCAATCTTCATTAGGCTGAAAAGGGTACTTGCGGTCCCCGAATGGAAACGACGAAGAAGACAAAAACGATCAACAAGATTTTTACTTTCCAAAAAGTATATTATTGCCATTTTCTGAAATTTTTGAAATTTGGATACAGATTTTGTGTGAAAGGTCAGTTTTAACCCTTTTCTTCTCGAAAAACGCAATTTTTGATCATTAAATTCAAATGGTCAAAACATAAAAGTTGATAATCTAAGTGAAATGAGCCAAAATACATAGAAGTTGGGATTTTACAAAAATCGAGGTTAAACCCCCAAGTTTCACATACACCACACGGGCGGCCCGGCAATCATCAAGCCTAAGACAACGACTATCGAAAATTCCCAAAGCTATTCCAACATTCTAATCTAGCTTAAACAAAATAAGCTAATCGTCCACTAACCCCACTTATCAACTAATTATGGTTAAAATATAATTAAATATTTCAAACCTGGGTCGGGGTCTGACATAGTGTTAAACAGTTCTTTCATAGAAACCTGTCTAGCCGCCCGATCCTGATCACCAAACATCTCCTTGAGACTGTACATGATGTCATAGGCAGTAGGAAAATGTTGATGCTAAGATTGCAAAACATTTGACATGGATGCCAACATGTAACATCGCGCCATCTCATCAGCCTTGTTCCATTTTTGGTATGCTTGGACGGCCACCTCATCGGTAGAACCATCCACAGGTTTCTCTGGGCATACCTCAGTAAGCACATATTTGTACTCTTCAGCAGTAAGCACAATATTCAGATTTCTTTTCCAGTCAATGTAATGAGGTCCAGTGAGTTTGTGTTCTTAGAGAATAACAGAAGTGGATTGAAAACACCCATCTTAAATCCTGAGAATTATATTATCATAAAAATATGTTGGGCAAAATAAAACTTTGGATTCAAATAAAAGAATAATGGCTCCCTTTGCCAATAAATAAAAGAATCCGACAGCAATCTAAACACCAATGCATAGTATGCCTTGATGGGAGGACTTCTACCATACTTATTTTGTTCAGATAGGACATAATCTATTAGTCTTACTGTCTAGGCAACAAACCGTGCCGAGTAAAACCAAATAGCTGCCGTAACTTTGGTCCTATAAATAACAGAAGAGACTCAGATGGAGAGCATACTATTGTTTATAGCTAAGTGTATACCATCATTTGATTCAAGGTCCATTATACTGTATTCGGTCTCATCAGATGGAGAAGTGACCTTATACTAATAATTACCTTAAATTATCCATAGGGGAGATAGTACTGGAAATTCCATAATTAACTCATCCGATGAGGAGGAAGACTCTAAGGTCAAACACATAAATGTTGGGATTGGTGTATGCCCTAAAGCCCACTAGCTGCACTCTCATCTTTTGTTACTGGATATTTACTGGTTATTTAATGGAATGACTCTTTTCTCTTTAAACATGTATATATGTATGGTTGTGTAAGGCCCATTGTTTCTAGTAAATGAATTAGGTGTGTAGTGTCTACACACAGATAGGTCCAATTCATAGGCACTGGAAACAACATATTTGTTCATAACTGAGAGATGGAGCTGGGCACTTCATCTTGGTATAAGTTATAGTGAGATACTCTCCTGTATTCAGGGTGACTTACCTAAGTCATGGGGAGGACTTTCCCGAATTTATCTCATTAGTGCATATGCAATGCATTCAACAGGACCATTGTACGTGTGATCTCTAAAATAGTACTATCACTGAGAGAGATCAAGTCACCTCATGCTACTGAGTGACCAGTGCTCTTAATCTTGAGCATTTGTGGATGAACTGACGAAGTCAAGTTCTTGTGCTTTAATTCACTATGGGTGAGATTCTTTTCATGGGTCAACAGCTCTATGTTTTGGGTACTCAGACTTGATCAGTTGGGACGTACAGATGCAATAAAGAATCTATGCCATCTAATGATGGAATGATCGTCCCCTTAGAATTATCCGATTAATCATCAAAATCTAAGATCTTAGTATATGGATGTTCCATATGGATATTGAACTTGTGGGTCGCTCCCTGGACCAAGAGAATGATATCTGAATGATGATTATGTTAAGGATATGAAGTTCTAAGGTTTAGATGTAATCGGGAAGGCTGATAGTACATGTGAAAACCTGACTCGATTATGGATGTTACATAGAGGGGCATTCAGGTCATTACACTTAGTAGGTCGAAGACAACCGTCATTTTATGACGAGCTTATTATATTATATTATATATTTGTCCTTGGAGTTCAACCATAACTCTTTAGTGGAATGAGTTAAGGTTAAAATGGTCTTAATGTTGCTATGGGTTTAGCATGGACATTTTGGTCATTTTGGGAGCCAAGGGCAAATATGTCTTTTGGTCCCTTCTCTAGTCACTTTTCAAGATTGGCATGATTTCCCAAGTTGTTTAGATGACATATGGTTGAATTATTTTAGTGAAAAAATAATTTTGAGTTTAAATTCAAATAGGCCTTTGATGGCATACATGAATTTAATTCTAGATAAATTATTTGTGGGCCATGGTGTGCATTATTATGTGGGACGTCCATAATGGGAATTCCATAGGTGAGGTTCCAACTTTGAGTAGGTCTCTCTACTTGGAAGGTTGGACTCCTCTTTGGATTAGTATTCCTATAGTAAAGTTTCCTTTTTGAATAAGAAACTTAAATTAGTAAGTGTTGTGCAACTAGGATTACTAATTGCCAAAGTTTGTGGGATGTTCCTTTAGTTTCCTTTTCTAATTGGAGTGTTTCTAAAAGGAAATAAATCTTTAGATTATACTTTCCTTTTAGGACATCTATGAGAATTAGAAGAGATAACTTTTTAGGAAAGCAATCCCATAGTTTTCTATAAAAAAGAAGGAGGCTTCCCCCTTGGACGTCCAACATATTGAGATCCATCATTCCACACATCCAGCCCTCTTTCTTCTTCATTGAAGAGAGTTTCAGGTTTAAGATTTTTTCCATAGAAAAAAGTTCTCAAAACCCATCTAGAATTCTAGATTAAGATCCCACCATCTTAGCCAATCAGATTTGGAAGTGAAATAGAGAAGAATATCGAAAGTAATTCTACTGCAGAAAATCCCAGCAAGTTGTTTGCTAATTGCAAGTCTGAGTTCAGCCCTTTGGATCTTTTATTTCAGAGATCTGAAGTCCATAAATCATCAAGGTAATAGTCTTCTTGAATCTCCTTTAATTATACACTTATTGGTCATGAATTCATGGAGTTCTTTTGCGATCTATATGGCTGATTTATGCTGCCCAGATCAGATTTTTTAAAAACCTGTTTTGTCACAAATCAGCCATGGATGTCTTCCCCTAGTGATGTCCAGATCTGAATCGCAGTTTCTTTCAGTGGTATTAGAGCCACTCCATGTGAAATCATGATCCTATGTTGTGTTTAATTAATCCTAGATTGATTATGGGCATGGTGGCACCCTACTAAAGTTATATCAAGATTTCTTTATGTGATGCATGTTGTGTGCAAGTTTCATTAACATTGCTGGAATTTTTTTTTCAGATTTGTTTAATGATGCACATAGTGTTTTGCATGCACTAACCTCTTTGTTTGCAGCCATATATTGCATCCTTGATGGTTCGCATGATTGTTATGTGGATTTGGATGCTTTTTCATTAGTTGGAAAGTGTACGATTGCGCGTTTAGCAATCATAGGAAGTTGTAATTCTTTCTTTACTTTTATTCCAACTAGTCTTGATGTAAGCTTTCTTAAAAAGCATAGGTATCTCCAATGTAATTTGGGGTTTTGTTTTTTATGGGTTTGCTTGTATACATTTAATTTGTTGGAACAAGCAAGAAGAAGAAAGTTTCAAGCAAGATAGGTTGCAAGTAACCGGATTCCTTAGTGGTGGAGGGGACAAGACTTCTTGGTGCAAGATGAGATCTATTTTTGATGTCCTGGTTCGATAAGGATTAGAAGTCCGAAGAGCAGGGAGCCATCAAGGATTGCATACTTTTATTTGCTCTCATATATGGAATGCATGGATGAATGCTTTATATAATTGCTATAATTGTCACGTAGAAACATGGACACCATTAGGTTCTAAAATTGGCATCTTTTTATATTGGATTGTTTTTAGTTTGGCAAATTGTTTTAAACAGAACTTAGACCACCACCTTCTATTTTGTCTAAGGTTTAAAATTGGATAGGGTTTAGTTTATCTTAGTACCCTTGGTTTCCAAAAGAGGCTAAACCAAAATCTAATTAGATGCCACCTATGGGTTCCCATAACCCAAGTAAGGTTTTTGATTCTTTAAAGGGATTTCCTCAAATATTTTAAAGCAAAGGTTATTTTTAAGATGACTTAAATCATTGAGTCATAAATTTAATTAACCAAGTTTACTAGATTTAAAAGAGTTTTTGAGTAAACAATGTAAAGGTCAAGTAGTATAAACCCTAGTGATAAATAATCAAGTGGGAGAAGGGGTTTTTGGAAAGACCCCACGGCCTTCCATTTTCGGTTCATGTTATCTCATTAAGGTGTTAGTAGGAGCGGCCACCCCTTCGGTGGAGTTCTCTACTAAAGACCGCTTTGATGGGTTACTAATGTGAATATTCGTAATGAGGTGTTAGTAGGAGCGGCCATCCCTTCGGTGGAGTTCTTTACTAAAGATCACTTCTATAGAATGTCAATGAAGTGTTGGTGGGAGCGGCCATCCCTTCGGTGGAACTCTTTACTAAAGTTCACTTCTAGAATGGATAAAAGTCACTTCCCTTCGGAGGACTTAAATCATAGACATTCTGGAAAATTTCATAAGAAATGGTAAAACACTTGACCTAAGACAATAATGACCTCTCCCTAGGAGTTAAGAGTTATTTGTCATATGAGGCCAAACCAATCAGTGATTGGACTACCACTGGATATGTGTATCTAGATAGTGATAATCCAAATAAGAATACCTTAATTCAACGTGACTGTAGGCTCGGCCATCCCTTCGATGGAGGGTCTATGAGGAGGTTGAAACACTGATACATTATGATTAGGGTTAAATAATGAAAAAAGTTTTGTGCTTTGTTTTTCCTTTTATAACAAGCCCCATATGCATATTACATATATACTGCCTATCTAATTATAAACTGTTTCATATCCAGAGAGAGATGGGTAAAGATTCTTTTAGTCCGTTGATGTGCATTCTTCGTGAGAACAAACTGACTGGACCTAATTACGTAGATTGGAAGAGAAATCTTGACATAGTACTCACTGCTGGGGAGTACAAGTATGTCTTGTCAGAAACCTGTCCTGATATTGATGCTAATTCTACTGATGACCAGTTAGAGGCTGAGAGGAAATGGAAGAAAGCGAATAGCATGGCTAAATGCTACATGCTTGCTTCCATGTCCAACGTGTTGTAAACACAGCACGAGCAAATGGACACAGCCTATGAAATCATGATGTCCTTGTCTGAGATGTTCGCAGACAAAAGCAGGCCAGCTAGGCAAGCTGCTATAAGGACTATCATGAATACTAGGATGGCTGAGGGAACACCTGTCAGAGAGCATATGCTCAAGCTGATGGATTGTTTCAATGTAGCTGAGATTCTAGGGGCTGAGATTGATGCAGAGAGTCAAACTGATATGATTCTCGAAACTCTGCCGGACTCTTTCAATCAGCTCAAGCTCAATTTCAATATGTGCAAGATGGACATGACTCTATCTGAGTTAATGAAAGAACTCCAGGCGGCGAAGGCTATCATGAAGCCCAAAGCCCAAGCTCACTTTTTCCAGTCTTCCTCTAAACTAAACCTGAAAGGGAAGAAGTTCAAGAAGAATCAGAATAAGGGAAAAGGACAGAAAAAGGACAATACTGGTAAAAAGAAGGAC
Source organism: Litsea cubeba (assembly GCA_012931725.1). NCBI lineage: Eukaryota > Viridiplantae > Streptophyta > Magnoliopsida > Laurales > Lauraceae > Litsea > Litsea cubeba. The sequence goes on along the minus strand of CM022949.1, from coordinate 6,490,332 downwards.
AAGGGTACAAATGGAAAGCCCAAAGGGAAATGCTTCAAATGTGGCCTCAAAGGTCATTGGAAGAAAGATTGTCCCAAGTTGCTAGCCTCAGTTAAGAAAGGTACATCTTTTTCATACTACATTGAAACTTGTCTGGTGGTTGATTCTACTGATTCATGGATAGTAGACTCAGGAGCCACTAATCATATCTGCAATTCATTGCAGGGGTTTCAAATAATGCAGAAGATTGAGAAAGGAGAGTTAGCCTTTAGAGTTGGAACTGGAGCTAAAGTTTGGGCAGTTGCAGTAGGAGTTGTTTCCTTACATTTTCCATCTGATAGGATATTAGTTTTAAATAATGTTTTCTATGTTCCGGACATGAGGAAGAATTTAATTTCAGTTTCCAGACTCATTGAATTTAATTATTCAGTTTCCTTCCATTCTGGTGCTGATATCAGTAGAGATGGAAATATTATATGTTCCGGTAGAATGCATGACAACTTATTTTATATATATCCAATTGCTCCCACACTGCATAATGTACAACAAGAAAACTCAACTTCCCTTAAAAGGAAAGTATCTTCAATCAAGTGACACATATCTTTGGCACTTACGTTTGGGTCACATTAACCTAAAATGGATTCAGAGGTTGGTAGAAGATGGGCCTTTGAGCTCATTAGATTTCGAACCTTTTCCTCAGTGCGAATCTTGTCTCAAGGGAAAGATGACCAAAAGGTCATTCTCTAGAAAGGGACTAAGGTCAAAGGAGTTGTTAGAATTGATTCACACTGATGTGTGTGGTCCTATGAACAAACCGGCTCGAGGAGGGTATGAGTATTACATCACCTTCACTGATGATTACTCTAGGTATGGATATGTGTACTTAATGCGATGCAAGTCTGAGGCGTTTGATAAATTCAAGCAATTCAAGGCTGAGACGGAGTTACAACTAGGGAAACATATCAAAGCCCTTCGATCTGATCGAGGTGGCGAGTACCTCTTGGGTGAGTTCAAAGAGTACCTCACACAACATGGGATTGTGTCTCAGTTGTCTGCACCGGGTACACCCCAGCAAAATGGTGTAGCAGAGAGAAGAAACCGTACCATTCTTGATATGGTAAGGTCCATGATGAGTCATGCAACCCTACCTATATCTTTTTGGGGATATGCCCTAGAAGCAGCAGCATACATTTTAAATCTGGTACCTTCTAAATCAGTACCTAGGACACCGCAAGAAATGTGGACAGGTCGAAAACCTAGTTTAAGACATATCCAAATTTGGGGTTGTCCGGCCTATGTACTGAATGATAAAGCTACCAAGCTGGAACCCAGATCGGAAATGTGCTACTTCATTGGGTATCCTAAGGGAACGAGAGGTGGCATCTTTTATCATCCAAATGAGCAAAAAGTGCTTATCAGCACTCATGCTAGATACTTGGAGGATGATTGTATGTTGTACAAAGAGCTTAGTTGTAAAGAAACCCTTGAGGAGATTCTTCCGGGATCTCTTATAACATCTGTACCAGATCCTGAGACAGTAGATGAATAAGATATTCCTTTTAACACTCCGGAGCCTTGTCGTAGTGGGAGAATTTTCAGACAGCCAGAAAGATATCTAGGAGTGTCTTTTAAGACAAACTCTGAAGATCTGATTGAGGATCCTGCTAGTTATGATGAAGCAGTAACGGATATAGATGCTGACATGTGGCAGCAAGCGATGAAATCTGAAATGGATTCTTTGTATTCCAATCAAGTCTGGGAACTTATAGATGCACCTGAAGGGATTAAACCCATAGGGTGCAAGTGGATCTACAAGAGGAAGAGAGGAGTGGATGGGAAGGTGGAAACCTTCAAAGCAAGACTAGTGGCGAAAGGATATACTCAGAAAGAGGGTATCGATTATGAGGAAACCTTTTCACCAGTGGCTATGCTTAAATCCATAAGGATTCTCTTGGCCATCGCATGTCATTATGACTACGAGATATGGCAGATGGATGTCAAGACAGCTTTTCTTAATGGAAGTCTTGACGAATGCATCTATATGATGCAACCAGAGGGTTTCATTGCTAGTGGCTAAGATAACATGGTTTGTAAACTTAAGAAGTCCATTTATGGACTTAAGCAAGCATCTAGAGCATGGAACATCAAGTTTAATCAGGCAGTCAAATCTTTTGGCTTTGATCAAAACATTGATGAACCATGTGTGTATAAGAAAGAAAGTGGAAAAGCAGTTGCATTTTTGGTTCTTTATGTAGATGACATATTGCTCATTGGAAATGATGTAGGTATATTGTCATCCACAAAGGTTTGGTTATCTTCTCAATTTCAGATGAAGGATTTGGGTGAGGCCAGCTATATCTTAGGGATCAAGCTTTTGCGTGATCGCAAGAATAAGATGTTAGCCTTGTCCCAATCTTCATATATTGAGAAGATATTGGTCAAGTTTAACATGCATGACTCTAAGAAGGGCTTGTTACCTTCTAGACATGGAGTACCACTGTCTCGAGATCAATGTCCAAAGACATCTGAAGAGATAGAGAGCATGAGGAGAGTTCCATATGCATCCGCTGTTGGAAGTCTCATGTATGCAATGTTATGTACTAGACCAGATATTTGCTTTGTCGTTGGCATGGTTAGCAGATATCAGTCAAACCCTGGACCTATGCATTGGACAGCTGTTAAGCATATATTCAAGTATCTTCGGAGAACGAAAGATTATATGCTAACCTTTCGAGCAGATGATCTAACGCCTTTGGCGTATACAGATTCTGATTTCCAATCTGATAGAGATGCCAGAAAGTCTACTTCAGGATACGTCTTTACTCTATCAGGAGGGGCTATATCATGGAGAAGTGTCAAGCAATCCTGTACTGCTGATTCTACCATGGAAGCAGAGTATGTGGCGGCATCGGAGGCTGCGAAGGAAGCAGTATGGCTCAGAAAATTTCTATTGGAATTGGGAGTTGTTCCTGCAGTGCATAAACCGATTGTCATGTACTGCGACAACACTGGTGCTGTAGCACAGTGCAAAGAGCCCAGGAATCACAAGAAAGGCAAGCACATTCAGAGAAAGTACCACTTGATCCGGGAATTCATTCAGGATGGAGAAATAGTGGTGGAGCATATTGCCTCAGCGAATAACTTAGCTGACCCATTCACTAAGACTCTTACTGAGAAAGTCTTTACTTCTCATGTTGAGTCTATGGGTGTTAGGTTAGGAAATAGTGATCTTTAGTGCAAGTGGGAGTTTGTTGGGATTGGTGTATGCCCTAAAGCCCACTAGCTGCACTCTCATCTTTTGTTACTAGATATTTACTGGTTATCTAATGGAATGACTCTTTTCTCTTTAAACATGTATATATGTATGGTTGTGTAAGGCCCATTGTTTCTAGTAAATGAATTAGGTGTGTAGTGTCTACACACACATAGGTCTAATTCATAGACACTGGAAACAACATATTTGTTCATAACTGAGAGATGGAGCTGGGCACTTCATCTTGGTATAAGTTATAGTGAGATACTCTCCTGTATTCAGGGTGACTTACCTAAGTCATGGGAGGACTTTTCCGAATTTATCTCATTAGTGCATATGCAATGCATTGAACAAGACCATTGTAGGTGTGATCTCTAAAATAGTACTATCACTGAGAGAGATCAAGTTACCTCATGCTACTGAGTGACCAGTGCTCTTAATCTTGAGCATTTGTGGATGAACTGACGAAGTCAAGTTCTTGTGCTTTAACTCACTATGGGTGAGATTCTTTTCATGGGTTAACAGCTCTGTGTTTTGCATACTCGGACTTGATCAGTTGGGACGTACAGATGCAATAAAGAATCTATGCCATCTAATGATGGAATGATCGTCCCCTTAGAATTATCCGATTAATCATCAAAATCTAAGATCTTAGTATATGGATGTTCCATATGGATATTGAACTTGTGGGTCGCTTCCTGGACCGAGAGAATGATATCCGGATGATGATTAAGTTAAGGATATGAAGTTCTAAGGTTCAGATGTAATCAAGAAGGTTGATAGTACATCTTATAACCTGACTTGATTATGGATGTTACATAGAGGGGCATTTAGGTCATTTTACTTAGTAGGTTGAAGACAACTATCACTTTCTGACTAGCTTAATATCATAATAAATATTTGTCCCTGGAGTTCAACCATAACTCTTTAGTGGAATGAGTTAAAGTTAAAATGGTCTTAATGTTGCTATGGGTTTTGTCACGCCCCGAAACCGGGCCCTGCAGTGATCCGACCTCGGGGTGCGAAATTTTGGAATAATTTGAAACTTTTTGTTATAGTTCCCAAGATCCGCGTGAATGAGGATAATCACATTCCAACACGATCAGAGTATATTTTCGCGGAAGCTAAACATGGTGTTACAACTCGGAATCCGTGGCCATCGGGTTTCGTGTCGCACGCAACCAACCTCATATAGCCATCAAATAAACAGACTGGCATAAATTGTAAACCATAGAACACTGAGCTGGTAGTAACAAATCTATTATTTCCCACATATTCAAATTTCAATTAACAAATGTCTTAATTACAAACCCAAATAAAAAGGCTAATAAAGCCATACAACAATATATCCAACTAAAAGAAATACTACCCTCAATGTTAGATACGAACTCCGGTGCCAAACTTGACATCTAAATGATATCAACGGGCAGCCTCTCACGTCAGACCGGCGGTCCCACCGCCTCCTCTGATCAAACACCTAAAACCAGAAAGAGAAGAAACTGGCACCAAACAAAAAGGGTCAGACACGACGGTCTGGCAAGCAAATAAACAAGTAATATGAAATAAAATAACATACATAAAACCTGACGAAATCATCGTAAAACCAAATATAGAGTCTAAACAATAATAACAATAAATCGCGAGAAAACGATCGAAAGACCGAACATAAGTAGCAAAGCAATAAAAGAACAGTCTCAGAAGTACGAATGTTTCGAAAGGTAGTAGCCCGCATAAAGCATTTAATGGTTGGAAATACCTTTCAAATCCTGAATAATAGCGACAATATGATAAATGATCGATATCGTAAACAATAACCAAATCAAAGCATAAAGAGTATAACCCACAAGAATCATAAAATAAAGTAATATGCAGATAGAACCTTGGCGACCACAAATAGCTAAATCCTCCTATTACCGAAGTAATAAGAGTAGACAGAGCGTAGCCACTGAACGTGGTACTAAAAATAGGATCAGAACCGTAGCCATACAAATGGGACCGGCAGATCAAAAATCAGAACCGTAGCCATACAAATGGGACCGGCAGATAAAACCGTTGCCATGGTCGGTACAGAAAGAATCCAAGCTGCAGCTGGCGGACAGATTAAAGATCCCAAGCCGGGTGATCAGCCCGACAAGGTGACCTAAGCCTAGTGGTGCCTTTAGTTTTCAAAACTCGAACCGATACGAATCAAACATAATACTAATCCCTTTGGCTCAGGGGCTCACACCACATAGCTCCGGCCCCGTCTTGCCTCGAGGTTTTATTTTCGAAATCATAGCCTCTTTGGCTCATGGGCTCGCACTACAAAGCTCTGGCCCAGTCTTGCCTCGAGGTTTTTATTCCCAAAATACTAGTCTTATCAAATAGTAATCTCATCGAAGAAATCCTGAATGTGACGAACATACTCCAATATCTTTTCAAATCGAATTGGAGAAAACATATGAATATCCATGGTAACCCGTTCAAATACACATCAAAGTGATTTGTATAAAATCATACGATCAACCCTTTCGAACATGGGAAACCACATGATTTTATAACAAATCACCGATGCTATTTAAATTAGTTTACCAAAGGATACAAATACAAATACAAATACATTCTCTAACTTGAAATGGAATGGAATTATGTAGAATGACTTAATGACTTACCAAGGAACCATCTCAATGCACAACTATCCTTTAAACATTGATCATTAAGGAGTGAGTTTGATGCCAATGAAAATCCCCAACATTTAAATGATAAAGTGCGCATTGAGCCTCGAACGATTCCCGGATAATTTTACATACGTTCATTCTCTCATTGGTCCCATTCCCATTTCACCAATTCCAAGTATCACAAGTAATCCAAAATCTCTTTAAAACAGGCCCATGGTTGGCCTTAATCTGAACCCAAAACAGCCTACTCATTTAACCCAAAATAGCCCTTTAAACATGGCCCAAACAATCCATAAAAACAGTCCAAAACTAACCTTAACCAAGCCCACAAAACAAGTTTTAAAAACAGTCCAAAACTGATCCTTGAATGGCTCACCAACAAGTTTTAAAAACAGTCCAAAACTGATCCTTAAATGGCTCACCAACAAGTTTTAAAAACAGTCCAAAACTGATCCTTAAATGGCCCACAAAACAAGTTTTACATCAGCCCAATATCAGGCCCTAAAATGACTCAACATCAGGTCTTGAAGTGGCCCAAAAACAGGCTTAAAACAGGTCCACAATTGACTCACAAACCATCCCAAACAGGCCCCTAAAACAGTCCACAAAGGCAGCCCAAATAGACACATAAACAGGCCCTGGACAGGTCTGGGCTTCGCTCGAGCGACCCAGGGTCCGCTCGAGCGAAGCCCAGACAGAACCTGGTCCGCTCGAGCGGCCCACTGGGTCGTTCGAGCGGACTGGGCCCTGTCCAGTCTGCTGGAAGTGCAGAATTGCACTTCCTCCTTCCTTTTTCTGATTTTTTTTCTTTCTCTTCTTTCCCTTCATCCTTTCTCACATGTTTCCATACTTGCTTGAGCTTCCCTAGCTCATCAAATCACCATTCATAACTCATTCTAATTAGCCAAACACAACACTTTCTAAATCAAAGTTTTCTCCCTTTCATTGAACACCATACTTAACACAAAGAAGACTAATTTTTCAAGATGACCAAAGTGAAAACTAAACTTCCAACTCATTGTACAATAGCAACATAAGTGGAAATCAACATAACATTGCTTCATTCATTCAAAGTAAATCCATAAATAATAAGGGGTTAGAACATAATGAGGAAAAACCATGAAACCAAACAAGAAACATAAAAACATCATATTAATTGAAAATTTCACTTGCCTTAAGTCAAGATGGGAGCAATATTACTCCTCAAACAAAGTTCTAGTGCCTCAAGCTCCAAGATCACAAAATCCCCAAAATGGCTCAAAAGAAACCCTAGAAAACCAATCCATTGCAAATCTCAAAGAAAGTCTTTGCATATATGAGAAAAATACTCCAAAGGGTTTGGAAAACCAAGACCTCATGAAAAGAAACCATTGCTAACCTTTTTGAAGCTCAAACAAGGAAGAAGAGCTTGAAAGATGGGTCTTCTCTAGCTCAAATCTCTCACAAATGGCATCTAATGGAAGTTTGGAAGATGGGGAAGAAGATGAGGAGATCATTCCTCCATTTAGCACCAAGGAACAAGAGACACATAAGGAGAGAGGAAGGGGCTGGGAGGAGAACCCTATCTCCTCATCTTTGTTGCAGGAAATGAAGAGTGGGAGAGAAGACAAGAGCCTCATTGGCTTTATAAGGGATAAATGGGTTGGGCCCCCCATGGGCCCCAAACTTCACAAGGCTGAAACTAACAATTACGGGCCCCGAACGAAAACGACGAAGAAGACAAAAATGATCAGCGAAATATCTAATTTCCGATAAGTATATTTTCCCCAATTTCTGAAATTTTCGAAATTCATGGACAGATTTAGGGTGAAAAGTCAGTTTTGCCCTTTTTTCCTCGAAAAACGTGATTTCTGAGTATCAAATCGAAATGATCAAAACATGAAAGTTGTTAAACTTCATCAAATGAGTCGAAATATGTCAAATCCATAATTTTTAGAAATGAAAAGTAATTTCTCATAAAAATACAAATCATAGGGACCGGGTCAAACTAAAGTCAATGGTCTACAAAATCTCAAAGACTAAGGAAAAATCTAGTCAAACTCAAAAACGCGGTCAAACTAAATCAAATCTCGCTTAAAAAGCTAAACCACAATTAAAACAATGCTAAACAAAAGGATTGGGGTCGGGATCTTACATCCTCCCCCCCTTAGAATCCATTTGGTCCTCCAAATGGCTTAAACCAAATCAAAATCAAAACCCAAAAGACAAACGAAAACACTGACACCCTATGCTGGACCTCGGTAACTGAGAGACTCTCTGATCAAACCCGACGTTGAAATGCACGGTCAACCACATTCTGATTCGATTAAATGCTTCACACTACTCCACATATCTGCCCGAAAACAAACTTCTCTGGCCAAACTGGTGTGCAACAATTCTTCTAAGCATCCTTGGTGTCATCTGTCGCTCCTGTACTGGATCATTCCTTTTATTTATCTCATCAGCGACTGTCGGTTCAAGAAACTGCAAAATTTTGTCTCTTTCAATCACTTTGGAAATCTGTGCCTTAAATCCTTCAAAACTGTACATGGTGCTCTTGATGCTCGCCTCTTCAGATTTCATTCTTCAAGTCTTCTACCATTGACATGTAAAGCCGACCTTGAAAATCCAAATCTGTGTTCGCAACTTCATATTCCAAGTCTTTCTGTGCTATACTCAGAATTCTTGTCCACATCTGATTCTATCTATTTGTTGCTCTTGATCTCTTACCTGATACAGTGTTATCAACAAAAACATATCTGCCAATCTGAGGTCAATCCCCGAATAACTGAAACTTTCAATCCCTGTCTTGAATGATGTTGACTCTCTCGTAGATCCAACTTTGTCCTCAACTGAACTAGTACACATCTTGACATCCATCAACCCTTCAATTCACATACTACCAAACTCCAGCCATAACTAATACAACTCCTTCCATTCGATGCAAAACAAATCTTAAAATCTTAAACATGATGACTAAAACAATTACTTAGATAAATCTCATAACTTTAAAACATAGTAGAAACCTGTATATAATCTAAACACAAAACCCTTAGGAAATTCATTTTGCAAAGCCAAAGAAATGAACCAATGAAATAGAAATTTCACATCGTACTTTGAAAAAGAAACACAATTTTAGTTACATGTTTTCAAAGATCAGTTTATCCACTAGTCTCTACATTCTATCATTAAAACATCCATCCATTTCCAACCAACATATACAATCATTAAGGTTTTGAAATGTAGATGTCAACATTTAAGAAAACTAAAACGAGAGCAAAATTTCAAGATCATTGTAAAGTAATATCTTAAGGAGATTAAACACAAATTCGAAACACCAATCCTTATGAAAACAAAATCATGTGACTTATGAAAAGAGTATAACGACATAGTTTATTTTAAAATAAGCTTTAAAGAAGAAACATAAATCCATTGTTTAAACACTACATGGATAAATCATAGTCATAAATGAAAAATATAACAAAAGATGAAAACATCATGAAAATCATTTTAAATAAGAAATGAACATCCAAACCACTGAGGTACTCCCTTGCATCTGCATGTTGTCTAATCCAACACCCTATAAGTTGCTAAAACTCACAACGTTTCCACTGCTGCCGAAAATTATCTTAACTACAACTAACCATCCACTTGGTATCCCTGCTGAACCAACTACACTAGCTAAGCTGCAAGTCACTGGAATTCTCAACCAAAACTATGACGAGGCTCATCGAATCCGAGGAATCCCTGAGTTTCTTGTACTAACTTCCAACCTTACTAACTAAGGATCACTTCTCCCTTCATAGAATCAATAACTGATATACTTCTTGCAGGCCTTCATCTTGGAAAGATGGTCTGAGTTCACCCAATAATCCACATTTACTCACCTTGGTACGCTGCATGACGATCTCCAATTAGCTGAAAGGGGTCTTCGAATACTGCTCAAGTCCTACTTTGGCTGGCGAATGCACATGTCTTCTCTCATTAACCACAATGAAGATGCTGAAGGCTGAAAGTCTGCTGATGTTCTCCGAAAACAACATACCAAATCCATGAGGTTCTCAGTTCCGACACCAACACAGACAAAAAACACTGAACAAGAGTGTGGAGACTTTAAATTCTCCACCACTAAGGAGGAAATTTGGCCATCCAAATCTCCTAACAACAGAACTAAAAGAAAAGACAAGCAAAACCTCCCGAACTGAAAGAAAAGCCGACTCAAATCCAACGAAACAAAGACACGAGAAAACAAATCGACACAATCTAACGAATCCTCACCACACGTCTTAATGTCTCTAGAGTATTTTATTTCCTAGAAACTAACCAGCTCTGATACCAAACCTGTCACGCCCCGAAACCGGGCCCTGCAGTGATCCGACCTCGGGGTGCGAAATTTTGGAATAATTTGAAACTTTTTGTTATAGTTCCCAATATCCGCGTGAATGAGGATAATCACATTCCAACACGATCAGAGTATATTTTCGCGGAAGCTAAACATGGTGTTACAACTCGGAATCCGTGGCCATCGGGTTTCGTGTCGCACGCAACCAACCTCATATAGCCATCAAATAAACAGACTGGCATAAATTGTAAACCATAGAACACTGAGCTGGTAGTAACAAATCTATTATTTCCCACATATTCAAATTTCAATTAACAAATGTCTTAATTACAAACCCAAATAAAAAGGCTAATAAGCCATACAACAATATATCCAACTAAAAGAAATACTACCCTCAATGTTAGATACGAACTCCGGTGCCAAACTTGACATCTAAATGATATCAACGGGCAGCCTCTCACGTCAGACCGGCGGTCCCACCGCCTCCTCTGATCAAACACCTAAAACTAGAAAGAGAAGAAACTGGCACCAAACAAAAAGGGTCAGACACGACGGTCTGGCAAGCAAATTAACAAGTAATATGAAATAAAAGAACATACATAAAACCTGACGAAATCATCGTAAAACCAAATATAGAGTCTAAACAATAATAACAATAAATCGCGAGAAAACGATCGAAAGACCGAACATAAGTAGCAAAGCAATAAAAGAACAGTCTCAGAAGTACGAATGTTTCGAAAGGTAGTAGCCCGCATAAAGCATTTAATGGTTGGAAATACCTTTCAAATCCTGAATAATAGCGACAATATGATAAATGATCGATATCGTAAACAATAACCAAATCAAAGCATAAAGAGTATAACCCACAAGAATCATAAAATAAAGTAATATGCAGATAGAACCTTGGCGACCACAAATAGCTAAATCCTCCTATTACCGAAGTAATAAGAGTAGACAGAGCGTAGCCACTGAACGTGGTACTAAAAATAGGATCAGAACCGTAGCCATACAAATGGGACCGGCAGATCAAAAATCAGAACCGTAGCCATACAAATGGGACCGGCAGATAAAACCGTTGCCATGGTCGGTACAGACAGAATCCAAGCTGCAGCTGGCGGACAGATTAAAGATCCCAAGCCGGGTGATCAGCCCGACAAGGTGACCTAAGCCTAGTGGTGCCTTTAGTTTTCAAAACTCGAACCGATACGAATCAAACATAATACTAATCCCTTTGGCTCAGGGGCTCACACCACATAGCTCCGGCCCCGTCTTGCCTCGAGGTTTTATTTTCGAAATCATAGCCTCTTTGGCTCATGGGCTCGCACTACAAAGCTCTGGCCCAGTCTTGCCTCGAGGTTTTTATTCCCAAAATACTAGTCTTATCAAATAGTAATCTCATCGAAGAAATCCTGAATGTGACGAACATACTCCAATATCTTTTCAAATCGAATTGGAGAAAACATATGAATATCCATGGTAACCCGTTCAAATACACATCAAAGTGATTTGTATAAAATCATACGATCAACCCTTTCGAACATGGGAAACCACATGATTTTATAACAAATCACCGATGCTATTTAAATTAGTTTACCAAAGGATACAAATACAAATACAAATACATTCTCTAACTTAAAATGGAATGGAATTATGTAGAATGACTTAATGACTTACCAAGGAACCATCTCAATGCACAACTATCCTTTAAACATTGATCATTAAGGAGTGAGTTTGATGCCAATGAAAATCCCCAACATTTAAATGATAAAGTGCGCATTGAGCCTCGAACGATTCCCGGATAATTTTACATACGTTCATTCTCTCATTGGTCCCATTCCCATTTCACCAATTCCAAGTATCACAAGTAATCCAAAATCTCTTTAAAACAGGCCCATGGTTGGCCTTAATCTGAACCCAAAACAGCCTACTCATTTAACCCAAAATAGCCCTTTAAACATGGCCCAAACAATCCTTAAAAACTGTCCAAAACTAACCTTAACCAAGCCCACAAAACAAGTTTTAAAAACAGTCCAAAACTGATCCTTGAATGGCTCACCAACAAGTTTTAAAAACAGTCCAAAACTGATTCTTAAATGGCTCACCAACAAGTTTTAAAAACAGTCCAAAACTGATCCTTAAATGGCCCACAAAACAAGTTTTACATCAGCCCAATATCAGGCCCTAAAATGACTCAACATCAGGTCTTGAAGTGGCCCAAAAACAGGCTTAAAACAGGTCCACAATTGACTCACAAACCATCCCAAACAGGCCCCTAAAACAGTCCACAAAGGCAGCCCAAATAGACACATAAACAGGCCCTGGACAGGTCTGGGCTTCGCTCGAGCGACCCAGGGTCCGCTCGAGCGAAGCCCAGACAGAACCTGGTCCGCTCGAGCGGCCCACTGGGTCGCTCGAGCGGACTGGGCCCTGTCCAGTCCGCTGGAAGTGCAGAATTGCACTTCCTCCTTCCTTTTTCTGATTTTTTTTCTTTCTCTTCTTTCCCTTCATCCTTTCTCACATGTTTCCATACTTCCTTGAGCTTCCCTAGCTCATCAAATCACCATTCATAACTCATTCTAATTAGCCAAACACAACACTTTCTAAATCAAAGTTTTCTCCCTTTCATTGAACACCATACTTAACACAAAGAAGACTAATTTTTCAAGATGACCAAAGTGAAAACTAAACTTCCAACTCATTGTACAATAGCAACATAAGTGGAAATCAACATAACATTGCTTCATTCATTCAAAGTAAATCCATAAATAATAAGGGGTTAGAACATAATGAGGAAAAACCATGAAACCAAACAAGAAACATAAAAACATCATATTAATTGAAAATTTCACTTGCCTTAAGTCAAGATGGGAGCAATATTACTCCTCAAACAAAGTTCTAGTGCCTCAAGCTCCAAGATCACAAAATCCCCAAAATGGCTCAAAAGAAACCCTAGAAAACCAATCCATTGCAAATCTCAAAGAAAGTCTTTGCATATATGAGAAAAATACTCCAAAGGGTTTGGAAAACCAAGACCTCATGAAAAGAAACCATTGCTAACCTTTTTGAAGCTCAAACAAGGAAGAAGAGCTTGAAAGATGGGTCTTCTCTAGCTCAAATCTCTCACAAATGGCATCTAATGGAAGTTTGGAAGATGGGGAAGAAGATGAGGAGATCATTCCTCCATTTAGCACCAAGGAACAAGAGACACATGAGGAGAGAGGAAGGGGCTGGGAGGAGAACCCTATCTCCTCATCTTTGTTGCAGGAAATGAAGAGTGGGAGAGAAGACAAGAGCCTCATTGGCTTTATAAGGGATAAATGGGTTGGGCCCCCCATGGGCCCCAAACTTCACAAGGCTGAAACTAACAATTGCGGGCCCCGAACGAAAACGACGAAGAAGACAAAAATGATCAGCGAAATATCTAATTTCCGATAAGTATATTTTCCCCAATTTCTGAAATTTTCGAAATTCATGGACAGATTTAGGGTGAAAAGTCAGTTTTGCCCTTTTTCCTCGAAAAACGTGATTTCTGAGTATCAAATCGAAATGATCAAAACATGAAAGTTGTTAAACTTCATCAAATGAGTCGAAATATGTCAAATCCAGAATTTTTAGAAATGAAAAGTAATTTCTCATAAAAATACAAATCATAGGGACCGGGTCAAACTAAAGTCAATGGTCTACAAAATCTCAAAGACTAAGGAAAAATCTAGTCAAACTCAAAAACGCGGTCAAACTAAATCAAATCTCGCTTAAAAAGCTAAACCACAATTAAAATAATGCTAAACAAAAGGATTGGGGTCGGGATCTTACAGGTTTAGTATGGACATTTTGGTCATTTTGGGAGCCAAGGGCAAATATGTCTTTTGGTCCCTTCTCTAGTCACTTTCCAAGATTGGCATGATTTCCTAAGTTGTTTAGATGACATATGGTTGAATTATTTTAGTGAAAAAATAATTTTGAGTTTAAATTCAAATAGGCCTTTGATGGCATACATGAATTTAATTCTAGATAAATTATTTGTGGGCCATGGTGTGCATTATTATGTGGGACGTCCATAATGGGAATTCCATAGGTGAGGTTTCAACTTTGAGTAGGTCTCTCTACTTGGAAGGTTGGACTCCTCTTTGGATTAGTATTCCTATAGTAAAGTTTCCTTTTTGAATAAGAAACTTAAATTAGTAAGTGTTGTGCAATTAGGATTACTAATTGCCAAAGTTTGTGGGATGTTCCTTTAGTTTCATTTTCTAATTAGAGTGTTTCTAAAAGGAAATAAATCTTTAGATTATACTTTCCTTTTAGGACATCTATGAGAATTAGAAGAGATAACTTTTTAGGAAAGCAATCCCATAGTTTTCTATAAAAGAGAAGGAGGCTTCCCCCTTGGACATCCAACATATTGAGATCCATCATTCCACACGTCCAGCCCTCTTTCTTCTTCATTGAAGAGAGTTTCAGGTCTGAGATTTTTTCCATAGAAAAAAGTTCTCAAAACCCATCTAGAAATCTAGATTAAGATCCCACCATCTTAGCCAATCAGATTTGGAAGTGAAATAGAGAAGAAGATCGAAAGCAATTCTACTGCAGAAAATTCCAGCAAGTTGTTTGCTAATTGCAATTCTGAGTTCATCCCTTTGGATCTTTTATTTCAGAGATTTGAAGTCTATAAATCATCAAGGTAATAGTCTTCTTGAATCTTCTTTAATTATACACTTGTTGGTCATGAATTCATGGCGTTCTTTTACGATCTATATGGCTGATTTATGCTGCCCAGATCAGATTTTTTAAAAACCTGTTTTGTTACAAATCAGCCATGGATGTCTTCCCCTAGTGATGTCCAGATCTGAATCGCAGTTTCTTTCAATAAATTGATTACATCTCCTACTATAGCAATGATGGAGACCATGGGAACTTAATAGTTTCCCTCTCCCACTTAGTTATTTAACAATGATGGTTCTTTATAAAATAATTTAATTAAGACCAATTTGAAATCTAGTAGTAATAGGTAACTATATCTTAACTACTATACAATTCCAAACATAATTAAACAAGTATAATATCATATCAAGCATGTTATGATAATAATAAACATCCAAGCACAAATAAGGAAAGACAACCAGCAAAAGAGTCCTAGCTATCATGGTCAAGTAGGATAATTTCGTCTTCTTGATTGCCACTTCTCTAAAACATGCGCTTCGCAGAGGGGGTCCGGGGTATCCCCCGGCGGGGGTCGAGCTGACCGGTCAGCTCGCGGGGGCCCAAAACCAAATTTTTTTTTTTTATGAAGTCCTTCCTTCGAAAATGAATTTCTGCCTTAAGAACCCGCAACCCTCCTTAAGAAATTCTGCTTAGGGAACCTACGACCCTTCTTAAGAAATCTACATGAAAAAAAATTTACATTGGATCCTAAGCCTCCTGACGAATGGAGTTCACATGCTATCTCAATATAATTACATCTCCATGATCAATGATAAAATATGTAAAACAGTAATCACGAATTTGATTTATGGGATCCATTCACATAACATACACACATGGTGACCATGATAGCCAGATTAATCGCTGCAAAATAAAGATTAGATAGATCGTTGCAAAACAAGGGTTACTTGCAGCAAAGGCAAATCACGTTTTTTACAGCATCCTATAATCTTACTATGTGATCTATAATCCATACGCAGTATCAAGATTGGCTCTGATACTATTGTTAGAAGATGCCGCCAGAATCTCAAGATATCGCGTACAGATTAAATGCAGAAATAACGATGATCAAAGATCATACCTGCGAGATCTCTCTTATTTGACCTCGGTAACACAGCAACTCGAAAATCCTAAGATCTTCTACTGTATTCCTCTATGCTAGAATCCGCACCAAGGAGTGGGCCTATTCTGCGAATTCTCTCTGCTCTCAAAAACGAGATTTCTCTTGTGGGTTTTACCTAGAGAGCAATAGTGCATATATATAGGCTACAATAGAGACCCTAAGAAGTAAATAAGGAATAGGCTTTTTATGGAATTAGGAAACCCTAATTTGACCCAAATTAGAATCTTAGTTCCATAAATTACAATTCAGTCCACTAGAGAATTATAATTGCACTCCTATCCTTATTCACAAAATAATATTTCAAGCTTCTTGTTATTAAATGCTTATTAATCTCCCCATGTTAAGATTTCAGATATCTATCGATTAAATAATTACTGATACATTTGGTATCACAAGCGACCTTCATTCTCGGGTTTGAGTCACGGAAATGGCTACTGGAGTAGAGTGACAGCACAAAAAAAAAAAGAAAAAAAAACGTTGGCTGCGGAAGCGTGATGGTCTATTACAGGTGTAATACAAAGTTGTCATGGTCATCTGGCGTATAACACGAAGTCATCAAGGTCATTGGGTCATCTGTTAGTTTTATGGACTCAATCCAGTAGATGATATAATAAATTGATTATATTTCTTTATTTATCAATATATTCATGCTTTCCTTTCATGAGATGAATGGTGATTTATTATATACTTGCACATAACCAATACGAATGACATGATGGTTCATGAGATGAACCGAGGTCCATAAGTATATTAGATGTAACACATGTGTATGGATGAGATCCACATACGGGAGACATGTGTGACAAATCTTATACTTAAATATCTTCACAACCAGTGATGAGACTGGACATCTCATACTGACAAGGTTGCAGCACTTTGATCACTATGAGATAGTGTGATTTGTCTCGATCATCAGAATGGAAGATTCTGGATCATAGTGCTGGTACGTTGGATGTATTAAAGGACCATGAGAAGCACCTTATAAACACTGTCTTTACTTTAAGGTCTGCTCTCATAATTCCCTAGCAATAGGCTCTCAATCCTGAGACATTAATGAACTCAAGTTTCTATCTATTCATTTGCTTTGAGTCACCAATGAGTGAGGCCAACTGTAGGTCAACACCTCGGTGATTTGGGTACGTGGTAGTAGAGCTGTTGGAACATTCAATGGTCAAGATAGAATCTATCTCTAATATCCCCTTGTGCCAATTAATGGATTTATCATTGGTAAGTGCGCACCCATTCCGATTAAGAGTTAATTGGAAAGGTACATTTGATCATTATAATTAATTGGGGCTCAAGGATAATAAGATATGGATCTAGTTTAGAAGACAGGTCCAATTGATCCATGGATATTGATAGAGGGGTCTACTTGTGGTAATGTGGAAGTTTAGGGTCTTCTATGTAATATTCATAAGACTGGAGTTCAATTGCATTTATATAGTGGAGTTATTTGCAATTAACTGTGGGCCCGGATTACACATGAGATGTGGGGTCGCGAGTCCCAGTTGGAGCCAGCTTTCTAAGGAACCCCTAGTGGTCCCCACGCTAGCCCAATTATTAGAAAGTATCTAATTCTAGTTGAACTCTAAAAGGAAAGTTACTATTTCTATTTAAAGTAAGACTTCTAATAGTGGTAATAGTAGACTTACTAATTTTAGTAGAAGTGAGACTTCAATTTTAATTGGAAAGGAATTAGAAATATACTAATCATATTTGAAGTGAGACTTCTAATTATGATATAGTAAGTTACTAATTATTGTGGAAGTAAGACTTCTATTTTAACTAGTAATAGAAGAGAGTTACTAGTTGTTAGAGAAGTGAGACTTCTATTTCAATTAGAAAGAGGAGGTTGCTTAATTGCTTTTAAGCTATAAATAGAGGAGGCAAGGCTTGGACGTCCCATGCATACAACCACCTAGGGATTCACGCCCAAGGCTTTTTTGTGCAAGTGTTGCACATGCCTCTTCTCTTCTCCCTCTTCTAGTTCTCTTCTAGTTCCTCCTAGAGTTCCTAGTAGTTTTCTCTTGGAGATCCCACCATCTTCTTGAGTAAAAGGAGAATCTGATACGGGTCATAGCGTGGAAGATCAAGAGGTCTTGGAGATCCCTATTTGATTAGTGAAAGCGTTTCATCATCAAAGAAAGACGCAACTTTTCCATTAGAGCACAACCGAGCTCCAAAGGTATAATCTACTTCCTTGCATGTTGTAGATTTATTTGTAGCTTATATGTTGCTGTTTCTATCTTCTAGGTAGATTGTATTTACTGATCATGATAGCCGAGATTGAGGACATAGATCTTGGATTGGGTTTTATAGCCTTCTGGATAGTTGATCCCTGCGTCAAGTGGGTCAAAAGTTTTTTAAACCTATCCTAGAGGCCCACCCTATTTCCAACATCATCATCATCTCCTTATCCCATCTATTTGGAATCCACAAAATGCAAAGCTATGGGGATTTTCCTCCCATCCTACCCAAGCATGGAGATATTGATGTCCAATAGCACTCGAGTCTTCCTCACCTAAGGTCTCAAAAACAAACAAAAGGTACAAGAAAAGATTCTTAGAAGACCAAGACATTTCTTGATCTGAATTATTGATTGTTCTTTTGGGAAACCAACTCCAGTGAATGGTTGCAAGGTACTAAAATCCTGGCCTAACCCTGTTAGAATTATTAGGTTTTAGTGTGGCTGTCCATTTGGGTTAGCAAGTCTCCTTATGGAGATATTTTGGTGTTTAGAAAAAGTTGTAGAGTTTTATATATTAAGAGAAATCTAAATCCTAATTAAATAAGGACTTTGTGATGGAAACGGAGTTGTCTAGGAAACAGATACATTGACTATACACAAATGAAAGGCCGTAGTGGAGTAGTAGTAGTAAATCCACAATCAAAGATAGTCATTCAGGTATGTTAATCAAATCAATCCCATTGTTGCGTAGATCCAATGTATAAGATATGTTAGTCGAAAACTAACAAAACCCAGATACTGATTTCCTCAAGGTTTAGTTCGATACCTAAAATGCATTGGAACTCCATTCTCACCATTTTTATATTCTATTTCCAACATCAAAAGATATGTTTGTGCACCACATTTTCCGTAAAAAAAAAAAAAAAAAATTGTTTTCAAAATAGAATTCCTTTTTTTTTTTTTTTTTGTCCAATGCCACCACCATGGTTTGCAATTTTCATTTTATGCGGTCATTTTTCTATATAAAAAAAGACCATATTCGGACACTACACTTCTGAAAGTGAATTTGCCTCATAAAAAGAATATAGCTGGGTCCTTGCCAGTTTGGGAGGATTGAGTTTTTTCTGGTTTTGGCTGGAACTTTACCTAGTGGAACTCCACAATTTAGGACATCTTTTAATCTTCTCCCAGAATGACAGAGCCAACCTTGTCTGGGTATCCTGCATATTGGAGCTGGTTCTTATTTGTGTAAAAATGATACTTAACCTACTGCAGTTGCTCCCGTTTGGATTAACCTACTGCAGTTGCTCCCGTTTGGATCTTCAGAACTCAGTTGCCCCGTGCTCAGTTACCCATATTTTCTAATTATCTATTTAATTCTGTTTACCCATAAGAGCTTATTGCAAAGAAAACAACTCTCACTTGCAGTTAATTTCAGTTATCCAGAACCTGAACCCTCATTTACTCATAAACAAAGTTACCTGCACTCAATTTGTCAAGATCCAAATGGGCACTTTGGTGTCGCCATGGGGCACTCGTAGGACTGAACACAAATTCATTCATCCAATAGAGCCATGCCATCCATCAATGTCTTTCAACAAGAAAAGAGAAGTGAAACAGTGTTCTTGCAGCGGTTAATAAAGTTACATGTGGCCAAGATGCCATGACCAGTCCAGTTCTACAGACCGACACACATACAAAAGTTGAGTCAGAAATGGTTGATAGCAGAGAAACCGGGCAAAAACGATGAAGAGGCTTCAAGTTGGAAGGAGATAATCCTCACGAGATCAACTGACTGTCACAAGGCGTTTATCGGACTCATTGAAGCATTGGGCCTCAATGAATTCATGTCGAAAGGCAGTCGAATTGGTGGGATGTTCGGTCACCTCCGGAATGGGTGTTGCCGAATCTTTTATCATCCTATGTTTTCTGCCTCCTGGAGAAGCCCTCAAAAAACTCTTCAAGAGCCCTACGCATCCAATCATATCGGCACAGCCTGAAGGCCTCCTCCACCGACAGCTGTTGGAGTGAAAAAATAAATCTCGAGAAAGTAAAACAAGCACCATGCAAGAAAATAAGTATTAACAGTTCTCTTGGGAGGTATCATATGATGCTGGATTGGAAGTAGCAGCATCACACACATGCACATTCATTGAAAACAAGTGACTTTTATTCTGAAGGCATTTTATGATGCACAGTTGAAACAAACTGCATTTTTTTTTTGGGTTCAATCAGCAATGATACAGATGTGACCCAAATACAATTATCGAAAGTGATTCCTATTGGTGGGTCATAAATATGATAGGAACATAGACTACCTTTAGCAACTCCCCATGGGATGGCTCTACTAATTGTTTTGGTAAATTGACACCATCATCATTATTTTTAAATGGCACGCATCTAACAATTGAGAGAAGAAAAATGAAAGGACATGATCATGGAATGGAGTAGGTTATTGGCGCTTCAAACATCCAAGACATGTGCATCATATGAATGGTTCAGGTTACCAAAGAAAGTGGGTCCCACATGTACAATATGCAGGACTAAACAAATTATTCAACTGAATATTGCATATTTCCTCTATACCTAGTACACATACCCATATCCTTTCATGGCTGGATTGCTCTGGCCAGGATTCAAGCTCCTCTGTAACTTCCAATGCAAACATGTATCCTCTACAATATCCTTCTGTGCTGCAACTGTTTTCTTTACTCTTGCTTCTGAATACCCAAACACCCAATTCCTTTTCCTACACAAATAAAGCAGATTATGAATTTTTAGATGGTTGAGTACCTAAAGCTGTAGAGAAATAACATCAACCCATCATCATTTTGCCTGACAGCTATATTATTATGCAAGCAAGTTGGATTCCCCATTGACACATTAGGATTTCTGATCTCAAACATCTAATTAATTCCTACACAAATAAAGCAGATGATTTTTGGATGGTTAGACCGTCTAAAGTTGAGGACAGAGAATTATATCAACTGATCACCAACTCGCTTGATCAATACATTATGCAAGATGGTACATCCAAATCTCTGAAACATCTAACTAATTTTCGTATACAAATAGCGCAAACTAACAATTTGGTTAGATCATATAGAGCTGCAGACAAAGAATAATATCAAAGATGATTATCAGCTTGATTGAGCACTATATTATGCAAGCAAGTAGTGTGTCCCACACTCCCATGAAAGCAACTCTTCTTTTTGAACTAACCATGCCCAATAGAAACTTATTTGATGAAAGGCTTCACATTCTAACAGAATTCTACAACCGTAAACAAATGAATGCTCATTGAAGCATATGGAATTAATTATTTTTTTTTCATAAGGAACAATGATATGCTCTCAAATTATTCACTTGTGCACAATAGAAGGTAGCACAAACATTGCCAAGTTATACCTTTTCCTGAAAGTATTAAAACATTTAATAACAACTTAAATTCTCTTCACCCTCCCTTTTCTAATGAATGGAATTATATCTAATGAGAAATCTCTTTTACCAGTGAAAAAACAAAATGCAATAACACTGAGATGAAACACATAAAAACTAGTACAAGTTGCATTGACCAATAGCATTCAGGAAATGAGAGGAAGAACTACAGCATCAAGCAAGACATGGAACATACATTAAGTATGCCTCTCACTCCTGCTTCCTCCAAGGCTTCACGGCAAGCAGCTTCAAACATGTTCTCATCATCCTCCCACCCACCCTAATAATCAAATGAAGTCAATGAACAGTGTGAACTTTAAAGTTTCAAATGATTTTAAATGGAACATAGAGGGCACACCGGTTACCTTTGGAAACACAAGGTCATCACGATTTGGTGTGGAAATCATAAGGACTTCCAACCTATTTTCCATATTGACTGTTAGATCATCAACATTTTCTTTCTGCCTGTAGGGAATACACCTGTTTGTGTTCCAAGAGAGGATGGATGAGAAAATAAACCCAGATTGTAACAAATATTTGTTTAAGATGGAAAATACTCGACATAGCACATTTTTCCTCTCATCAATGGTGATATATATTTTCTACTTCAAGTCCTGAACGTACTCATACAAAGTCACTTAAATGGGCAGTACATTTAAAAAGACTTTTTTTTTTTAAGATGGTTCATATACAAAATGACATAATATGCAGTTGCTATGAGGCATCCAAACTAAGGGCTAAAATTTATGTTCACATGCCTAAGTTCGGCATTGAAATCGATGTTGACGGCATTTGACTATCGGTAATGATTAAGTTGACAGACCTAGAGGTGGCGAGGCCAGACCAGGCTGAGGCATATCCAGGCCCTGCCCGACTTTAGAAAGACAGGTGTATCGAGCACAAGCCTGACAAAGGCCTTAAGTGCCTGGCCTGCTTCAAACATGTCGAGCCCTAGCCCACCCAGTTAGTCAATCAGGCCAGGCTGGGCCGGGTGGGCTTTCTATCATTTTTGTGATCAAATCATCCACTAAATTGCATGCACTACTTATTCGGGCAGGGCTGGGCCAAGCATCACTTAATCCAAGGCCGGTCCAAGATTAATCAGGCCCAAAATTTAGATCTAGTCCCGAGCCCGACCCAAAGCCCACCTGGGGGCCAACCCCAGCCCAACCCTTGAGCACCACAAGACAGACATGACTGAGAATATGGTTTTAAAACTCATCTGAATCAGAGATGCATTGACCAGTACATATCCACATTAAACAGATACCGGACTCAACATGGATGCAGATATGCCACCAGGAAAATTCACATTATTGCTGTTTTTAAGCAATACATATCTGTGTTGCTAGGATCTAATCACGTGTGTGTGAGTAATTCTCCAAACGCCCCTTTATCTGTCCCTTTTTTTTTTTGGGCGTGGGTACCACCTGAGCGAAAGACTCCCCCCCCCCCCCCCCCCCCCCACCCACCCACCCACCCACCCACCCACACACACAAAAAAAAATATATATATAAATTAAAAAAAACAAGAAAGAATCAATTCCAAATTTGACACTCATCCAACTTTTTCTCACCATTAGATTGAAATCATAAGAAATGATGCCTCTAAAACCATTAAAGTTTAGGGTCATGAATAAAAGGGTTAGGAAGATCTTATGGAGTATAAGTTTTGCACTTAGGTAGGCCTCGTATAGATGTTACCATCCAATGGACTTACATGATAATCATGCATTATGGTTGGTCCTATTAAGCGGGGGCGTTTTTCTCAAAAACTAACCTGGGCATTTTCTAGCATCGCCCGGATATAGAGGGTGGAGGAAGGCATGACACACACCAGCCAATAAAACAATGACTTAGGTATCACCATCGAAAAACCACCGAAAGATGCTACAGGTCAAAGACCCAATATTGAGCATAGAAACACTTGATGAATGAAATACAGAAAATTAATAATCTAATACTGTTGCAATCATGAGAAAGCATTGACTCTTGTTTATGTGCTCATAATCTTCCATAATATTCAACTGCCGAACGCAAAGGAGGAGAAGAAGAAGAAGATCCACAGCCTCAAGGGTTGCAATCGTGAGAAACTTTCACTATGCCTCGGGCTCTTGTCTATGTGCCAAGAAGAAGACTTTCCCAAGATCAATTACAGCAAGGGGAAAAGATATGGAATTGCAGAAGTCATTATAAAACCAAACCAATTCTCCATAAGCAAAAACAGCTATGAATACCTATAATCTTCCAAAAGCTCCCCAGAAAAAGACCAAATGAAGCTCAATCAAAGCAAAGGGTAAAAGACATGGAACCACAAAAACCATCACAAAACAAATCTGCTGAAATAATGAAGATATCTATTTCCAATACTTCATATTCAAACAGCTACAAATACCTATAATCTTCTAAAACATCCCCGGTAAAAGATAAATTGAAGCTCAATCACAACAATGGGAAAATGACAAAAAGCTGTGAAGGCATCATAAAACCAAAACAATTGAAATGATCATTATATGCAAATACCAATGGATACGTGTATAATCTTCTGAAGTTTTTTACGATAAGAAAACAGAGATTAAAGATTATCCCAAGCTCAATTAGAGCAAAGTGGAGAGAGGGGATGCGAGTTTTTGTTCTAAAGACGGATCAAAACTTATATTTTAGCATCAGATGTACTGAAAATCGCGTGCACAATTTGAATAGTTTGGTGGAATTTGATGCTCCTCCACTCTGCTGTTACAATTAGATAAATTCAGGACAATTAACTAATTCAAATGGCAGTGAAACATAAAACCCAAATGAACACTAAAAGCTTGAAGAATACAATTAATTACCCCGCTACAAGCCGGTGATTGTCAACGTCATAGCGCTGTCGATGCCTCCCCGTTCGAGCTAGCAAAGCAGTCATGGTCTTCTGCAACAACAAGAAATTTTAACATGGAGAGTTTCAACTAAGAATCATAAAATTAAAAAAAAAAAAAAAAAGAATTACCGCAAAAGTATCAAATACAAATAAAATCTTATTTTTTGCCTTCTTCAAATCCTAACTAACTTCAGCCTACCAAAAAAAAAATAATAATAATAATAGCAGTAATAATTCATGTGGGAAAAGATGAGGACATGAGAATAAAAAACCTAAAACTCAGTTCACACCGAGTTGACTCGGTCACACACAGAGTTTAGCATTTTTTTAATCCTCTCGGTAAAAAAGAAAATACCGCAACCAGCAAAATCTCGGCATTTCTCGTGATATATCAAAAAAATCGTCACCACTAAACAAATTCGATCAGGAAAAACCGAAGGATTATCTAAAACTTCAACAAAAAAAAAAAAAAAATTACATCTTAGTCTCGAAAACTTCTTTCTCCTCCGAAGAGAAATGACTCGATTTCGGATACCAAGACACCGAAACCGATATTTCCAGTTTCGCATAAAGAGAACTACAACATATATAGAAGAAGAAGAGAGAAATCGAAGAAGGATTCATGGACAGAAAAGGTGATTACTCTTTGAAATCGAAGATGATTCGATCACAACACTTGATATCGCGTCCGATACGAATCCATTCGACAAATAAACCGATACGCCTCTTTCTTCTCTTTTAACCGCCAAATGCATTCAAATCAAGAAGCAAACAACCGAAAAAAGAGATATGAAGCCCTTTTCGGAAAGGTCTGACAAAAAAACAGAGGGAAGTCAAAAAGGAAGAGCAAGCAAGAAAAAAAAGAAAAGCTTTCTTCAGTGAGCTTTGATGGTTTGAATCTCTCTTTTTCTCAACCAAGATTAGATTTTTATGCTCTAAAACCCTAGAAATGAGGCTTTCTCTACCAGATAGGATTTCAATGGCGTAAAACCCTAGAAATGAAGCTTTCTCTCTCAACTAGAACGGATTTTAATGGTCTAAAACCCTAGGAATTTGTGAGGATTGTTTGAGGAGAAGCGGGCCAGGGCCGTTGGAATTGTTTTGGGCGCAGGAGTTGCAGCAGAAGATGAAGATGGAGAGGGTTGGGGTTAAAATGCGCCGGTGGTGGAGGGAGACACGCGCATTTAATAGGACTCGAAGACGTACGGCACGTGTAGAGATTTATCTGTGGTTTTCTACTTTTTCAAGTGCAAATGGATTTTTTATTTTCTTTTACAACTTTTGCCACGAAAACGGCGGTGAGGAACGTAACCGATAAGGCCGAAGCCGTTTTCGTTAAGGTAGGAACAGCGAAAAGTTTTTGGCCGGCGCTGGTCTACGCCCCACGCATCCGCCCTTTTTTAATTGAGTACAGTTTTTGGTGTTGTGTTTTTTGAAAAAGCTAATTGAGTACTGGGTTTGTAATGTAAACGGATTTATGCCGGTCTGACTTAGGCGTGCGTACCGGCCCGGCCTGGCACATTGACTCGCCGGAGAGACGGCCCGTGCTAGGTAAGGGTACCTTGGCACCGCCCACCTAGGGCCAGGAAAGCCACCCACCCCACCTATTTTGGGTCATCTCGACACTTTGTAGATTTATCAATACCCCATTTTTCCTTATTTCTCAACATTTATCTAGACTCTCTAAGCTCTCTTTAAGGTCTCTACATTCGTCTAAAGCTTTCTCTAAGCTCTTCAAGGCGCCAAAAGCTTTCTCTATATTCTCGAAGGATAAGAAGTTTAATTAGTTTGTGGAAGACTAAGACTAATCAAAGAGCTCTCTATCTCTAAGAAATTTTGTATAGCTCTCTATCTCTTTTAAGTTATTTATTAATTGGATTTCAAATTTTATCTAGTATATACATAGTGTTGGAAATAGGGTGGGCCTCTATGATAGGTTTCAAAAACTTTTGACCCACTTGACGCAGGGATCAACTATCCATAAGGCTACAAAACCCAATCCAAGATCTATGTCCTCAATCTCAGTCATCATGATCAGTAAAACAATTTATCTAGAAGATAAAAACAGCAACATATAATCAACAAATAAATCTACAACATGCATGGAAGTAGATTATACCTTTGGAGCTCGGTTGTGCTCTAATGGAGGAGTTGCGTCTTTCTTTGATGATGAAACACTTTCACTAATCAAATAGGGATCTCCAAGACCTCTTGATCTTCCACGCTATGACCCGTATCAGATTCTCCTTTTCTCAAGAAGATGGTGGGATCTCCAAGAGAAAACTACTAGGAACTCTAGGGAGGAACTAGAAAGAGAACTAGAAGAGGAAGAGGAGGAAGAACATGTGCAACTATTGCACTAGGGAGGCTTGGGCGTGAATCCCAATGTGGATTTATGCATGGAACGTCCAAGGCATCCTCCCCTCTTATTTATAGCCTTTTCAAGTTGCCTCCTCTTTGCTAATTATAATAGAAGTCTTACTTCCACAATAATTAGTAACTTACCATATCATAATTAGAAGTCTCACTTCAAATATGATTAGTAACTTTCTAATTCCTTTCTAATTAAAATAGAAGTCTCACTTCTACTAAAATTAGTAAGTCTACTATTACCACTATTAGAAGTCTCACTTCAAATAGAAATAGTAACTTTCCTTTTAGAGTTCAACTAGAATTAGATACTTTCTAATAATTGGGCTAGCGTGGGGACCACTAGGGATTCCTTAGAAAGCTGGCTCCAACTGGGACACGCGACCCCACAACTCATGTGTAATCCGGGCCCACAGTTAATTGCAAATAACTCCACTATATAAATGCAATTGAACTCCAGTCTTAGGAATATTACATAGAAGACCCTAAACTTCCACATTACCACAAGTAGACCCCTCTATCAATATCCATGGATCAATTGGACCTGTCTTCCAAAATAGATCCATATCTTATTATCCTTGAGCCCCAATTAATTATAATGATCAATAGGTACCTTTCCAATTAACTCCTAATCGGAATGGGTGCGCACTTACCAATGATAAATCCATTAATTGGCACAAGGGGATATTAGAGATAGATTCCATCTTGACTATTGAATGTTCCCACAGCTCTACTACCACGTACCCAAATCACCGAGGTGTTGACCTGCAGTTGGCCTCACTCATTGGTGACTCAAAGCAAATGAATAGATAGAAACTTGAGTTCATTAATGTCTCAGGATTGAGAGCCTATTGCTAGGGAATTATGAGAGCAGACCTTAAAATAAAGACAGTGTTTATAAGGTGCTTCTCATGGTCCTTCAATACATCCAATGTACCAGCACTATGATCCAGAATCTTCCATTCTGATGATCGAGACAAGTCACACTATCTCATAGTGATCAAAGTACTGCAACCTTGTCAGTATGAGATGTCCAGTCTCATCACTGGTTGTGAATATATTTTAAGTATAAGATTTCGCACACATGTCTCCCGTATGTGGATCTCATCCATACACATGTGTTACATCTAATATACTTGTGGACCCCGGTTCATCTCATGAACCATCATGTCATTCGTATTGGTTATGTGCAAGTATATAATAAATCACCATTCATCTCATGAAAGGAAAGCATGAATATACTGATAAATAAAGAAATTAATCAATTTATTATATCATCTACTGGATTGAGTCCATAAAACTAACAATCTCCCACTTGGGCTCAATGCCAGTTAGAGTTGCATCTCATGCACATCCCGTCTACTAATAGCTCAAAGACTTTGGTAGTCAAAGGCTTAGTAAGCGGATCTACTAGAATGTCTACAGAGGCTATCTTGGTGATCGTACATCACCTCTCTGCACAATCTATCTGACCATGTATAACTTCCTCTGTACATACTTTTTGGCTCTTGGGTTATTTGGACTTAATGACTGCCCTGCTGTCATCACAGTAAACTGTGATTGGCTGTCCTGCCAAAAATACCACTCCAAGTTCCATAAGGAATCTTTTGAGTCAATCTGCTACCTTAGCTACTTCTCAAGCTGCTACAACATAAGCACATACCCAGAAGTTGATTTCCTGGAATCCTGATCTGACTAGAAGTCAGTATCTATGTAACCGACTGGTAATCAACTCATCACTGCTATGACTCAACATGTGATCTCTAGTCCTTCTCAAGTATTCGAGAACACATCTTACAACAGTCAATGATAAAAAAACTGGGCTAGACTTTATATCTGCTGACTAGGCGTATTGCGTGATAGATATCCGGTCTAGTACAAAGCATAGGTTACCGTACCAGAACCTTATCTATGTACACATCATTGGGATAAGCCTTATCATCCTATTTTTCCGGTCTCAATGGAAATTGATTCCTAGGATGTACCTGGCTTTTCCAAAGTCTTTTATTATCAAAAGTCTTAGCCAACCAAAACTTTTACTGTTGACGATATCCCTATGTCACTCCATAGGAGAAGGATGTCGTCGATATATAATATCAGAAAAACTACCCTGCGTTCTTGACTTTTCATTTACACATGACTTATCCGGATTCTGACAAAAATCAAGTGACTTGATTTGCTTAGTCAATACGGATGTTCCTGTTTCGGGATACCTGCTTTAATCCATAAATGAACTTATGCAGCCTGCAAAACTCTTTGCACTTGGTTATTAGCTATAAAACCATCTGGTTGCATCATATAGATGTCTTCCTCAAGATTGCCGTCGTGAGACGCTGTCTTGATATCCATTTGCCAAATCTCGTTACCGAGATGAACCGCAATGGATAAGAGCATCTGGATGGAACTCTTCCATCTGGCTCTCATTTTCTTTTGTAGACTCACTTGCACCCAATAGGTTTGCTATTGGCAGGCAAGCCCACAAGTATCCAGACCTGATTAGAGTACAAAGACTCCTCCTCAGCTTTCATAGCATCTAACCAACATCCCAAAACTATGTCATTAACTGCTTTATCATAGTTATAAGGATCTTGTTCCGGTTACACCGGGATTGCCTTGTAAGACTTTCCCTAGACCGAGAACTTGTCAAGGGTCCTGACAATACTCCCACTACGACAAGGCACTGGTGTAACTACTGGGTCAAATATGGGCGGATTTTCTCAAAGTTTGGTTATTCTTGGATTTGGAATTGTTCTTTCTTGAATTTCTTCCAAGATAACCATTTCTAAAGATTTCCAGTTAATCTTATAATCTCCCTCCAGAAAACCGCATTGGTGCTGCGAAGCACTTTTTGCTCTCTGGGATTATAGAGCAACCAACCTTTAGTTCCTTTTGGGATAGAATATAAACATATATACTTCCGACTTCGATTCCAACTAATCCGTCTTTATTCTTCAGCACGTGTGCCGGACAACCCTGAAAACGTTGTAGACTAGGCTTTCGCCCTGTCCATCACTCCCTGGGAGTCTCAAGTATAGACTTAGATGGAACGAGGTTTAGTATATATATTTCCATTTCCATATCCCAAAATATAGGTAATCCTAGAAACTCAATCATAGACTTGATCATATGTAAAAGAGTCTTGTTCCTTCTTTCTTCTATTCCACTCTGTTGAGGCAAACCAGGAGCAGACTACTGGGATGAAGTCCCATTTACTGATAAGTATCCCATAAACTTAGCGGAGAGATATTCGCCTCATCGATCTCATCGAAGAGTATTTATACTTTTACCTAATTGCTTTTCCGCTTCCGCTCGAAACTCTTTGAACTATTCAAAAATCTCGGACTTGCGGTGCATAAGGTATATGTATCCATATCTCGAGTAATCATCGGTGAAAGTGATAAAATACTCGTATCAATCTCTCACTCTAATATTATGAGTTCATACACATCAGTAAACACTAACTCCAATAAATCTTTGGCCCGACTGCCCTTAGATGAATAAGGGTCTTTTGGTCATTTTACCTTCCAGACAGGATTTGCAGACAGGCATTGATTCTACCACCAATAAAGGCAAGATACCATCTTTCACTAGCCTGTCAATCCTGTTTAGGTTTATATGACCTAGCCTCTTAGGTGCCAAAATTTGTTGGATTAGATGAAGGTGACTACCTCTTTAATGATGGTCTGTTATTAGCATCAGCGTCATGTATCTCATACATTGTGGGAGTTAACAAATAAAAGCCATTGATTACCTTGTCAGAATATATAAGAGTACCGCTCCTCTTTAAGACGATTTAATTACCAAAAGTAACTGAATAACTCTTATTCATCATACTAGAAATTAAAATCCCGTCTTAAAACGGTACATGTAATGTATCTGACAAAATCAACTTAATATCTGAAAATAACTAAGTTACTACTCCTACTGACACTGCTTCTGCCTTGGCTTCCGATCCCAGGTTAATACTGATTTCCCTGTCATTAATCCTCCTGGTTACCTGTAACTCCTACAACATATTACTGATGTAATTAGTTGCACCAAAGTCTACAAACCAAGATTCTGAAGTACTAGTTGAAAAACTATCTTCAGAAATAAATGACTCAATCATACCTGAGGTCTTTTCCTTTGACAGAAATTGTGGACAATTCCTCCTCCAATGTCCTGTCATACCACAGTGGAAACACTTTCCCTTTGCTCCCGTACCCTTGACCTTGGCCATACCACTAGTGGAACCATACTCCACCTTAGGACCTTTGATGACTGATTTCTTCTTGCTATCCCGGTCTTTACCTTTCGGTTTAGACTTAGCAAATGACTTTTCTGTCATGAGGGCAGTTGGTCTTTTCTTCATGATTTCCTCAAACACTACCAGCTGGCGAGACAGCTCAGCTATGGTCATTTCCAATTTACTATAATTGATCTTGAAATGTTTGAATGAGTCTGGTAGTGATTGAATGATCATGTCGATCTGCGTTTCTGTATCAAACGTAGTCCCCAGTACATCTAACTCATTCAATGCCAACTTCATTTGTAACAAATGTTTTTGTACTGGGGTTCCCTCAGCCATCTTTGTCTCCATCAGCACTTTTAAAGCAGCCTGCCTAGCAGGCCTAACCTGGTCTGCAAACATCTCCTTTGAGTTCGATATAATATCGTATGCTGACTTATAGGATTGATGTTGTTCTTGCAAAACAGTAGACATGGATGCCTGAATAAAACATCTGGCTATCTCATTGTTTTTGGTCCACTTGGTGTAAAAGTTTTTCACAATCTGTGGTGCATCAGGCTCAGGCTCAGGAAGGGGGGGTATTAGAAGGACATATTTGCAACTTGAAGATGTCAAGATAATATCCAGGTTCCTTTTCCAATCTACATAGTTGGATCCCATCAACTTGTTCTGGTTGAGGATGGTCGCAAGTGGATTGAAAGTATTCGAATTCATGCTGTATAAATTAAAGCACATAACCATACATTCAATGAAAGAATTTAAATGACATTAGGGTTTAGTATTCTACCAAATTCATATGGGAATCCTCATAAGCACTGAATTTAGAATACATCGGAATCCCAATCCCCTAGGGCATGCCTCCTTGGGGAGTGCAAATGCCCCATAGATTGGTGCGGATCAAAGTCGTCAAAATTAAGATTAAGACTAATTATCCTTGATCCCCAATCATTCACTATCATCTAGGTATCTCATACCAAATAATGTATGACTCCCGATTATCTTTGGTTTCTAAAATACATGAGGCAAATCCTTGGGGATACTACATCATTATTTTAGTTAAGTGTGACCCACCAACTAATATTGCATGACAACCGCGATGGGCAGCTCCTCCTTGGGGAGTGAACCCCCACCACGTCTCATCAATACTATCCATAGGAGATCCATATCTAGTAACCAGATAAATAAAAGCCCTCCGTGGGGAACGGCCACTCTCTTGGTGGCGCGAGGCTAATACTTTCCTTACAATGAACCTATGGTGGAAAACCATGGGGATTTATTAATTTAAATGCCCCGCTCCCACTTAATATTTTAGAATTGAGGATTTCCTTTTAAGGTATTAGGGCCCACATATATAAATATATGAATCATCAAATCATCTCATGATATGATCTAAGATTGGTTCCAAGTCAACTTATTTTAAGGAAAGACCAGTTTCTTAAATTAGTGTTGCCAATGTGTCCATCTCATGGGTCATCGACACTAATTAGAACTCTTTCCAAAAATTAATTTGATTTGACCAATATTAGTTACTTGCTATGTTTGGATCAGATTTGGAAACATTCTAAATAAAGCATTCAACTATAAATAGAAAACGCTAAAATTAGAAACTAGTCCTCTCCTCCACATGGCCCATGCGGAATAGACTTCTTGGACTTCTAGACTTTCCAAAAATTTGGATTCCTCAAACACTTTGGGAAACTCCAAAACACCTTTGGTAATCTTCAAACTCTTTGATTAGGAGTCCAACTTCACTTTCCTTCTTAGTCTCGGACATCGCCAGAATTTACAAATTTAGAAATTACATAAATTCCTATGTCTCTACGATGAGACTTACATGATAATCTATTAATGGAAATAAAAGGCTCATAGGGAATTTCACCATGCCTTGCCCTAAACCGGAAAAACAAGGAAACCATGATGCCCTTTACAACTTGTCAAAAATAAACATTCAACCATAAAAGAAAGTAAAAGACTTGTGGGCCATATGGAGAGGACATGATTACCTGCATGTTAGTATCTCATACTAGTAAAGCAACTCACAAAGTCGGGTTACCAAACAATAATGGAAAGACAGGATGCCAAATATTGCCACTACTATGATTCATGCCCCCTACGCGGAGGGGGTCCGGGGGTGTCCCCCGGCGGGGTTCGAGCTGCCCGGTCAGCTCGCGGGGGCCCAGGGGGCAGCGCCCCCGGCGGGGGCTCGGGGGCAGCGCCCCCGGCGGGGGCTCGGGGGCAGCGCCCCCGAAACAAAAACAAAAATTGAGATCTCATATGTCAGTCTGTTCGGTCGACCTGCCAGAGGGCTCGGTCGACCGGCCTCAGTGTCTTCGGTCGACCTGCCAGAGGGCTCGGTCGACCTGCCTGACGGAAATCTGCAAGTTGGGTTTTTGTATTTCGTGTCCAACCATCTCCAAAACTCTTCTGAAGATTCCAATGGCTTCCTACCATCATTCCATCATTGTTAAACCCTTATGTGACTATCCAAACATGGACTTACTAATTATCCAAGCAAAACCATCAAAACTGATCCGTACATAGCCCTTGATCTATCCTCTTCGCATCTCATGTAAAGATTAGATCAAGCTTACTGATCTAACATGATAAGAGATGAGGTAAGGCTCTGATACCAATTGTTGGAAATAGGGTGGGCCTCTATGATAGGTTTCAAAAACTTTTGACCCACTTGACGCAGGGATCAACTATCTATAAGGCTACAAAACCCAATCCAAGATCTATGTCCTCAATCTCAGTCATCATGATCAGTAAAACAATTTATCTAGAAGATAAAAACAGCAACATATAATCAACAAATAAATCTACAACATGCATGGAAGTAGATTATACCTTTGGAGCTCGGTTGTGCTCTAATGGAGGAGTTGCGTCTTTCTTTGATGATGAAACACTTTCACTAATCAAATAGGGATCTCCAAGACCTCTTGATCTTCCACGCTATGACCCGTATCAGATTCTCCTTTTCTCAAGAAGATGGTGGGATCTCCAAGAGAAAACTACTAGGAACTCTAGGGAGGAACTAGAAAGAGAACTAGAAGAGGAAGAGGAGGAAGAACATGTGCAACTATTGCACTAGGGAGGCTTGGGCGTGAATCCCAATGTGGATTTATGCATGGAACGTCCAAGGCATCCTCCCCTCTTATTTATAGCCTTTTCAAGTTGCCTCCTCTTTGCTAATTATAATAGAAGTCTTACTTCCACAATAATTAGTAACTTACCATATCATAATTAGAAGTCTCACTTCAAATATGATTAGTAACTTTCTAATTCCTTTCTAATTAAAATAGAAGTCTCACTTCTACTAAAATTAGTAAGTCTACTATTACCACTATTAGAAGTCTCACTTCAAATAGAAATAGTAACTTTCCTTTTAGAGTTCAACTAGAATTAGATACTTTCTAATAATTGGGCTAGCGTGGGGACCACTAGGGATTCCTTAGAAAGCTGGCTCCAACTGGGACACGCGACCCCACAACTCATGTGTAATCCGGGCCCACAGTTAATTGCAAATAACTCCACTATATAAATGCAATTGAACTCCAGTCTTAGGAATATTACATAGAAGACCCTAAACTTCCACATTACCACAAGTAGACCCCTCTATCAATATCCATGGATCAATTGGACCTGTCTTCCAAAATAGATCCATATCTTATTATCCTTGAGCCCCAATTAATTATAATGATCAATAGGTACCTTTCCAATTAACTCCTAATCGGAATGGGTGCGCACTTACCAATGATAAATCCATTAATTGGCACAAGGGGATATTAGAGATAGATTCCATCTTGACTATTGAATGTTCCCACAGCTCTACTACCACGTACCCAAATCACCGAGGTGTTGACCTGCAGTTGGCCTCACTCATTGGTGACTCAAAGCAAATGAATAGATAGAAACTTGAGTTCATTAATGTCTCAGGATTGAGAGCCTATTGCTAGGGAATTATGAGAGCAGACCTTAAAATAAAGACAGTGTTTATAAGGTGCTTCTCATGGTCCTTCAATACATCCAATGTACCAGCACTATGATCCAGAATCTTCCATTCTGATGATCGAGACAAGTCACACTATCTCATAGTGATCAAAGTACTGCAACCTTGTCAGTATGAGATGTCCAGTCTCATCACTGGTTGTGAATATATTTTAAGTATAAGATTTCGCACACATGTCTCCCGTATGTGGATCTCATCCATACACATGTGTTACATCTAATATACTTGTGGACCCCGGTTCATCTCATGAACCATCATGTCATTCGTATTGGTTATGTGCAAGTATATAATAAATCACCATTCATCTCATGAAAGGAAAGCATGAATATACTGATAAATAAAGAAATTAATCAATTTATTATATCATCTACTGGATTGAGTCCATAAAACTAACACATAGTAGTTGTAGGTGCAGAAAAATAATGACCCACAATAATCGGGGTGCCTTACAGGACTTATTCAAATGAAGAAGGTAACCCGCTGCCAGAAAGCCTGAAAGGAGAAAGCAAACGGTCAGAGGACCCTGGCCTGGGCGGAGCAAGGCTCTCCGATGCCTAAGTCAGTGAATGAACTAGAACAAAGGAAGGAGAGGAAGAAGAGAGGCAGAGTAACGACTCTCTGGGTTCGATTGTGCGTACCTTGCATGTGGAATGAAGCTCTATTTATAGACGATTTGGAAGATATATTTGGATGATATCTTGGTGTGGGTCCCATGACTTGACAAGAAAGCCATCATCATCCCACAAAGTAATAAATGCGGTCCAATCCAGCCCACTTTGCATTTAATGCCAGTCGGATCGGCCCATATCGCATTAAATGCGTGTCACGTTGGGCCAGATTGTGTTGGACGCCTTTGGCGGTAGGGGTACCATCAGATCCACCCTCGGGCCTTGCCCTGATTTGGCCTCAGCCGCTGGATGCCGCCTTGTTAGGGATCTGGCGAAGATCGTGGACGGCTGGATGTCGCATCTGTCTCACTGGCTCGCGCCCCTATTCCTCCACGTGTCCGATGGCGTGGGGGGCGAGGGGCGCGAGTGGAGATTCTTTTCTTGCTTTGGCTTTCGTCCCGGCACCTTCGGCCGAGGTGGAGTCTTCAGCTGAGGTGGGCACCTGGGGTAGCTGAGCTCGGCGCTAGCGGCCCGGACTTGCCTGACTTCGGCTGGAGCCCCAGTCCTGGTAGCTGAGGTGAGTCCGGTGCCACGTAGGTGGCACGCGGATGACACGTGAGAATGCTTAGTCCCATTTAATGGCTGTGATTAGCGTAATCCTGGAGCTTTGAAAATCTCCCCACACAATTGCCCCCTAGCTTTTGACCTCTTAAGCGTCCTAGCCTTTAGTGGTCAGAAGCTAAAGAACCTGTCCGGAGATGCGGCGATCATTGCCTGGTGTCGCTTCCACTTTTTTGAGGCAATAAATGCTTCGTCCTGTCCGTCCTGGGAAGCGAACCGACGGCTACACGTGTAGCCTCTTCACTGATTGCGCTGTCTCATTGTTGGAACAGGCACGGATTGCGAAATCCGTCTCTTCGAATTTGAAAGTGGCGCCCAAAGAGGGTTCCCTTTCTATAAATAGGGTTATCTCCTTTCTTTCTTCTTTCTGATTTCCTTCGCCCCTGCCTTCGATTTCTGCTCTGTTCTTCGAGATTTCTCTGGTGAGGACGACCGTAGGACGCGCCCAGATATGTTCTTGACTTGCCTTTTCGTTTCTGTAAGTAACTTCGTGCCCTTGTCTGGTTTTTAGGGTTTATCCACCTTTAGGGTTTCTTTCCGCTATCTTCTTCTTTTAGACATGGGTACCCCTAGGTTTCGGTTAGATACAGACGAGGGCATGGCTAGGTTTAGGGCCACTTACAACATCCCGGAGGGAGTTCGCCTCAGGCAGGCGGATCCCATCGACCAGGCCACGCGCGGCTGGTCCTGCGGCTGGATGCCGTTCCCTCTAATCTCCGTGATCGAAGGCGGGGTCAGATTTCTTCTGCACCCCCTCCTTAGGGCCTGCCTTAGCATGTGGTCGATTACCCCGTGCCAGCTGATGCCCAATGGCTTCAAAGTCATCATGGGCACGGCAAAACTGAACGAGATTTTGGGGACCAACCTGGGTGTCCATGACATCGAGGACGTATATGACATTTGCAAGGCTGGGGGAGACAATTACTACCTCCGGGTGAAGCAGCGCCGAATAGGCTTCGTCCTGGCCCTGGAGGATTCCAGTAAGAACGCCGAGGAGGACCTCTTCTGTGTGTCTGGGGACTGGGAATTCGGCGCTGGCGAGGATAGGAGACTGATGGTCCCTCGCCACCTCGGGGCCATCCCAAGTAATTACTGCTTCTTTTCTCTATTTGTTTTGCTCAACCTCTATGTTGCCGAGCTGAGACTCTTTGTTGTTTTGTGGCGCAGAACTGCACGGGAGGCAACGCCGGGCTGTGAGTGAAGGCTGGAGGAAGAACGTCGACGATCACAAGAAGGTCGAGAGATACAAAGGGCACGAGACCAGATCGGCCTGGAAGCTGCTAGGGTATACGCCGAGGTACCGCGGCCACTACAGGAGAATTGGAGCGGTTCCGGGGGACGAGCTGCAGCTTGACCATCCTCCCGTCACCTTGGCGGTGCCTGCCGGGGTCCCTTTAGTCGACCCTGCTGCGAGCCGAGCCGCGTCTGGTGCTGAGGCATCCACTTCTTCTAGCTCAGAGTCGCCGAACCTGAGGGAGATAGTTGATGCCTACTCATCCGACCAGGAAGAAGGGATGGAAGGAGGATCAAGAGTGCCTGGCACCAAAGATCTGGCGGCCAAGTTTAGGCAGAGATCTTCATCTTCTGCGACACCCTCGTCCGCCAGCACCCGCATGGCTTCGGGCTCGGGGGGTGCTGGCGCCACTTCTGCCCCTGTCCCTACACCGAGCGAGGGAGCGCGGCGACGCTCGCCGGATCGCCCGAGGGAGGGGTCCCCGCCCAGGAAGAAGTCCAAGGCGGGCGAGAAGGACTCGGGGGCTGAACATCCTCCGAAGGGTAAGACTCCTGCGCGAGCTCCTGGAGGCAAGGCTCCGGCTGAGAAGGGCGCGCCGGTCAGTAAGTCGACTAGCGGGGCGGCCCGCGAGCTAACCGTCTCGGTAGGGCAAGGGTCCGGATCGGCCTCCGGACCTCGAATTGCCCCAGTGGCATGGAGACCCAGGATGGAGACGCAGCCCAGGAAGCCCTTAAACGTCGAGGACCGGCTGATGGGGAACACCGACGTTATCGGAGCCATCGCAAAAGCTTGCACCTTGCCGCGTGACATGGAAGTGCACACACGGTACGATAATGAGAGTCTGATGGTCTTGGCGATTCAGGCTATCCTTTTGGTAAGTATTTTCAACGCCTTTCTCCAAGTGCTTTAATTTGGCTGCCGTTATTTGACTTACTCTTTCCTTCTGCAGAACGTGCAGAGGCTCTTGGCAGTGATGGAAAGGAGTGACAGGAACGTTGCCAAGGTCGCCCAGCTGGAGTCGGAGAGGGAGAGGTTGAAGAAAGAGCTGGAAGAGCAGCGCCGAGGCGACCGCTCAGCTGGAGGTAACTCTGGTCAGTGTTACTGACCTCACGTCGCAGACTCATCAACTGAAGGGTGATATCTGGGTGAAGACTAAGAGGATTGCCGAGCTGGAGTCAGAATTGGCCAGATCGAGGTCCGAATCGGCGGCTGAGGCGACGAGGCTGCGCGGTGAAGTGCTGGCTGGGCGCGCCGAAATTGAGAAGCTGAAGTCAGGGAACGCTGAGCTGAAGAAGGAGAAGGCTTCTCTGCTGTCCGAGGCGCATTCTTCTTTCCAGAGGGGGGTGGACCAGGCTACCGAAGAATATTAAAAACAGGTGGAGGAAATTACCTCCATCTTATTCGAGGAAGGGTGCTTGGCCGCACTGAGGCGTGCGGGGGTTCCCGAAGACCACCCAGTCTATCGGAACTTGCCGAAGTACTCGGACCCGGTCCCTGAGCCGAGCTCTGCTCCTCTAGGCGAGAGTGCCCCAGTTGAAGCCCCTACAGCTGACCCTGCCTCGGATGTCGCTCCAACTGCCCCGCCTGCCTGCGATGCCCCAGTCACGCCTCAAGGCGAAACTTCTTCCACCCCTGCTGCTGGTGACGCACCAGACAAAGCCGCGGTCGTAGCCGAGACCGCTGGTTCATCTGAGTCAGTGATCATACTGGTGGAGTCGCCGAAGCTGCAGTAGTTGCGCCTTGCCCTTATTTTTGCTCTTTGTAACTTTTTCTTTTCTATCTTTGTTATGCAATCTTTCAGCCCTGTAATACCTTTTGGCTTTTAATGAAAAACAAAGCTTCTTTACTTGTGTATTTTCTCTCCTCCTCTTTCTTTTGCATCTGGCTGAATATCTTTTACGTGATGTGAGGTGCGAATTTTGAGTTAGAGAGAGTATCGAACGGTCTTCATAGCTATCTGTGCCGATTCTCCGTATTCTGGAGACCATAAATGGCAGTAAGTATGGCGGTACGGCCAATGAGGAAAACGAGCGAATGGCTCCACGTGGTGTCATCGGAACCGCTGGTCAGAGTACAAGAAGACGTGCTCCTTACTTAAGGCGTGGGAGACTTCGCCTCATAATTTCCCTCGAAGACCGGGCCCTTCTCCTTCCTATAAATAGGAGTGGTAGGCTCGCCATGGGAGGAAAAAGAACTAGAATAGTATAATCCACATAGACATAGGAGTCTGTCTTTCTCTGTTAACTAACTCAGTAGCCATGTCTGGTAGATCATTAGGAATATTCGACCCGGGGGGAACCCTTGTGCCAGAAGACGGCTTTCTCCAAGGGGGAAAGTCTGTCGTAGTCTGGGCGCTCTCTGAAGACGATCCTTGTGGACTACGCGCTCTCTGAACGCGGGTCCACGGCTAACCCTCCCCGGTCCGGCTGCATAGGAATCTTTGCAGCTGTGGGTTGGTGGCGCCCTCTGCGTTTGGTGGTCTTGTTTTCGTCCCACAGGGCCCTGCGTGGAACCATGCCTCTTGTGGGATGTCAAGACCTCCGAGCGGCGGGCAGGATCGAGACACCACTGGACCGAGGGGGCTCTTCAAAGTTTGGTCTAACTGACCATAGGGTATTGTAGAGCTCAGCGAAGTCCAGGGTCTTCGAGCTAAGGGAGCTCTTGTTTGCAAACTTTGGTCTGACCAACCAAAGCGTATTGTAGAGCTCACTGAGATTCAGAGTCCCCCAAAGCCTCCGAACAGTAGACCAGCGAGGACCGGAGTCTCCAAGCCTACAATCCAGAGGGTGTTGAAGAGCTCAGGGCGCTGGAGATCGGATTGAAGAGTCGGTGAAGATCAGGACCTCCCAGCCTTTGTTTCTTTTTCTGTTTTCAGAGGACTGCGGGCCTCCTTGCTGTATTTTATTTTTCTCTTCTGTAACCCTTGTAATGAAGTGATTACAATGAATAAAAGAAACAGTTTTTGTGATCATACAATTTGTGTATAATACTTCCTTTTTTGCCCTTTTGAACATACAATTGTGATGCTTGTATTTCTGTGCTGCTTTTTTGCACTTTAGTGCCTGCACTGCTCTTTTTCTTTTGAAAACTGTCTTTGGCCGAAATGGATCAACATTGGCCGAGATGAACTGTCTTGTGCCGAGATGAACCCAGAAATGGACCATCATTGGCCGAGATGAACTGTCTTGACGATCTCGGCTGTGCGAGCTTGAGCTCGGGAATGATCTTGAGGGATGTATGAATCCGGAGTTTAAGAAGTTGGATGTACGAACCGGAAGCCTCTCCCAGGGTTAGGAACCCAAGCTTTAGGAAATGACTGAGTGTATGAACTCAGAGCCTTTTTCCAGGGTCAAGGACCCAAACTTTAGGAGATGGCTGAGTGTATGAACTCGAAGCCTTCCCCAGGGTCAAGGACCCGAACTTTAGGAAACGACTGAGTGTATGAACTCGAAGCCTTTTCCAGGGTCAAGGACCCAAACTTTAGGAAATGACTGAGTGTGTGAACTTGAAGCCTTTTCCAGGGTCAAGGACCCAAACTTTAGGAAACGACTGAGTGTGTGAACTCGAAGCCTTTTCCAGGGTCAAGGACCCAAACTTTAGGAAACGACTGAGTGTATGAACTCGAAGCCTTTTCCAGGGTCAAGGACCCAAATTTTAGGAAACGACTGAGTGTATGAACTCGAAGCCTTTTCCAGGGTCAAGGACCCAAACTTTAGGAAACGACTGAGTGTATGAACTCGAAGCCTTTTCCAGGGTCAAGGACCCAAAGCTGCCGAACTCAGGTAAGGAGAGATGACACATATCGATGGCAAATGCTGCTTTCATTGATTCTGAGGCTCATGTTACATTTTTAGAAATAGAATTTCTTCAAGTGGGATGCATTCCATGGTCTCGGCAACGGCCTGCCTTCTAAGTCTTCGAGCTTGTAAGAGGATCGTCCTGCCAGTGAGACCACCTTGAATGGGCCGTGCCAGTTCGGGGCCAGTTTTCCTTCATTTGGATCTTTGTCAACTGGCAGGGTCTTCTTCAGGACCAGCTCTCCAACGGAGAAACTTCTTTCTTTGACTTTTTCATTATAGCCTCTGGCTAGCCGCTGCTGATAGTTAGTCAGCCGTAGGGCCGTTGCTTCTCGACGCTCGTCTGCTAAGTTCAACTCCATTGCCAAGTTTGTGTCGTTTCGGCCCTGGTCGACCAATTCTGTCCTCAGAGTGGGGAGGTCAATTTCCAGGGGAATGACCGCCTCCATCCCATAGGCCAGAGAGAAAGGTGTCACCGAGGAGGATCGCCTTGGAGTTGTTCTGCATGCCCACAGCATGCTGGGAAGCTCCTCCACCCATCTCCCTTTTGCCTTGTCTAATCGCTTC
Source organism: Litsea cubeba (assembly GCA_012931725.1). Lineage (NCBI taxonomy): Eukaryota > Viridiplantae > Streptophyta > Magnoliopsida > Laurales > Lauraceae > Litsea > Litsea cubeba. The sequence continues at coordinate 6,448,378 of CM022949.1, read as the reverse complement.
TTCAGGCCGTCCAGGATTATTTTGTTAGAAATTTCCGCCTGGCCATTGCTTTGTGGATACGCCGGAGTGGAGTAATGGTTTCTGATGCCGTGCTCTTGGCAAAAGTCTTTGAAAGATTTGGAATCGAACTGAGTTCCGTTGTCCGAAATCAGGGTCCTGGGGATGCCGAACCTCGTTATGATGTTCTTCTATATGAAGTTTCTGGAATCCCTATCCGTGATGGAGGACAGCGGCTCAGCTTCTATCCACTTCGTGAAGTAGTCCGTCGCAACGATCAGCCACCTCTTGTTCCCCGGAGCTTGGTGAAGAGGCCCTACAATGTCCAGTCCCCATTGAGCGAATGGCCATGGACTAGAGAGGGGACTCGGTCTTGCGCTGGCTGATGAAGAGAGTGAGAGAACTTTTGGCACTTCTCGCATTTCCTGGCGTACACTTGCGCATCCTTCTGCATGTAGGGCCACCAGTAACCTTGGCTTATTGCCCTGTAGGCCAGTGATCGGCCTCCGATGTGACTGCCACAGATTCCTTCATGGATCTCATACAGGAAGTTGTCCACCTTGCTGGGATGGACGCATTGGAGGTATGGACCAGTGAAGGATTTTCTGTAGAGTTTGCCTACGGGAGATAACCAGAATCGAGCTGCCTTGAGTCTGATTCGATGGGCTTCAATCTTGTCCTCGGGGAGCTGGTCGTCCTTCAAGTAGGAGATGATCGGATCCATCCAGCTCGGGCTGAGGTCGGCACAAAGGACTTGCCGAGGTGAGTGGAGCTCTAAGCTTGATCTTGATATCGATCCAACTTCGACGGTCCTTCTCTTTTCTGCCTCGACAGCGGAGGCTAGGTTTGCAAGCGCGTCAACGTGCGTGTTGGTATCTCTGGAGATTTGCCCGACCTCGGCTGTCTTGAAATGAGAGAGCAGCTTTTGCGTGAGGGCTAAGTAGGCTGCCATCCTGTCATCCCTGGCCTGGTAGTCCCCAGCGAGCTGACTAGTCACCAGTTGCGAATCGCTGAAGACTACTAGGTGATGGGCTCCGAGGATTCAGGCGCTGTCCAACCCTGCTATCAGTGCTTCATACTCTGCTTCATTGTTTGTTGCTTTGAAGTCCAAGGTGAAGGCTTGCTCTATGACCAGTCCCTCTGGCGATTGGAGGACTATGCCGGTGCCAGCTCGCTTGGAGGTGGACGAACCGTCCACAAAGTCCTTCCATGCCGAGGCGGGAGCCCGTTCGACCTCGGTGACTTCATGTTCATGCCCTACGCCCCCCAGTGCCGTGCCGGGCTGGGTCGGAGCCGAGCTTGGTGAGACGAACTCTATAATGAAGTCAGCCAGAATTTGGGCTTTGATCGCAGTCCGGGGACGGTACTGAATGTCATACTGTCCCAATTCAACTGCTCACTTTGAGATTCGCCCTGAAAAGTCAGCCTTTTTGAAAATAGAATGGAGTGGATGCTCCGTGATCACCACAATGGTGTGGGATTGGAAATAATGGGAGAGCTTGCGGGAGGCGCTGACGAACGCCAGCGCAAGCTTTTCCAACAAAAGGTAGCTGGTCTCGGCGTCAAGCAGGATCTTGCTCGTATAATAAATTGGTTTTTGTACTCCTTCGTCCTCTCTGATGAGGACGGAGCTCACCGCATGATCCGAGACTGCAAGATATAGATACAAAATCTCCCCCTGGGTCGGGGTAGAGAGTAAGGGAGGTGAAGACAAATAAGCTTTGAGTGCTGCCAACGCTTGGTCGTACTCATGGGTCCACTGAAATTTTAAGTTTTTTCTCAGAAGCTGAAAGAAAGGCCTGCACTTATCTGATGACCGACTGATGAAGCGATTGAGTGCTGCAGCCATGCCTGTGAGCTTCTGAACTTCCTTTTTAGTAGAGGGGCTCTGGATGCCCAAGATTACAGTGATCTGGTCCGGGTTGGCCTCTATTCCCCTCCGCATCACCAGGCTTCCGAGGAATTTGCCAGAAGCTACGCCGAACGCGCATTTGGAAGCATTGAGCTTGAGTTTGAACGTGCGAAGGATGTTGAAGACTTGGGCCAGATCCGCCAGATGGTCGCTGGAGTGCTTTGACTTGACGACCATGTCGTCAATGTAGACTTCCACCGTCTTGCCGAGCTGAGCCTGGAACATCTTCGTTACTAGGCACTGATATGTCACCCCCGCGTTCTTCAGCCCGAAGGGCATGACTTTGTAGTAATAAGTACCGCGAGGGGTTATGAATGTGGTTTTTTCCTCGTCTGGCTCGTACATCGGAATCTGATGGTAGCCTCTATAGGCGTCAAGGAAGCTCATTCGGTCGTGGCCGGCGGTGGCGTCGATCATCTGATCAATCTTCGGAAGGGGGAAACTGTCTTTTGGGCAAGCCCTGTTAAGGTCGGTGAAGTCTGCGCACACCCTCCACTTGCCTATTTTCTTCTTAACCACCACCGTATTGGCCAGCCAAACCGGGTACTGGACTTCCCGGATTGCGCCTGCCTCCAGTAACTTGTCGACCTCTTCGACTACCGCGTCTGTCTGATGTAACCCTGTCCTTCGGGCTTTTTGCACCACTGGCTTGTGGCTGGGATCCACATTCAGCCTGTGGCACATGACCTCGGGGTCGACCGCAGGCATTTCGCTCGGGGTCCAGGTGAAGACGTCCATGTTCTGCGTTAGAAATCTCGAGAGCTCAGCTCTCTCTTTGTCTGGCAGCTGTGTGCCAATCAGAAAGAATCTGTCAGGGTTTGCTGGATCGAGCCTGACTTCGGCTAGGTCTTCAATACTTTTTTTGTCAGGGTCTCGGCCGATCTCTTCTAGACCCTTTTCAAGCTCCGCTAGGTTGACGCGCTCTGGCTCCTTCTCTGCTGGGACCACGGCCAGCATGCACTGCCTAGCTTGCTGCTGATCCCCTTCTACTGTGACCACTTCCATCTTGCCCTCTTTGCTCTCGAGCACGAACTTTAGCTTCTGGTGGAGGGAAGAGGGGACTGCTTCCAACTTGTGGAGCCACGTTCTACCCAGGATGGCGTTGTAGGGTGAAGGGGCGTCCACGACTAGGAAGTCGGCCAACACGGAGGCCCCGCCCACTCGGGTTTCCAGGGTGATTTTACCTTTGGGATAAACTGGTTTGGCGGATAACCCAAGCAAGGGGCGTACGGACCTCTGTGAGGTCGGCTTCGGAGAGGCTCATTTTCTTGAAGCAATCATAGTAGAGGACCTCGGAGGAACTGCCGGAGTCGATGAAGATCCTCTTCACAGTGAAGTCCTTCAGCTTCATGGTCAAGAGTAGAGGGTCGCTGTGAGGGAGTTGGATTCCCTCCAAATCTTTGTCTGAGAAAGAGATTGCTGGATGGTCACGGCGAGGTCTTTTGGGTGCTGGCCCGAGCTCGGCTCTCATCACTTCCTTCCCGTGCGAGGCCCGCCTGGCTTCAGCACGAGCCTGCTGGCTGTCCCGAGCTGAGGGAGCTGAGGGCGCCAGGTGGATCACATTGATTATCTTTTCGGAGTCTTCACTGTCTGGATCCCTGCCCACGCTCTGATGAGCCCGGCTATCGCCGCCGCTGCTGACGTCTCCCGCCTTCACGAACTCCGCGAGATGGCCTTCCTTGGCGAGCCTCTCCAAGTGAAACCTCAGAGTTCTGCAATCTTTAGTTCTGTGCCCGTTGCCCTTATGGTAGGCACAGAACTTGGATTGGTCACGAGTGGAGGGATCGCCTGCCAAGGGATGAGGCCATCTGAAGAATGGCTGGGACTTGACTTTGTTCATAACTTGGTGGATTGGCTCTTTGAAGGTGATGCTCATGGCTTGGTAGGTGTCGGAGGGAGGTCTGGCCCTCCTGCCGCCCCCAGACCGGGACGTTGAGGGTCTCGCCGAATTGGAGACCCATGCATGCTTCGGCTCTTGCCTCTGGAATGGCTTTTTACCCTGCTGCTGGGGCTGACTGTTCCTTTCTTTGGGTTCTGGGCCTGCGATCTCCCGGCCTTCCTCCTCTCGAGCTCTGATTTCGTCCTCCTCCCGGGTGATAAAGCGTTTTATCCGGGACATCAAGGCCGGCATGGAGGGAGCGGGATCTCCCGCCAAATCCTTCCGCAGCTCGTGCCCTGGTAACAGGGCATTCTGGAAGGCGAAAGTTGCCACTTCTTCTCTGGTATCTTCGATTTGGCTGTAAATTGCCCAGAACCGCCGGGCAACTGAGTGAGGGTCTCGCTCTGCTTCATCTTTAGAGCGAGGATGTCAGCATCGGTCTTGGGGACGATGCTGTAGGCTTGGAACTTCTTGAGGAAGGAGAGTTGGAGCTCTTTCCAACTCGAAATAGACTTCTCAGGCAGAGCACAGAACCACTTCAGAGGGAGGTCGCTCAAACTGGAGGAGAAGATCTTGCAGTTGAGATGGCCCTCGTTCCCCCAGATGGACATCTTTTGGGAGAAGTGACGGAGGTGAACGGACGGGTCGGACAGTCCGTCGTAGGGGACGAACCGCGGGACTAAAAACTTCTTAGGCAAAGGAGTTCTCTCGATGTCCCACGTGAAAGGAGAGGCCCCCAGATCGGTGGGGCCACAGATCTTCTGCTGGTCCCTCATCTCCAGATTACGCTGGAGAGCTAGCTTGATGCGCTTGTCGAGCCGCTCCTGCTCGTCGTCCTTCTCTGGTGTCGGTGCTCTTGGCTTCCGCTTTGCATGGCCTCGACCATGATGGCTATGAGCTCGCCCGTCGCGGCTACGATGGCTACGGGTGTTGCTCGAGCCCTCATCGTAGGCATGGCTGCGTTATTGATCCAGAAAGGCCCTTAGATCCTCTCGGGATGGCTGGACTACCTTGCTTTGGACAGCTCTCTTCTCCCATTGGGGCTCTGAGGGCTGCCTTTGAGAGGCATTTTGCACCGCTCTCAGCTGCTGCTGGAGCTGGCGGATTACTCGCTCCTGCTCCTGGAGGAGAGCGTTTTGAGCTGCGATGTCTCCTCCAGCATCAGGGGCTTGCACATGGCGTGGCTCCTCCACTGCTAGAGCTTTGCCTCTGAGAGGGTGCTCACGTCGACGCTCTCCCCGTGGGGGAGGCGGGACTTCATCGTCAGAGCACGAGGTCTCGATCCCCTCTCGGAAGGGAGATTCGACGAAGGGTCGCGAGGCTACGCGCTCCTCGCCTGCTGACGCGCCACGGTTCGCTCCGGGCCGTCCATGAGGAGGGACGCCCGTCGACGGGCCCGGACGCTCGAATATTGCTCGCTGGGACTCTCCACCCTTCTTAGCTTTTGGAGGCATGGTTTTTGGGAAGATTGGGAAGGTTTGGAAGGTTGGGATAGTGCTTTCCCACAGACGGCGCCAATTGTAGGTGCAGAAAAATAATGACCCACAATAATCGGGGTGCCTTACAGGACTTATCCAAATGAAGAAGGTAACCCGCTGCCTGAAAGCCTGAAAGGAGAAAGCAAACAGTCAGAGGACCCTGGCCTGGGCGGCGCAAGGCTCTCCCATGCCTAAGTCAGTGAATGAACTAGAACAAAGGAAGGAGAGGAAGAAGAGAGGCAGAGTAACGACTCTCTGGGTTCGATTGTGCGTACCTTGCATGTGGAATGAAGCTCTATTTATAGACGATTTGGAAGATATTTTTGGATAATATCTTGGTGTGGGTCCCATGACTTGACAAGAAAGTCATCATCAGCCCACAAAGTAATAATGCGGTCCAATCCAGCCCACTTTGCATTTAATGCCAGTCGAATTGGCCCATATCGCATTAAATGCGTGTCACGTTGGGCCAGATTGTGTTGGACGCCTTTGGCGGTAGGGGTACCATCGGATCCACCCTCGGGCCTTGCCCTGATTTGGCCTCAGCCGCTGGATGCCGCCTTGTCAGGGATCTGGTGAAGATTGTGGACGGCTGGATGTCGCATCTGTCTCACTGGCTCGCGCCCCTATTCCTCCACGTGTCCGATGGCGTGGGGGGCGAGGGGCGCGAGTGGAGATTCTCTTCTTGCTTTGGCTTTCGTCCCGGCACCTTCGGCCGAGGTGGAGTCTTCAGCCGAGGTGGGCACCTGGGGTAGCTGAGCTCGGCGCTAGCGGCCCGGACCTGCCTGACTTCGGCTGGAGCCCCAGTCCTGGTAGCCGAGGTGAGTCCGGTGCCACGTAGGTGGCACGCGGATGACACATGAGAATGCTTAGTCCCATTTAATGGCTGTGATTAGCGTAATCCTGGAGCTTTGGAAATCTCCCCACACAGTAGTATTATATAATAAATTTTATCTTTTCCCCTTTCTTATATAAATTATCACAACAAAAGATTTTAGTATTTATATATAATTATTTATGTCGTTTTTTTATAATTTATGTTTTTGAGAAATGACTAGACTATTACAACATTTCAACTTTTACTGTAGTGTAAATGATTCAGATACTGTAACTTTGGATCTAGATCAAGATCTACAGGTAGAAAGCACTCCTCAATCTACTGCCAACGTCAACTAAAAAGAAAGAAAATTGACTTCTGAAGTTTAAAAATATTTTGAGTTAATTGAGATTAAAGATCTCAATGGAAATACAGTGGAAAAGGCACAATACACATTTTGTAAAGAATGTTACAGTTGTAAGTCATTAGGTGACACTGGCCACCTTAATAGACACATGAGAGTGCGTATGGTCAAACGTGCAGGAGGGAATGTCGATCCAAAGGCACGTGGTCGGGGCATGTAGACTCTACTATCTTAAAGCTCTTAATCTTGTAGTTTAGGAGTTTTTAATTATAATCATTCTAATGCTAGATACCAACTTGTAAAATTTAATGTAATTAGTCAATTATAATTTCTAATTAGTGAGAGTAAATCCTTTGAAGAATTTGTAAGCCTTCACCCCTGTATTTAGAAAGATTTCGAAAAACGCGGCTAGAAATTATTCAAAAAAATGTTTGGAAAAGAATGAGAGAATTTAAAAGTTGCTCTTCAAGACAAACCTAGAAGAATAGGATTAACGTTGGATTTATAGACCTCCAAACAAAATGTTGGGCATATTTCAATAACTGTACATTATATTGATAATGACTGAATTATGCAGCAAAGAACGATTTCATTTTCTTTACTTGACTACTCACATATTGCTAGGATATGGTTCACTGTCCTAAAAACAAACCCAATAGTATAATATTGAAAATAAAATATTTTCTATAACTTTAGATAATGCAACCTCCAGTAGTAGCGCTATAGAAATAATAAGACCTACTCTCCTACTTAATTTAAATGGGATGGTTTTCACAATCGATGTACATGTTACATCTTAAATCTTATCGTACAAGTTAGATTAAGATTTATTAACCCTATAATAATAGTGATTAAATACATTGTAGGTTACATTTTTTCATCTCCTCAAGGAAACAAATTGGAAGAAAATAGTTCTACTGTTTATAGTTACATCGGAGGAAGTTTTTAGTGCGTATGAGCTACTCATTAACATAAGGAGGAAAATGCTATAAAAAAAAAAGAAACGGTGGAAACATGCATGTACCTATAAGACTGGTTCTTGGGAGAGAAGAGAAAGCAAAACTTGATACTAAAAGAAGAAATGAAAGATGACTTTTTAACATTAGAAATACCATAGTATTAAAAAATCATCATAGTTGTAATTTTTAAAATTTATTTCAAGTTACAAATTATCATCATAGCTGTTGTAAACTTTATTTTTAGAAAATTGTCATACTTTTAAATTTTTTATTTATAACCTTTTAAAGTTGAAATTATCATCAAACTTGTAAGTTTTATATGAAGTTGAAAATTATCATCGAAGTTTTTGTAAACTTTATTTCTAGAAATATAAAATAATTAAAGTTTATTTTGTATTTATAAATTAACATCAATGTTTGTGTATTTATTTTGTTAATTTCAATTTTATTTCAAGTTGAAAATCCTAAAAGTCCATAAAGTCCGTTTCAATTTATATAAAATCCTTTAAATTTATTTTTAAACATTAGGAGGTGTCCATGGGCCGGCCCGGACTGTGGCACGTGGGCTCACAACATTTGTAGTGCCATGGGCCATCTTGGGCCAACCCTAGCTGGCGGCCCAAGCACAACTGGACCGGCCAAATTGTGTTGGCACGACCCGTTTTATACCCCTAGACTCTTAATGAAATGGGAGAAATGAAACAGGGGTATATGGCTTTAGGTACCTATTTTGGACACATTGGTTTTTGAGTCTTCATCCGAATTTAATCCAATTTCAAATCCAATATATTCTGATTTGAAATAGACATTTATATTATCTTAAATATCATAGAAGATTCTACCAAAAAAATACTTTATGTTGCCACTATACTAAAAAAGTCACTTTAGCCAAACCCACACCAAAGCGGCCTTCCCGCCCAAAGTTCCTCGTTTTTATCATTTTTTTCGAGGGTCAGCGTTGACCCTCGCTATAATGCACTGGGGTCAACGTCGACCCTGGCCTTCACATTCTGCCAAGGGAATGTCAGTACTGTGTGGGGAAGTTTCCACTAAGCCGAGATCAGGACTAGCTTTGACATCAATCCAGTTAATCATACCTCCGCTCGGCCAGGACGGACCCCGGCTGACGGGTCACGGCACCTGCCGAGGTGAAATCCCCGAGGTCAGATGGCACGGGTCCTTGTATATCGACCTCGGCACAGCGGATTTGACAGACGCTGATGGGACTGTTGACAGGACGAAGGCACGCGCTAAGGCGTGCCCTGCGGCCCATCATTCCTGACAAAACGGCGTTATGCGGAACACGTGTGCCCCTAAATCATGGCTCCAGGCCAGGCCCGATGGGATTGGCCCGAAATTCAACCACCGCCTGGCCCGATAAGATTGGCATTTAATGAGGAATGGGAAGGTGGGGCTAGCATTTAATGAAGTGTGGGTTGAGTGGACAAAGCCACTCGAGTGGCAAAGCCCATCATGAGGCTCGTCCATGCAAGTCATCTCCTTCTCCTATAAATAGACACTCCAACTCCATTCAAAGGTATGCAACCCAAAACACATACACTTACTCTACAAATTTCTCTCCATCTCCCTTACTCAGTCCCTGAACTAACTTAAGCATCAGAGAGCCTTGCGCTGCCCACAGCTAGGGTCCTCTGACTTGCTTCCTCTCTTCCTTTTCAGGACTAGCCGGAGCCACCTTAACCTTCATCCAGACTACTCAAAACAGGGGTCCTAATCCCTGATTCCAAGCCCGTAATTTTTAGGCACTTACAATTGGCGCCGCCTGTGGAAAAGTAATAACCCCAAACCCAAAATCTTTCCAGTCGCCATGGCTCCGAGAAACAAGAGAGGTGGAGAACATCCGAAGTCCCTCCTGAAAGAAATTGCGATTCAGATCTGAAACTTCTCATAAAGAGACTACTATGGCTGATGCAAAGCATGACAGATTTTAAAAAATCTGATTTCTGCACTATGCAGCGGAAATCAGCCATAAAGAATCGCATAGAAACTCCATTAAATCATGATCAACAAGTGTATAATTAAAGGAGAATGAAGAAGACTCATACCTCGAAGATTTGTAGACTTCAAATCTCTGAAAAAATAGATCCAAAGGCCCGAACTCAGACTTGCAATTTGCAAACAAGTTGCTGGAATTTTCTTGCACTAGTATTGCCTTTGATCTTCTCCTCTATCTCACTTCCAAATCTGATTGGCTAAGATGGTGGGATCTTAATCTAGGAAACGAGAACTATTTCTCCAAGGGAAAATCTCAGACCTTAACTTTCTTCAATGAAGAAGAAAGAGCTTCAAGGGGCTGGACGTGTGGGGCTCTTAGTGTCTTACAAAAGTGTTGGACGTCCAAGGCTTGCATGGTTTCTTTTATAGAAACTTTTGTGGAAACCTTTTCCATAAAGTTATCTCTCCTTATTCTAATTGATGTCCAAAAAGGAAAGACTTATTTCCTTTAAGAAACACTCCAATTTAGAAAAGGAAACCAAAAGGAACTTTCCATACAATTAGTAATCCTAGTTGTAGAACACTTACTAATTTTAAGTTCCTAATCCAAAAAGGAAACTAACTCATAGGAATACTAATCCAAAGAGGAATCCAACTTTCCAAGTAGAGAGTCCTACTCAAAGTTGGAAACCTTACCCATGGAAATCCTATTATGGACGTCCCACATATCAATGCACACCATGGCCCACATACAATTTATCTAGAGTTAAATTCATGTATGCCATCAAAGGCCTATTTGAGTTTAAACTCAAAATTATTTTTCCACTAAAATAATTCATCCTTATGTTATCTAAACATTTTAGGAAACCATGCGAATCTTGGTAAGTGACTAGAGAAGGGACCAAAAGACATATTTGCCATTGGCTCCCAAAATGACCAAAATGTCCATGCTAAACCCATAGCAACATAAAGATCATTTAACCTTAACTCATTCCACTAAAGAGTTATGGTTGAACTCCAAGGACAAATATATATTACAATAAGCTCGTCATAAAATGACGGTTGTCTTCGACCTACTAAGTGTAATGACCTGAATGCCCCTCTATGTAACATCCATAATCGAGTCAGGTTATCACATGTACTATCAACCTTCCCGATTACATCTAAACCTTGGAACTTCATATCCTTAAACATAATCATCATTCGAATATCATTCTCTTGATCCAGGGAGCGACCCACAAGTTCAATATCCATATGGAACATCCATATACTAAGATCTTAGATTTTGATGATTAATCGGATAATTCTAAGGGGACGATTATTCCATCATTAGATGGCATAGATTCTATATTGCATCTGCACGTCCCAACTGATCAAGTCCGAGTACCCAAAACACAGAGCTGTTGACCCATGAAAAGAATCTCACCCATAGTGAATTAAAGCACAAGAACTTGACTTCGTCAGTTCATACACAAATGCTCAAGATTAAGAGCACCGGTTACTTAGTAGCATGAGGTGACTTCATCTCTTTTCTGTGATAGTACTATTTTAGAGATCACACCTACAATGGTCCTGTTCAATGCATGACACATGCACTAATGAGATAGATCCGGGAAAGCCCTCCCGTGACTTAGGTATGTCACCCTATATAGGAGAGTATCTCATTATAACTTCTACCAAGATGAAGTGCCCAGCTCCATCTTTCAGTTATGAACAAATATGATGTTTCCAGTTGTCCATGAATTAGACCTATCTGTGTGTAGACACTACACACCTAATTCATTTACTAGAAACAATGGGCCTTACACAACCATACATATATACATGTTTAAGCATAAAAGAGTCTTTCCATTAAATAACCAGTAAATATCCAGTAACAAAAGATGAGAATGCAGCTAGTGGGCTTTAGGGCATACACCAATCCCAACAAACTCCCACTTGCACTAAAGATCACTGCTTCCTAACCTAACACCCATAGACTCAACATGAGAAGTGAAGACTTTCTCAGTAAGAGTCTTAGTGAATGGGTCAGCTAAGTTATTTGCTGAAGCAATATGCTCCACCACTATCTCTCCATCCTGAATGAATTCCCGGATCAAGTGGTACTTTCTCTGAATGTGCTTGCCTTTCTTGTGATTCCTGGGCTCTTTGCACTGTGCTACAGCACCAGTGTTATCGCAGTACATGACAATCGGTTTATGCATTGCAGGAACAACTCCCAATTCCAACAGGAATTTTCTGAGCCATACCGCTTCCTTCGCAGCTTCCGATGCCGCCACATACTCTGCTTCCATGGTAGAATCAGCTATACAGGATTGCTTGACACTTCTCCATGATATAGCCCCTCCTGACAAAGTAAAGACGTACCCGGAGGTAGATTTTCTGGCATCACTATCAGATTGGAAATCAGAGTCTGTATACGCCAATGGCGTTAGATCATCTGCTCGAAAGGTTAGCATATAATCTTTCGTTCTCTGAAGATACTTGAATATATGCTTAACAGCTGTCCAATGCATAGGTCCAGGATTTGACTGATATCTGCTAACCATGCCAACGGCAAAGCAAATATCTGGTCTAGTACATAACATAGCATACATGAGGCTTCCAACAGCGGATGCATATGGAACTCACCTCATGCTCTCTATCTCTTCAGATGTCTTTGGACATTGATCTCGAGACAGTGGTACTCCATGTCTAGAAGGTAGGAGGCCCTTCTTGGAGTCATGCATATTAAACTTGACCAATATCTTCTCAATGTAAGAAGATTGGGATAGGGCTAACATCTTATTCTTGCGATCACGCAAAAGCTTGATCCCTAAGATATAGCTGGCCTCACCCAAATCCTTCATCTGAAATTGAGAGGATAACCAAACTTTTGTGGATGACAATAAACCTACATCATTTCCTATGAGTAATATGTCATCTACATACAGAACCAAAAATGCAACTGCTTTCCCATTTCCTTTCTTATACACACACGGCTCATCAATGTTTTGATCAAAGCCAAAAGATTTGACTGCCTGATTAAACTTGATGTTCCATGCTCTAGATGCTTGCTTAAGTCCATAGATGGACTTCTTAAGTTTACAAACCATGTTATCTTGGCCACTAGCAATGAAGCCCTCTGGTTGCATCATATAGATGCATTCGTCAAGACTTCCATTAAGAAAAGCTGTCTTGACATCCATCTGCCATATCTCGTAGTCATAATGACATGCGATGGCCAAGAGAATCCTTATGGACTTAAGCATAGCCACTGGTGAAAAGGTTTCCTCATAATCGATACCCTCTTTCTGAGTATATCCTTTCGCCACCAGTCTTGCTTTGAAGGTTTCCACCTTCCCATCCACTCCTCTCTTTCTCTTGTAGATCCACTTACACCCTATGGGTTTAATCCCTTCAGGTGCATCTACAAGTTCCCAGACTTGATTGGAATACAAAGAATCCATTTCAGATTTCATCGCTTGCTGCCACATGTCAGCATCTATATCCGTTACTGCTTCATCATAACTAGTAGGATCCTCAACCAGATCTTCAGAGTCTGTCTTAAAAGACACTCCTAGATACCTTTCTGGTTGTCTAGAAATTCTCCCACTACGACGAGGCTCCGGAGGGTTCAAAGGAATATCTTGTTCATCTACTGCCTCAGGATCTGGTACAGATGTTATAGGAGATCCCGGAAGAATCTCCTCAAGGGTTTCTTTACAACTAAGCTCTTGGTGCATCACACAATCATCCTCCAAGTACCTAGCATGAGTGCTGATGAGCACTTTTTGCTCCTTTGGATGATAAAAGATGCCACCTCTCGTTCCCTTAGGATACCCAATGAAGTAGCACATTTCTGATCTGGGTTCTAGCTTGGTAGCTTTATCATTCAGTACATAAGCTGGACAACCCCAAATGTGGATATGATTTAAACTAGGTTTTCGACCTGTCCACATTTCTTGTGGTGTCCTATGTACTGACTTAGATGGTACCAGATTTAAAATGTATGCTGCTGCTTCTAAGGCATATCCCCAAAAAGATATAGGCAGGGTTGCATGACTCATCATGGACCTTACCATATCAAGAAGGGTACGGTTTCTTCTCTCTGCTACACCATTTTGCTGGGGTGTACCCGGTGCAGACAACTGAGACACAATCCCATGTTGTGTGAGGTACTCTTTGAACTCAGCCAGGAGGTACTCGCCACCTCGATCAGATCGAAGGGCTTTGATATGTTTCCCTAGTTGTAGCTCCGCCTCAGCCTTGAATTGTTTGAACTTATCAAACGCCTCAGACTTGCGTCGCATTAGGTATACATATCCATATCTAGAGTAATCATCGGTGAAGGTGATGTAATACTCATACCCTCCTCGAGCCGGTTTGTTCATAGGACCACACACATCAGTGTGAATCAATTCTAACAACTCCTTTGACCTAAGTCCCTTTCCAGAGAATGACCGTTTGGTCATCTTTCCCTTGAGACAAGATTCGCACTGAGGAAAAGGTTCGAAATCTAATGAGCTTAACGGCCCTTCTTCTACCAACCTCTGAATCCGTTTTAGGTTAATGTGACCCAAATGTAAGTGCCAAAGATATGTGTCATTGATTGAAGATACCTTCCTCTTAAGGGAAGTTGAGCTTTCTTGTTGTACATTATGCAGTGTAGGAGCAATAGGATATATAAAATAAGTTGTCATGTATTCTACCGGAACATATAATATTTCCATCTCTACTGATATCAACACCAGAATGGAAAGAAACTGAATAATTAAATTCAATAAATCTGGAAACTGAAATTAAATTCTTCCTCATGTCCGGAACATAGAAAACATTATTTAAAACTAATATCCTATTACATGGAAAATATAAGGTAACAACTCCTACTGCAACTGCCCAAACTTTAGCTCCAGTTCCGACTCTAAAGGCAAACTCTCCTTTCTCAATTCTCTGCATTATCTGAAACCCCTGCAATGAATTGCAGATATGATTAGTGGCTCCTGAGTCTACTATCCATGAGTCAGTAGAATCAACCACTAGACAAGTTTCAATGTAGTATGAAAAAGATGTACCTTTCTTAACTGAGGCCAGGAACTTGGGACAATCTTTCTTCCAATGACCTTTGAGGCCACACTTGAAGCATTTCCCTTTGGGCTTTCCATCTGTACCCTTGTCCTTCTTATTACCAGCATTGTTCTTTTTCTGCCCTTTTCCCTTATTCTGCTTCTTCTTGGACTTCTTCCCTTTCGGGTTCAGTTTAGAGGAAGACTGGAAAAAGTGGGCTTGGGCTTTGGGCTTCATGATGGCCTCTGCCGCCTGGAGTTCTTTCATTAACTCAGGTAGAGTCATGTCCATCTTGCTCATATTGAAATTGAGCTTGAACTGATTGAAAGATTCCGACAAAGTTTCGAGAATCATGTCAGTCTGACTCCCTGCATCAATCTCAGCCCCTAGAATCTCAGCTTCATTGAAACAATCTATCAGCTTGAGCATATGCTCTCTGACAGGTGTTCCCTCAGCCATCCTAGCATTCATGATGGTCCTCATAGCAGCTTGCCTAACTGGCCTGCTCTTGTCTGCAAACATCTCAGACAAGGACATCATGATTTCATAGGCTGTGTCCATTTGCTCGTGCTGTGTTTGCAACACGTTGGACATAGAAGCGAGCATGTAGCATTTAGCCATGCTATTCGCTTTCTTCCATTTCCTTTCAGCCTCCCGCTGGTCATCAGTAGAATTAGCATTAATATCGGGACAGTTTTCCAGCAAGACATACTTGTACTCCTCAGCAGTGAGTACTATGTCAAGATTTCTCTTCCAATCTACGTAGTTAGGGCCAGTCAGTTTATTCTCACGAAGAATGCACATCAACGGACTAAAAGAATCTCTACCCATCTTTTTCTGGATATAAAACGGTTTATAATTAGACATGCAGTATATATGTAATATGCATATGGTGCTTGTTATAAAAGGAAAAACAAAGCACGAAACTTTTTACATTATTCAACCCCAATCATAATGTATCAGTGTTTCAACCTCCTCATAGACCCTCCATCGAAGGGATGGCCGAGCCTACAGTCACGTTGAATTAAGGCAGACTTATTTGGATTATCACTATCTGGACACACATCCAGTGGTAGTCCAATCACTGATTGGTTTGGCCTCATATGACAAATAACCCTTAACTCCTTAAGGAGAGGTCATCACCGTCTTATGTCAAGTGTATAACCATCTCTTATGAAATTCCCAGAATGTCTATGATTAAGTCTTCCGAAGGGAAGAGACCTTTATCCTTCCTAGAAGTGAACTTTAGTAAAGAGCTCCACCAAAGGGATGGCCGCTCCCACCAACACTTCATTGACATTCTATAGAAGTGATCTTTAGTAAAGAACTCCACCGAAGGGATGGCCGCTTCTACTAACACCTCATTACGAATATTCACATTAGTTCACCCATTAACCCATCAAAGCGGTCTTTAGTTAAAGAACTCCACCGAAGGGATGGCCGTTCCTACTAACACTTTAATGAGATAACATGAACCGAAAATGGAAGGCCGTGGGGTCTTTCCTAAAACCCCTCTCCCACTTGATTATTTATCGCTAGGGTTTATACTTTTTGACCTTTACATTGTTTTACTCAAAACTCTTTTTAAATCTAGCAAACTTGGTTAATTAAATTTATGACTTAAGTCATCTTAAAATCAAATAACCTTTGCTTTAAAACATTTGAGCAAATCCCTTCAAAGAGTCAAAAACCTATCTTGGGTTATGAAAACCCATAGGTAGCATCTAATTAGATTTTAGTTTAGCCTCCTTTG
This sequence comes from Litsea cubeba, assembly GCA_012931725.1. Classification (NCBI taxonomy): domain Eukaryota; kingdom Viridiplantae; phylum Streptophyta; class Magnoliopsida; order Laurales; family Lauraceae; genus Litsea; species Litsea cubeba. Next base: position 6,432,217 of record CM022949.1, on the reverse strand, counting down.
GAAACCAAGGGTACCAAGATAACTAAACCCTATCCAATTTTAAACCTTAGACAAATAGAAGGTGCTGGTCTAAGTTCCGTTTAAAACAATTTGCCAAACTAAAAACAATCTAATACAATAAAGATGCCAATTTTTAGAACCTAATGGTGGCCATGTTTCTAGGTGACTATTATAGCAATTATATAAAGCATTCAACCATGCATTCCATATATAAAAGCAAATAAAAGTATGCATTCCTTAATGGCTCCCCGTTCTTAGGATTTCAAATCCTAATCGAATTAGGACTCCTCATGCATCTAGAAGTCTTGACTCCTTGATCTCCAAGGACTCCAATTTCTTGCAACCTTCTTGTCTTGAAACAAAACCAAAATTACATTGGAGATTCCTATGCTTTTCAAGAAAGCTTACATCAAGACTAGTTGGAATAAAATTAAGGAAACTTTACAACTTCCTATGATTGCTAACCGCGCAATCGTACACTTTCCAACTAATTAAAAAACATCCAAATCCACATAACAATCATGCGAACCATCAAGGATGCAATACATGGCTGCAAACAAAGAGGTTAGTGCATGCAAACTCACTATGTGCATCATTAAACAAATCTGGAAAATAAATTCCAGCAATGTTAATGAAACTTGCACACAACATGCATCACAACATAACTTTAATAGGGTGCCACCATACCCATAATCAATCTAGGATTAATTACACACAACATGGGATCATGATTTCACATGGAGTGGCTCTGATACCACTGAAAGAAATTGCGATTCAGATCTGAAACTTCTCATAAAGAGACTACTATGGCTGATGCAAAGCATGACAGATTTTAAAAAATCTGATTTCTGCACTATGCAGCGGAAATCAGCCATAAAGAATCGCATAGAAACTCCATTAAATCATGATCAACAAGTGTATAATTAAAGGAGAATGAAGAAGACTCATACCTCGAAGATTTGTAGACTTCAAATCTCTGAAAAAATAGATCCAAAGGCCCGAACTCAGACTTGCAATTTGCAAACAAGTTGCTGGAATTTTCTTGCACTAGTATTGCCTTTGATCTTCTCCTCTATCTCACTTCCAAATCTGATTGGCTAAGATGGTGGGATCTTAATCTAGGAAACGAGAACTATTTCTCCAAGGGAAAATCTCAGACCTTAACTTTCTTCAATGAAGAAGAAAGAGCTTCAAGGGGCTGGACGTGTGGGGCTCTTAGTGTCTTACAAAAGTGTTGGACGTCCAAGGCTTGCATGGTTTCTTTTATAGAAACTTTTGTGGAAACCTTTTCCATAAAGTTATCTCTCCTTATTCTAATTGATGTCCAAAAAGGAAAGACTTATTTCCTTTAAGAAACGCTCCAATTTAGAAAAGGAAACCAAAAGGAACTTTCCATACAATTAGTAATCCTAGTTGTAGAACACTTACTAATTTTAAGTTCCTAATCCAAAAAGGAAACTAACTCATAGGAATACTAATCCAAAGAGGAATCCAACTTTCCAAGTAGAGAGTCCTACTCAAAGTTGGAAACCTTACCCATGGAAATCCTATTATGGACGTCCCACATATCAATGCACACCATGGCCCACATACAATTTATCTAGAGTTAAATTCATGTATGCCATCAAAGGCCTATTTGAGTTTAAACTCAAAATTATTTTTCCACTAAAATAATTCATCCTTATGTTATCTAAACATTTTAGGAAACCATGCCAATCTTGGTAAGTGACTAGAGAAGGGACCAAAAGACATATTTGCCATTGGCTCCCAAAATGACCAAAATGTCCATGCTAAACCCATAACAACATAAAGATCATTTTAACCTTAACTCATTCCACTAAAGAGTTATGGTTGAACTCCAAGGACAAATATATATTACAATAAGCTCGTCATAAAATGACGGTTGTCTTCGACCTACTAAGTGTAATGACCTGAATGCCCCTCTATGTAACATCCATAATCGAGTCAGGTTATCACATGTACTATCAACCTTCCCGATTACATCTAAACCTTGGAACTTCATATCCTTAAACATAATCATCATTCGAATATCATTCTCTTGATCCAGGGAGCGACCCACAAGTTCAATATCCATATGGAACATCCATATACTAAGATCTTAGATTTTGATGATTAATCGGATAATTCTAAGGGGACGATTATTCCATCATCAGATGACATAGATTCTATATTGCATCTGCACGTCCCAACTGATCAAGTCCGAGTACCCAAAACACAGAGCTGTTGACCCATGAAAAGAATCTCACCCATAGTGAATTAAAGCACAAGAACTTGACTTCGTCAGTTCATACACAAATGCTCAAGATTAAGAGCACCGGTTACTTAGTAGCATGAGGTGACTTCATCTCTTTTCTGTGATAGTACTATTTTAGAGATCACACCTACAATGGTCCTGTTCAATGCATGACACATGCACTAATGAGATAGATCCGGGAAAGCCCTCCCGTGACTTAGGTATGTCACCCTATATAGGAGAGTATCTCATTATAACTTCTACCAAGATGAAGTGCCCAGCTCCATCTTTCAGTTATGAACAAATATGATGTTTCCAGTTGTCCATGAATTAGACCTATCTGTGTGTAGACACTACACACCTAATTCATTTACTAGAAACAATGGGCCTTACACAACCATACATATATACATGTTTAAGCATAAAAGAGTCTTTCCATTAAATAACCAGTAAATATCCAGTAACAAAAGATGAGAATGCAGCTAGTGGGCTTTAGGGCATACACCAATCCCAACAAACTCCCTCCAGGGCCACTAGTTCTCCCTGGACCATTGCCGTATGTATCCCATCCAGAAGGACACAACGTGAGAGGGGAGGCCGCAGAGGTGGAAAGTTACCACACTGAGTCTGCGTCGTCCCCATTAGAGACGAGCCGAGACCACCACTCGGGCGGCCAGGCATCAGCCCCGACTCACACCTCGGGAGGAGGCAAGAGACACAAACCGTCCTACTCCTCGTGCGAAAGGGTCTATACGGTCTTCAGAGAGTCGATTCACCAGATACTGGACAAGATTCAGGGGAAGCCGGACTTTAAGTGGCCGCAGCCCATGTAGAGCGACCCCTCCAAGAGAGATCAAAATAAGTGCTGCGCTTACCACAAGCAGAACTTACATCATACTAAGGATTGCTACACTCTCAAAGACTATCTCGAGAGGCTCGTCAAGAACGGGCACTTAAAGGAGTACTTCAAGGGAGCTGACAGCAAGGGCAGCGAGCGACCTCGGCGCCGAGCGGAGGAGGATCATGACAGCGAGGAGTCGGAGAGGATCATAAGTGTCATTCACCTGGCCCCCGCTAAGCAGGGGGACAACCAGGCCCGTGCCGAGGCCAGAAGGGCCTCCCATGGGAAATAGGTGATGGCAGCCGAGCTCGGACCTGCCTCTAAGAAGGCATGGAAGGAGAGGCCAAAGATCTGGTTCTCAAACGAGGACCTGGAGGGAGTCCAGCTCCCCCACAATGACCCGCTGATTATGACCCTGAAGCTGAAGAGCTGCAAGCTGCAGAGGATTCTCGTCGACCCCGGCAGTTCATCCGAGATCCTTTACTTCGACTGCTTTACTAAGATGGGGCTCACCGAGGAAGATCTCTAAGAAGCGCGTACCCCCCTGATAGGGTTCAGCGTAAAGCCCGTATGTCCAAAGGGAAGAGTCTCCCTCAAAGTCCAAGTCGGAGGCACCTCAGTGATGGCTGACTTCCTCGTCGTGGATGCGATGTCCCCCTACAATGCAATAGTAGGGAGGAGTTGGCTGCATCAGATAGAAGCTGTTTCCTCCTCCTACCATTAGAAGCTCAAGTTCCCTTTGGAAAGGGATGACAGGATCGAGGTGGTCACGGTCGAGGGCGACCAACAGATGGCCAAACGGTGCATGATGGCCGTCATGCCCGGCGAGGAAGAGCCAAAGCAAGTACATAAGGCCGAACTGGAGGCCGAACTGGACAGAGTTGGCCACGATCCAGAAGAGAAGAGCATTGAAGATCTTACTAAGGTCAGGATCGACCCCAATGACCCCGAGAGGTACTTCCTGCTTGGGAGTCAGCTCACCGAGCTTGAGAGGTCCGAGCTGCTTAGCTTCCTGTTGCGAAACAGAGAGGTCTTTGCTTGGACCCCATAGGAGATGCCTGGCGTACACCCCGAGGTCATGAGCCACAAGCTGAACGTAGACCCACAAGTCAAACCTGTGGTCTAGAAGGCGCGAAGGTCGGGAATAGAGCAGTCAGCGGCCGTGATCGAAGAAGTGGGGAAACTGCTGGAGGCAAGCGCCATCAGGGAGGTCCAGTACCCGAAATGGTTGGCGAACACCGTGGTGGTGAAGAAGAAGACTGGGAAGTGGAGAGTCTATGTCGACTTCACTGACCTTAACAAGGCATGCCCCAAAGACTACTTTCCACTCCCAAAGATCGACCAAATGATCAATGCCACCGCCGGCCACGACAGGATGAGCTTCCTTGACGCCTACCGCGGCTACCACCAGATACCCATGTATGGGCCAGACGAAGAGAAAACGGCATTCATCACTCCTAGGTGGACCTACTGCTACAAGGTGATGCCTTTCGGACTGAAGAATGCAGGAGTGACCTACCAGAGGTTGGTCACCAAGATGTTACGAGACCAGCTCGGGAAAACGGTTCGAAGTCTACATCGACGACATGGTCGTCAAGTCCAGACAGTCTCAAGACCACCTGACGGACCTCGGCCAGGTATTCGACGTTCTCCGGAAGTTCAGATTGAAGCTGAATGCCTCCAAGTGCGCCTTCGGAGTCGGCTCTGGCAAGTTCTTAGGAAGCCTCGTCACGAGACGGGGCATCGAGGCAAACCCAGATCAGATCTTTACAATCCTAGGTATCCAAAGCCTGTCGATGACTGATGGACCGCGCTCCAATGCTCGGTTCCTACCGAGGTCGGCGGACGTGGGAGTCCGTTTGGTTCCGACCCTTTCGTAACCAGGGGGCAGGGGCGTGCATCAACATTTCTTTTTTTGTGTGGGTGTGCCAGATTTTCTATTTTTACTTGGAATTGCAAGTGGTGATCCGGAGATCAACCTTCGCAAGTAAAAAGGAAATCAACTTCTTTCAAGTTTTCCATTGCACATATATTTAAGAAAAGAGACATTTTTCTTGGTTTGCCGTGAAAGGCGATTTTTTTTGGCATTTATAGCCGATTTTTGGCGTTTATAGCCGATTTTGGCGTTTATAGCCAATTTACAATCCTTATCAATAATGAAAGACAAGAGTTGTGATTTTTGTCTCTTTAAAAAAAATACAAACTACAATGAAAAGCAAGAAAAGGAGGATCTAACTTCTCAGGAGATTGTGGGGGACCCGTTTAGATTGACGGTCACAAGCCATATGTGGGCTTCACCATCATCCATGCAGATGAGAACAGAGGATGCTATTGATTCGCTTGGCTTGGCTATAACCTCAGGTTTTTAGAGGACAAAGACCAAAAGGAGGTCCTATGTCCAATAAAAAGCCGAGTAGATGGGCTGAAAAGCCACATCTAAGCCATTGGAGGCAGGAGGAGAAGGCAAGGACCTTGGGGGGGGGGTACCCCCCAAGGGACTTTTGTCACCTTGTAGCGGTGGCCGGTGTAGAACTTCCGCAGAGTTTTCTCTCTTTTCTTTCTCTGAATTTCTGTGCTTCTGTCTGTGATTTTCGTTGTCTGTCCTCTCTCCTTTTCTTCTTGGAGAGCTCTCCTATTTATAGGCTTTTTAGGTGGCCATTTAGGAGGGTTTATGAGCTTTGATTGTCATAAAGCTACATAAAGGGAGGAGTTACAGAATTGAATTCTTTATTTTGTAACTCCTTTTTCTTGGCTTTCTGATTGGCCGGAGGAGATTGAGGGCATTTAATCGCCTTTAATCGCCATGATGGGAGGAGTTTCATGGGTTAAATGCCATGAATCTCTTGACTTGTAACTCCCGAATGCTTGCTTCTGATTGGGCCGTCCAAAGAAATGGATTAATGACTGTAATAAAGCTAGTCAATTAATCGCATTAAGTGGTCGCCGAGCAGCTGAAGAGTCGCGGGCCGTGCCACGTCTTTTGGGATTCTTCTGTCGATGATCATCGATGGATCTTCATGTAGATCGACATCAGATGACCATGTAATTTCAGGTGTTTGTTGCCAACAGCGGGTCGGTGCCATCTGTCCTGTCGATTTCTCGATCGGTCGGGTAGAAAGCACACTTTTTTTTGGTTGACCGGGTGGCGATCAATATTGTTTTCGATACTCTTGATGATTGACCCGTGTTTTGGACGAATGTCAGAGGACTTGGTGTCTCAAAAGCATGAATTTGGAAAGTACCAGAGGCTGGGCTCTTCGAATCGCGAAAAAAACGGCGAAAACCGGGGTTTCCGAGGCCTTCCCGGCGACCCCGGGATCCAAGGTCGCCGGCGACCCTGGGCCAGGGTCGCAGGGGTCTGCGACCCTGGGGGGTTTTCCCCCTTTTTTGTCCCGTTTTGTGTCCGTTTTTGCTGTTTTTCGATTCTTTTTTCTCCTGTACTTTTCCTTGACATTTTGACCATTTATTGGCCTGATTTCTTTGTAGGAAACCTGATGAGAATCCTTGCATTTTATTTTGCAAAGTTTCCAATTTCCTGAGAAAGCCGAAGACTTTATCGCGCAGAGCTGCCGATTTTCCGTCAGAAGCTGAAACTGGGTCAAACGATGTCGGAATGACCTGAAATTTGGTGTGAAGCCTGCTGAGCAATAAATAAGACCAACCATAGGCTTTTGTTTGAGTTTTGAAGCCGTTTGGGGTCCTATCACCAGTAGACTTGCTTTTTGTCGCGATGAAGATGTCGCGGTTTGATGTGCGGTCAACCGATGTCCGATTGACTTGAAATTTGACAGGGAACCTATTGGAGTCATTTTAAGATGATCCATAGGCTCTGTCTTGGAAACCATGGTCCCGGAGAGCTTTGCCGCCGAGAGGCCTGATTTGGCTTCCGAGCGTCAAACTATGGTCAAATGTTGTCGAAATGACCTGAAATTTGACGTGTAGCCCTTTATAAGCATTTTGAAGCCGTCCATGTGCTCTATCTGATGAGTAATGGCCTCGGTGGTTCTCGCCGCCGAGAGGCTTGATTTAGCTGTTCGAGGGTTGATTTAGGGTCAAACGTTGTCGGTTTGACTCGGAACTTGACGTGGAGCCTTTTGGAAGTATTTTGAGACCATCCATCAGCCCTGATCGAAGATTTGGTGTCTCTGATGCTTTTGCCGTCGAGAGCTCCTTTTCAGCTGTCGGAGAAGCGAAGTTAGGCCAAATGATTTTGAAATGGCCCGAAACTTCTTGTGTACTCCTCTTTTGGCTGTCTGGAAGAATCTTGCAGTTTTTGTTTGATTCTGACAAGATTTGATTTTTGGAAGCAGCATTGCCTATTTATGGCAGGTTGCGACTTCATGTAGCTTTTTGGATCTTGAAGAGGCAAAGTGACATTTTTGGTGTCAACAAATGCCCCCTCGAGGTACAGCGACGAGTTGCTTAACTTTTGTAGTCGATGTGCCTCGAAGAGATTTTTGAAGGAGAGCCTGTGACTTGACCAAGAGTCTTTGAGCAGTCTTTTTTTTTTTTTTTGGTATTTGTAGCCTTTTGAGCTTCCAGGGGAATTTTATGGTAGTGAAAGGGATCACGTACCATCTCGAGGCAAAGTTTTGAAGATGACATCAGGGATGTGGATTTGGGTTTTGACCTTGTGACCTAACAGGCTGTATGTGGCAGGTTAGGGGGTCGGGTTTGGTTTTGATCGTGTGACCCAACAAGCTGTATGTGGAATGTTGGGGGATCAGGTTTTGGTTTTGATCGTGTGACCTAACAGGCTGTATGTGGCAAGTTAGGGGATCAGGTTTTGGTTTTTGGTTTTGGTCTTGTGACCTAACAGGCTGTATGTGGCAGGTTAGGGGACCAGGATTTGGTTTGATTTTTGTGGAATGTCAATTTCAAGATTTTGGCTCAATTTGGTAGATGAGGCTGGATGGTTTGATTTTTGGAAGCTCATGGGGCTTGAAATTTTCTTTGTATGGTCCAATCAACTCAAAAGAGGCATGGAACCATTTTTGTATGCTCTTGGTAAGAGGGATTTCTCTTTGACTAAAAGCCCAAAATATTTTTTTTTTAAGTGCCTAGGTGGTCAAACCTGGCTCATATGGGCTAACCCATAGGACCTTAAGCTTTTGAAATGGTTTAGATCTCATATGGTGTCATTTTTGTAAAGAATATCCAAAAATATCTCATTTGGATAGAGAATATCTAAGAATATCTTTACTTGGAGAGAATCTCTCATATTCCCTTTATTTTGGGATAGGATATCTCAAGATATCTTTCTTTTGGGAAAGAATCCTTCATCGATTTTTTTTTGGGAGAAAATCCTTCAAGATATCTTTCTTTTGGGAAAGAATCTTTCTAATCTCTTTCTTTTGGTAAGGTTACTAATTAGTAACACTTACCTCTTTCTTCTTTCCTTCTTTGGTTTGCTCTCCTCTATAAAAGCAAGGAGAAGGTTGGATCTCTTGCTCTTATTACTTTCTTTTGCAATAATCTCAAGAGGGCTTCAAGACCAAGAGCTCTTCTTCTTCAAGATCTTCAAGACTTTTCTTCTTCTTCTCCATCAATGGCTTCAAGTAAGTTCCCTTTTTCAAGAAAACTCCATTGTAGGAAAAAAAATAAAAAGTTCTTCTTTCTTTTTTTGTTTCTTTCCTTTTCTTTTCTTTTTTTTTTTCACGTGTTTTCCCCTTTTTTTTTCACACGTTTTTTTTTCTTCTTTCTTTTTTTTCATGTTTTTTTTTTTTTGTTTGTGGGCCGTACGGATCTGGCCGTACGGCCACGTGGCCTGTGGGCCATCTCCCTTTTTTTTTTCTTTTTTTTTTTCTTTCCCTCCTTTTTTTTTGAGAAAGTTTCTTTTCTTTTCTTTTTTGTTTTCTTTCCCCCTTTTTTTTTTGAGAAAGTTTATTTTCTTCTTTCTTCTTTTTTTTTTTTTTGCTCATCATGATAATGCCCCTCTTTTTTGGCAAACCTAGATGTTCATGCATGCATTCAATTGTAAATTAAATTTGTAGCATGATGTGATAGCATACCTGAAAGTTTTCGCGAATTTGGGAATTTGGAGCTCGCAGTGATGTTGAGCCCTTCCTGATTTTGCAGAGACTTTGAGGTTTCGAAAGTTTGGAGTTTCGGAGCTCGCAGCGATGTTGAGCCCATCTTCAAGCTTTCTATTTCTTTCGGGATAGTTCCTTTTCTTTGGAATTGCCCCGTCATCATGTCAAAATTTCGCCAGATTTTTTTTTTAGCGAGATTCTGTCATTTTGATGTTTGATCTTTTTCTTTTCCATCCTTTTCAGGTGGTTCCTCCAGAGCGAACAAGGGTAAAGAGCCTGCTACAAGCGTACCTCGTCGATCTTCTAGTTCTTCTAATCCGGCCGTTCAGCAGGCTTTTGAGAAGGTCCAGTATGTTGAGAGAAATCTGGAAGAGTGCGACTCCCTCAACAGAGATGAGATGAGGCAGCGACTGATCGCTCTCAAGGGAGAGGAATTCTATAAGATCATGGTAAGCAGTCGTCCATGGGTGATGGAAGATCAGAGCGTTTTGCCCAAGCCTACCTTCTTCTTTGGTGATGCAGTCCCTGATGACATGACATACCAGAGGAGATGTTTTCAGTTTTCTTTCACAGCAGATGGTGAGAAGAAGACTGTTGCTACCCGGTCGACGTTTGATCGTACCGTCTCGATTCTGAGCCTTGCCCCCACGTGCCCTAAGAGGGAAGATCCTCCAAGCTGGGTGAGAAGGACTAATGTAATCAAGACCGGGGTTTTTGTTGGCGGTTCTCCTGGATATACGGAGAGGTCGCCTGTTGATATGGACCTGTTGATGCCATCCAGCGGCTACCAGGGCTCTGACTATCCGTCGGTCGATTTGAGACCGGTGGGCCTTGGTATTTTCAGTGGTGATGGCAGCAATTGGATCAAGCCTTTTCGACTTCGAGGCCGTTTCCGAGTGGAAGTCGTGGACTGATCGCATCCTGCTGATTGGTGGCGCCGTTTTGAAGGAAGCCGGGATTTTTGATGCGGTCCGCGCCTTTAGGGAGACCGTGATCTTTTCCGATGAGGCCTTCATGGCTATGCTGGAGTCATTCTTCCCACAAACCAATACCTTCGTTGTGACGAATGGCGAGATTGGTTTTTCTTTGAAGGAGCTGAGCGCCATTACTGGATTGCCCATCCTCGGCAAACTCTATGAGGAGTTTATGCCGATTGACAGCGTCCTCGAAGGGCAGTCTGAGGAGTTCAGGCTTCTATACTTTCAGCTCGTCGCCTTCTATGATTTTTTGAAGGAGAATGAGGGTTTGAAAGTTAGATCCAGCAGTTGGAAGAGTTTTAGCTCTTCATTCCCCAACTTTTCTGATAGCAGGGAGTCTTTTGATAGCGTGACCCACGAAGCCGGAGCTCAGGATCCAAGTTCAAAGAAGATCTTGGCCATGCAAGAAGAGTTGAGAGATTTCTGTGCAAGTACAAATGCCATATGTCCTGACATTGCACTGCGGAGAGATTTCGCTGTTTACCTCACTTATTGGCTTGGTGAGGCTATTTTTGCTGGAGGAGATGGAACGCACATCAGGCCGCATTGTATTTTTCCGGCTTGTCAGATGGCGTTTGGAGAGCAGCTTGCTTTGGTGCCAGCTCTTTACTCCTACCTGTGTACCGAACTGCAGGCTGCTGCTTTTTTGGTTCGGCTTGGGCTTCCCATGAATAGGGTATTTTCAGCCCATATCTTTTATTCGTGGTATGTATACCACTGTCCTGGCTTCCATCGGCTGGGTGCTGCACAGGATGATGATCCTCTGATGATTCGACTGGCTAAGGGCAAAGCCGTGTCCGAATCACTTTTGTTTGCCCGCATGAGGATACAACGGTTCAGGGACGTCGAGATGGGGCAGTCTTCAGTGAAGCTTTCTCCGGAGTTGCGGAAGAAGGCTTTTGATTTTGGTGCCTCCCGAGACTCTACCAGGGCGGGGTCGGGAAGGCATTATTCCTTGACAAATGCAGAGAGAGAGTGGCTTTTCAGCATACGTGTCGGCACGATGGTGTACCGTAGACATCTTTTCGTCGACATCCAGCCGTATGTACCCTCCTCGCTTTGCTTTGCAGCTGGGCTTTTCTCAAGGCGTTGTTGGAGCGCCTTCAAGCATGGTGAAGCGCTTTGGAGGCTTACAGGACGGGAGAAATGCATCGGCTTTCTATAGTGCTGAAGACACTACAGCCATGATTTCTTATCCTGTGTTGCTGACTTCCCGGACTGCCGGCTTTGCGAAGTGGTTCGCGGAGAGCTTTTCGGCATATCGGGGGCTTTCCAAGAAGGAGCTTGATGTGAAGCTGGCATCTGGAAAGGGCCTTGGAAAGTCGGATGGCGTCCGGCGAGAGGAAGTTTGGGCCTTCCTTTCTGGAGAGAAGCACAAGATAGGCTTTCTCGGTGACCAGGGCGTCATTGGTTCTGAAGCTGTTCGAGAAATACCTGATGAGGCTTTAGAGCAGCTAGAACAGGAGGAAGCCGAACTTGGCGCTTGGATGCAAGCGGCACAGAGGCAAGCTTCCGTGGAGTCTACTGGCAAGAGTAGACCATCCAGTGAGGAGTCAAGTGGGAAACCTGACTCTGACAGTGGGGCAGGTTTCCTCTAAGAAGCGAGCCCGCTGGGGTAAGAGGGGGAGGAGTCATCATCGCAGCAAGGGGCAGCATGAGGACTCTCCTGACTTGGAAGTTCCTCTTACTATCAATGAGGATGTGCCAATGGATGCTGACGAGCCTCCAGAAAAGAGAAGTCGAGAAGAAGAGACCGTCGGTGAAGGTACGATTCTTCCTTTTTCTCTTTCCATTTCTTTTCATGGGATTTTTTCCATGTTCTGATTTGCTTCTTGTTTCTGCTTTTCTTTTTTTTCTTTTTTTTTTTTTAGCAGAGGAAGACTTGGTGATGCCTGAGGTCCCAACCGATGAGGTGGTGATGGATCCTGTTGAGGCACATGAAGAAGAACCGAGGGACTCTGGAGTAAATCCAGAATCTCCAATTGGTACGACTTCTTTTGCTCTTTTTTTTTTTTTGAGTTTGTGACTTGGTTTGCTAACATTTTTTTTTGTCAGCTGACTTGCCACAGGGTTCTGATGACTTTGAACCATCGATGGACGCAAATGTTGATGATGCTTCCGATGAGTTCATGGAGGAAGAAAGTTTCCGCCAGTCGTCGAAGAAGGTATTTTGTAGTTATAACCCTGATAATGATTTTCAAACAGGATTATATTCATACCTTTTTGTGTTTCTTTTGGCAGGTTTTGAAGTGACAGAGGAGGGTCCGTCGCTTCCAGAGCAAGGGATGCCAGAGGTTAATCCAGAGGTAGAGACTCCTGGGATCAGCTTTGACAATGTTGAGGAGATTCCTCGCGCTGAGATTCCTTCCCGAGCAGGAGCAGCTTCAACTGGAAAGAGTTCTTTTGTTACTCTTTCAACAGATGATGACTTGAGCGGCCGACCAACGGAGTTGGGCGAATCTTCAGCTGGGCCATCTATTCTTTTTGCGAAGAAGGTGGTGGTGCGAGTTCTGAGCTCTTGGATTGAGACTCTCTTTTCTGGGCACTTGGAAGCCGGATTTAGCATGATCCAGCATGTGCGTGAGATTCTCGGTGATGCTGAAGAGGCTGGTCTGGATGTCACAGATGCCAGGGCGATCGTTAATAGGATCATTGAGCTGGGTGACAAGTGGTTTGAGACCATGGGTTTTCCTGACGATCAGTTCTTCAAGGAGATGTTCTTGGACCCTGCGGATAAGGCTCAATCTAACCTGGATGAGGCTACAGAAAGCAAGAAGCAGGCAGTCCGAGAGAGGAACTTAGAAGAGATAACCATCATTGGGCTGACACATGACCTTAACATCCTTGATAGGGAGGTCGATGAGGCCAGGAAACGTCTTGAGCATCTGCAGGCACAAGTCGCTGCCAAGTGGACTGAAATAACAGAGGCTCGTGAAAGGGAGACTGCTCTGATTCACCGAGTTGCGGATGCCATTCGAGTTCTCAAAAGGAAGTCTTATGAGAACAAACAATGGAAAACCGCTCGAGGGAAGCTTCCCAGTGCGAAAGAAGGGTTACAGCCCACCCCAGCATCTCATGGCAGGTTCCTGAAGAAGCGTGCCTTGGAATCCTTGACGGATGAGGCCAAAAGTTTGCTTAAGGAGCTGAACTCTTGGCTGGAGACCATTTTTGATTGAGCTCCTGTATATATTTTTTTTATAACAGAAACTATCTTTTTTTTTGGTACCACTTGTATTTTTTTGGTACTTTTTTTTTAGTGCTTGTGAACACTTTCTCTTTTTTTTTTTGTTATCCCTACGCTCACTTGAATCTTTTTGTGATAAAAGTAATTGCTAAATGGGATGCTTTCTTTTTTTTGTTATCCCTACGCTCACTTGAATCTTTTTGTGATAAAAGTAATTGCTAAATGGGATTTGATCAAAAGGTTGTCATTTTGTGAAAATCTTTTGTTAAGTGATTGTTTTGGCATGAAAGCCAGGTTTTTGTTTGTGGCATGGAAGCCAATTTTGGCATGAGAGCCAGCTTTTCTTGTGGCATTGATAGCCGGTTTTTTGTTTGTGGCATTGATAGCCGGTTTTGTTTTGGTGGCATTGATAGCCGTTTTTTTTTTTTTTAAATCCAAGTTTTTTTTTGTTTGTGGCATTGATAGCCGGTTTTGTTTTGGTGGCATTGATAGCCGGTTTGTGGCATTTATAGCCTGTTTTGATGGCATTTATAGCCGGTTTGGTTTTCAAAAAATGCAAGTATCGACTAAAGGTCGCCTCCCTGCTGAATGTTCTTGCAAGTATCGATGGAATGTCGCATCCTTGCTCATTCGGTTGCGAGTATTGATGGAATGTCGCATCCTCGCGGATTTGGGTGCAAGTATCGATGGAATGTCGCATCCTTGCTTTTCAAAAATTTTGGTTTTGCGGGTACTGACTTGATGTCGTTTCCCCACGATTTTGAAATTTTGTGGTTTTCTCGAACCTTTGGGTTATGGATATCAACTGAAATGTTGCGTCTCCACAGTTTTTTAGGTTTTTCCGAACCTTTGAAATTTGGGTTGTGGATATCAACTGAAATGTTGCATCTCCACAGTTTTGGATTTTGCAAGTACCGACGAAATGTCGCTTCCCTGCGATTTTGGAAGTGTCGAACGTGGTTCGCTTGCTTCCGATTTGTGCGAGTATCGACTAAGCGTCGCTTCCTCGCGGTTTTTGAAAAAACTATTTTTTTTTGTTTAAAGACACGAGGGTCATAAGTTTTGACCTAAAACCATTTTGGCGGTAAAAGGCAGGGTGGACTAGGGTGGAAATCCCTGAATCCGGATTTTGTTTCAAACCATGAATTTTGGGTTCAAGGGTTGAAAATTTTGGTCAAGTTAGGGAAAGGTTCCTAAACTTGGATATTTTTTTTTTGAACAATGAAACGATGAAAGTAAGCATTGTTTTAGATTTCTAGAAATTTCAACATTTGATATGAAAATTCTAAAAAAGGGTGGGTTTAGCGAGCGTGTACCTGGAAACCGGCTTTGGCCGTGCAGGCATTGCTCTTACCCAGTTGGGTAAGTCTTCAAGGGTAGTACCGCTTTAAGAACTTGCCGTTGATGGGCAGCATACATCTGTCACCTTCCATGTTTAGGAGTGCGTATGCGCCATTAGAGAAAACCTTGTCGATGACGTAGGGTCCCTCCCATTTTGGCTCAAATTTTCCTTTGGACTTGTGAGCGGAGACCATTGGTCTTTTTACCGCAAGAACCAAGTCATTCTTTTTGTAGGCGCGTTGCCTGACCTTTTTATCGAAAGATCCTGCCATACGTGCTTGGTAAAGTTCAATGCTTTGTTGAGCTTCGAGCCGTTTCTCATCGAGATTGTCCAGCTCATGGAGTCACAATTTGACATTGCTTTCTTGAGTCATGTCATTTTGCAAGGATACCCTCAAGGAAGGAATTTGTACTTCCAAGGGCACGACAGCTTCGCATCCATAGACCAAGGAGAATGGTGTGCTATGGGTTGGTCCTCGAACGGTGGTTCGATAGGCCCACAAAGCTTCGGACATTTTGTTGCTCCAGTCTCTTTTGTGACTAGAGACCATTTTTTTGAGGATTTTGCAGAGTGTCTTGTTGAAAGCTTCTGCTAACCCGTTTGCTGCCGGATTGTATGGAGTCGAAGGACAGCTTTGGATTTTGTATTTGTCGCAAAACCTGTAGAATCGATGATCCCGGAACTGTGGTCCGTTATCATGGACGAATCTTTTGGGTATGCCGAAACGAAAAATGATGTTGGTGCGCAGGAAGTGAAGGACTGATGAGGTCTTCATATCGTTAAACGCAAATGCTTCTGACCACTTGGAGAAATAATCCGTAGCGGCGAAGATGAAGCGATGACCTTTGCTCGAAGGGGGAGAAATAGGACCTATGATGTCCATACCCCAGGCTTCGAAAGGCCATGAGATCGCTGTAGGATGCAGCCATTCTGGAGGCATGTGAATATAATCTCCATGAACTTGGCATTGTTGGCAGCGCTTAGCAAATTGCATTGCGTCAGCTACCATGGTAGGCCAATAATATCCTAACCTTTTTATCTGATCATAGAGCTTAGGTCCAGCCTGATGAGATCCACAAAGACCAGCATGAACTTCTTTGAGTGTTTCTTCAGCCTCTTGTTGTGACAAGCAGCGTAGAAGTACTCCGTTGAAGGATTTCCTGTAAAGGATTTTTGAAGGAATATCCAAATGGAAGCTTGGGGTTCGCCTTTGGATGCTTACCCGTTCTTTTGGATCTTCAGGTAGGATTCCGAACATAATGTAATCAATGAACGGATCCCTCCAGTCGCCGATTGAAGTTTGAAGGATTGAAATCCGACTTCCGACCACTTGGTGGCATTCAGCAACTGCTTGGTGTGTGTTAAGAGGAGGAAGGATTCTTCTTTCGCACACTGTGATTTGCATGTTTTCCCCTTCCTGGATTGCCATGGATGCGGCAAGTCCGGCTAGGGCATCTGCACGTATGTTTTCACCTCTACGAATGTGGGTGATGTGACAGATGTCAAACTTTTGCAGAAGTGATTGTGCCTTGTTGTAGTAGGGCAACAAATCTGGCTTCCTGACTTCAAATTTCTGATTCATCTGGTTGACGATCAGTTGAGAGTCTCCAAAGACTTCCAGCATGGTGATACCGGATTCGATGGCGAGTTCCAATCCTAAGATCAGAGCTTGATATTCAGCTGCATTGTTTGTGCATGGTTCCAGTAGCGAGAAAGCGTGTGGAATCATGTATTTGTCGGGGCTAACAAAGAGGATGCCAACTCCCGAGATCAGCTGTCTTTTTTCATTTGTCCTGGTTGCACCGTCAAAGTACATATCCCAGGAGGCACTTTGTGAGAAAGTCTCCACATTGTAGACTGGTTCGTCTGGGAGATCATCTCTGAGTGGAGAATCTTTAGACAATGGATGCTCTGCGAGGAAGTCCGCTAGAGCTTGCCCTTTGATTGCTTTTTGTGGTACATACCTAATATCAAATTGTGACAGAAGGATGGACCATTTTGCCAGTCGAGCATTGAGAGAACCTGCCTTTGTGACAAGGACCTTCAGGAGGTTGACCCTCGAGACCAGGTATACTGTGTTGGAAAGCAAGTAGTGATGCAGCTTTTGTACGGCGAACATCACTGCAAGACATTCTTTTTCGACTGGAGAGTAGCGATGCTCTGCACCTACTAGCATGCGGCTGAGGTAATATAGAGCAGCTTCTTTTCTTTGATCATTTTCTTGCGCAAGCAGAGCTCCCAGAGAGTGATCAAGGGCTCTTGTGTACAACATGAATGGTTTTCCAGTGGTAGGAGCAGCTAACACTGGAGGTTTTGTCAGGTATGACTTGATGTCTTGGAAAGCAGCTTCACAGTCAGCATCCCAGACAAAGTTTACACCCTTTTTCATCAACCGGGAGAATGGACGGCATTTCCCCGAAAGATTGGAGATGAACCGTCTGATGTAGGCCAATCTCCCTTGAAGCCCTTTGAGTTCTCTCAAGGTTCTTGGAGAGGGCATTTCTAGAATGGCTTTGACTTTTACGGGGTCAAGCTCTATTCCAGCTTTCCGAACTAAGAATCCGAGGAACTTACCCGACGAGACGCCGAAGAAGCATTTCAATGGATTCATTCGCAGTTTGTGTTTGCGAAGCCGGAGGAAGACTTCTCGAAGGTTTTTGAGATGATCTTCTTTTCTTTTGCTTTTGACGGCGAGGTCATCAACGTAACATTCAACCGTCTTGTGCTGCATATCTTGGAATATTTTCATCATAGCCCTCTGATATGTGGCACCAGCATTCTTAAGACCAAATGGCATGACAGTGTAACAATACACGCCAAATGGGGTTCGAAAGGATGTATGTTTTTCATCCTCAGGATGCATCTTTATCTGATTGTAGCCAGAGAAACCATCCATGAATGTCATTCGCTCGAATCCACAGGTATTATCAATCATTACCTCTGGTATGGGGAGCGGAAATTCATCTTTTGGGCATGCGCCATTCAGGTCTCTATAATCAATACAGACCCTGATCTGCCCATTTTTCTTTGTCACGGGGACAATGTTGGCCAACCATTCAGGATGTTGTTCCTCACGGATGAAGCCGACGCTTTTGAGTTTTTGAACTTCTTGTTCAATTTTATCCATCACATCTGGACGGAATCTTCTTTGGCCTTGCTTGACAGGCTTGATGTCTTCTTGAAGATTGAGTTTGTGAACTGCTATTTTGGGGTCTAAGCCTGGCATTTCAGCGTAAGACCATGCAAAGCAATCAACGAACTCACGAAGAAAGGCGATATACTCGGGTAACTCATCATCCTTTATATTCTTGCTTATGAATACAGGACGTGGGTTGTCTGGTGTTCCCAAGTCTATCTTTTGAACAGGATCTTCTGTTGGAAGGTTCGAAGGTGGTTCCTCCACAATATTTTCGGAGGCTTCCAGCTCAACGAAACCTTCTGGGGTTTCAAGGGCATTTCCAGACCAAGGCTTTGTTCCTTTCCACGGGTCTTTTTGATCGGTAATTTTCCCAAGGCTTGCTATGAGATGATCCCAATCGCCTGTTGAAACCGAGTCGAAGTAGGCTACTTCTTTTGGAGATGAGGGTTCTTCTGGGTCAGAAGTCCACACGTCTGTGCCATCGGACAACTCCTCTTCATTTTCGGAGAAATCGTGCCAATTGGATGAGCTTCCTGGATCTTTGTCAGGTGACTCATGAAAGAGATATCCAGGGAGATCGATGTCTTCATTGATTTGAGATGTTGAGGCTTGGTCAGTATATTGACTTTTAAGCCTTTGTGTCAACTGTCTCAAGGGAGTGTCAGGATCATACCCTAACCCGTGTGAAGACTTTTCTACATAGCCGTAGAGTCTCCAATCTTCCAGCTGGCTTTTGGTCAAGACGGGCCCCAATGGCGTGAGAATACCGCGTCCTTCTCCCAAATCGACTGGGTTTTGAGCGTCATAGCCCATTTTCTTCATAATAGCTTATGCCACAGAACTATATAAGGATAGTTGAGGCGTACCTTTATTTTGGAAAGGTTCAAGCATGGAGTTTGATGAAGAAGCATCCGATCTATGGAAGAAGATCGGCTTTTCCTTTGTTGAAGTTGCTGGAACAACGAAGGAAGCTGACGTAGGATCTTCTATGTCAGAAGTTGTCTCCATTGGAGTAAGAGCAGGCTGAACTTGCTGGGTGTCAGCTTGGCTTGACGATGTGTCGTCTTCTTGCTCTGAATCCTAGTCCGTGTCTTGCATGATAGACACGAAAGAGACAACAAATTTGCCCCCAGGCTTTTGTTTTGCCTTCTTCACTTTAGTTGTGATGACCAAAGGCTTTGAAGATTTGAGGGAGATGATGAAGGGAGTTTGAATGCTCTCTTCAGATTTACCGGATGGTTTGTTTTCTTCCGGTGATTGTTGAGGAGCTTTGCCTTTATCTTTCTGGAGATTTTCGGCAAAGGATGCTGTGTGCTTTTCCTCTTCTTCTTTTTCACCTTCATACATCTGTGAGTCTGCGAAGTGGACTTCTTTACCTTTGAAGGGTTTTTCTGTCCACAAAGACTCGATGTATCATGCCGTCGTCGCCAACAAACTTGATGCATTGATGTAGAGTTGAAGGGACAACACCATTCTCATGGATCCAAGGGCGTCCGAGAAGGATGTTGTAGCATGAAGGGGTCTTTATTGCATACACTGTGATCTCAGAGATAAGATCACCGATCTGCAACTTGAACCTGATTTTACCGATAGGCCTTTGAGTACTCCCATCGTATCCAAAGATAGATACAGATGTGTGGCTCAGTTTGCTGGGTGGGATGCCCAACTCCTCAAGAGCCGATGTGGAGATGAGGTTGAGTGCAGAACCTGGGTCGATCTGAACTCTGTGCATAGGCATTTCCTTGATATACCCTGTGAAGTACAGGGGTCGGTTATGCCTGGTTTCTCCAAGCAGGAGGTCGTCTTTTGTGAAGGCGATGGTTGCACTGGCTGCTTTTTTAACCGAGAGGCATTCAATGCATGATCCCTCAGTTTTCTTCTTTTCTCCCTTTGAGGAGGCTTCTGAGTTTTTGACCCGGTAATCCATTTCAATTTGGAGGACTTGCGGGGCATGTTTGTCGACATCCTCATTCAGCTTTTGTAATTCCGAAATGAGATTATCACGAGTGTGCGGAGACATTCGCAACAAATCTAGGATGTGCAGACGTGCAGGTATGTGCTTGAAGTGTTCAATCAAGTCATACTTGAAAGCCTCCTTAGGGCCTGCATGTTCATCATTGTTGCCACTAGGGGCGCTTACAACATCTTTTCCCGAAGGATTTACATATGTAAAGGAAGATTGGTTGTAATTTTTGTGGTAGTCCCGGCCAGAGCGGGTGCCTCTACCAACTTCGAGAGCTTCTTGAGAAGGGTCTTCGTTTGGAAGATTGTCTTCAGGATCAAGAGGCTGTCGTTTTTCATTTGCTGAGGATGTATCAGCAGCAGAGTTACCATCCTCAGTGATTGTGTTGCATGGAGCATTTTCCGGGAACAAGT
This sequence comes from Litsea cubeba, assembly GCA_012931725.1. Taxonomy (NCBI): domain Eukaryota; kingdom Viridiplantae; phylum Streptophyta; class Magnoliopsida; order Laurales; family Lauraceae; genus Litsea; species Litsea cubeba. Next base: position 6,412,072 of record CM022949.1, on the reverse strand, counting down.
CCTGAACAACATCCAGCAATCTTTCTTCTTCGTTGACTAATTCATCGTCCCAAGCATCAATGGCTGGGAATTCTTCAGTCAGGAAGGGTGTGAACTTTGAAGTCATGGTCTCAGGAGAAGAAACCTGAGAGGGTGTCATCTCAGTGAAAGTCACGTGAGACGAGGTGGCTCCAGAAGATATATTGCTAGGCGTCGCCGGAGTGTAAGTGCTCTCATCAGACGATGCTTCGGAAGAGCTATAATCCCGAATTATTACATTACAAGAAGCTCTGACGGGAGACGTTGCCTGATCGGAGTCAGACTCATCCTCGGATGTGAGAGGATCGTCTATCCAGCAATTTTCTCCATTTTCAGGAGTTAAGGGAGGATGTACCTGGTGGTCTTCAGGGACTTCAGGCTCTGGATTGCGAGGAGGCTCGTTGACGCGTTCTTGCTCTTATTCTAGAGCGAGTCGCTGCAAGATCCTTGCATATTCTTCAAGATCAGGCATGGGAGCCGGATCTTCTTCTTCATCATCTCTTTGTGGCTCAACATTGTTGATTTCCACTGGAGTAATGAGAGGTGTTGGGTCAGCAGCATTTTCTTGTACAGCTTCTTGGTCTTCTTCATCATCAGACCAGGATCCTTGTGGCTGTAGGGGGTTATACCAGATTACTGGCATAAGATGAGACTCAGGAACCCATTCTTCATCGGAGAGATATTCTCCTGTTTCAAGGGACTCCTCCCACTCATCTGTGTAGTTGGATTCGAATCCATCATCGGTGTCGCTGGATTCGTATCCATCAATGGAGAATCCAACTACCGAATTGCAAGAGTATGATGCCTCCTGCATGGCTTCTTTGAATTGAGGTGGCATGAAATCACTGAGAGTGAATTTCCTTACCCCCTTTGAAGTCTCTGGAAGGGATGTTTTTGTTACCTCCAGTGAAGCGGTAGAGGAAGCCTCTGCCTTTTCTTTGACTTCTAGTTTTGGCTGGGTATTCTCTTGCCGTTTGAGCTTGAGGAGATGTTTCCTAGCCTGCCTTCGCTGTTGAGCTGTAGGCTTTATTTTCACGACCTCCCAATTTTCATCTTCCAGGAGATCGGGATGTACCCATATCGGTTGTCCGTCTGGTGTCGGGTAAGGAACCAGTTCCTCGGACGCTTGGATTGAGTTTATCACCTCAAAGGAAGTAATGATCTTCTTCTTCGATGATTTTGATGTTTGTCCACATGTCACCATGTTGACGGAGGCAGACCCATAGTTTTTGTCAAAGGTGATGACTCCGTTTTTCCACATCTCATTTATTTTCTCTCTCACAACGAAGCATTGATTGAGAGGATGCGAGATCATCTGGTGGTATGGACAGTACCGAGGATCGTTGGTTTTGCCAACATCACCTGGTCTTTTTGGTTCAGGCAAGGTGAGCTTGCCGTTTGCCACAAGAGCCCCGAAGATTTCATCAACATCTTCATCAAACGGGTATTTCTTCTCTACTCGTTCTTTGAAGGCATCTGAGAGTTCAGGTCTCTTACCAGCAACTTTATTTTCAGCTTTCTTTGGTGGCTGAGGAGCTGACTTGGTCTGCACATTGAGGACCTCTTTTTTCTTTGGTCTAGAGGTTGCAATGGCGGTTGGCTCTTTTCTTGATGATTTCTGACTGTTGAGGTCTTTAATCACCATTTCAGCTTCCATGGAAGCTTCTAGGAGTTCTCCCAGGTTTTTTGATTTGTTGCCGATGATCATGGAGCGGATTCTGGCTCTCATGTTGTTTCGGCAGATGTCGACTAGCGACGCTTGTGGCAATACATCAGAGCATTTGTATGCCATTGCTTTTCACTTGTGAATGAAGTCATATGTTGATTCATTCTCCCCCTGTTTTAGGCTGCACAGCTGAGCCATAGTAGCGGGATGATCTTCACCTTTGAAGTGAGTCAGGAAGCGTGTCTCTAGCATGGCCCAGTTTTGGATTGAGTCCTCCGGCAGAGTGGAGTACCAATCGAAGGCCGTACCTTTTAGGGTACTTGCAAAGAGGCGGATCTTGAGTGCATCTTGATCCGCGATAGCTCCCGTCAGGATCTTGAAGTGGATGACGTGCTGTCTGGCTGATCCTTTCCCCGTATATGTTTGGAGAGTAGGATGCTTGAATTTCGTGGGGAACGGGACCGAGTCCATCCATTAGGGATATGGTGGCTTGATCCCATGCTCCTTGAGTATATCCTCTTCTTTTGCTTTGGCGAGGATACCGTCTACGTCCTTTTTGGTAAGGGCGCGTGACTCATTTTCTTCTCCATTTACCTCGTCATTTTGATGATTCGGAGGAGGTTCATTGTTCGCCTGATTTTGGAAGGCGAGGAGAAGGTTTTCCATCAGAGTTTCAATCCTCTGCTGGCCCTGTTCCAACTGCTGGATGCGGGTGATCGCATCTTCTGGAGGTGGATTGCGGGGTGGTGGCTCAGAATTTGTAGCCAAGACATTCATCCTTCGTGATTCGAATGAAGAAACTGTCCTGGTGACTGAGCTGGGGCTCATTCTTTTTGAAGAAGAGCTTGAGGAAGGATCACTCTGCTGTCCTTTGCTTGAAGGAGCAGGGGATTCTTCTGAATGTCTTCTTGTCCTGGAGACGCTGCGGGTCATCGGACGTCGGACATGGATTTTTGTTGCTGATTTTTGGCGCCTTCTGGTTTTTCCAACCATATAGACGGCAGCAACTTGGTTGGGTCTTTCTTTTTCGACCCATTTGGGAGAGACTTGAAGTGTGGGAGGCTGGGTCCTTTGCTTCTCTAGTCTCTTTTGTCGGTATGACGCGCGGCGGCGTATACGACGAGCAATTTGAGCTTCGGTCAGCTCTGACTGGGCTTTGACGATGAAGGATGTGCTCCCTCGGGCGCAGCAGCCGAGCCTGTCTTCTTTGTAGCTGGGCAAGGACAGGATGCGGACCCTGTCCTTCGCCTGTTGCAGCGAAGCTTTGAATTTTTGAAGTTCGGCTCCTGTAGAGATGAAGGGTCGAACTGCAGGTTTGTAGGCCTTAGCAGGTGCTTGTAGAGGCCTTGTGATGCATGACTTGATTTTGGGCTTGTAGGAACAAGCCGGCTCATGCTGGGATGACTTGGAAGTCAAGTCGGAGATGGGTCTCTCCTCTTTCATGTAGGCAAGAGGATAGAACTGGTTCTCCTTGAGTGGGGCCAGGAATGCTGGCTTAGTGAATGTCTGGGACCTTCTCTGTTTTGGTGAAGGTCTTGGGGACCAAGTCTTGGGGTAGACCTGGTTGTTTGCAGGTTGAGGCTTCGTGGGGCTGCCACGGGCTTCAGGCCTTCTGGTGCCCGCCTTTGGTGTCACGGTAGTGACATGTTGAGAGGCGAGTTTCTGCTTCTTGGAGGGAGCAGTTTGTTCCTCAAGAAGTGGGAATGGTCCCAGCGTCCCAAAGACGATAGTCCAGGGAGTCGAGGTCGACCCGGAGTTCAGAGAGTTGCCGAGGGAGTTGACGCTTCGACAGCTGATTGGGCGCTTGTAGGTGCGCGTGGTTTGCTTCTGTTGAAGCATGAGTTGGTGCTTGTTTTCATCGAAAGTAATGGTTAGTGAAGCTGCCATTGTTAGTTTTTCGAAAATTTCTGAAACAAGACCACATCCATTAGTAATCACAAGAATATAATGATCATAAATGGGAAGTTCTATGGTTTCGTCTTTTCAAATTGCTCGAGGTAGATGACCCAAGCAATATGAGGAAGGCAAAATGCCATAGAAGGTACAATTGTTCTGATCGCAGGTATGGTAAGCCCAGAATGAGCGTCCCAGTGACTGCTAGAAGCAATTGTGAACTTAAATTTGACTTATCGAGAAGCAGAGCTTGCTCGAGGTAAGAAGAATATAAAGTTGGAGTTACAGATGTGCCGGTCGCAACACAGTAGACCCTGAAAGGGCGTACTAGTTGTTCGATACCGCGATCACTGAGAGGGGGGGGGGGTGAATCAGTGATTTCTAAAAACAGGTCCAATTCAACAACAAAACAAGTCAAACCACACAATGACACCAGATTTAACGTGGTTCACCAAAAGGCTACGTCCACGGATCAAAACCGTCCGAACACCGATCCGGTACAGGTCTGAATATATTTAGTCGCACCAACGACAAAGAGCACCAACCCTTAGTTTCAGATAGCACCAACTATCTAGGAAGCACCGACTCCCCTTACAATTTATCTGCACCCACAGATAGGATCACCAAACCCCAGACACCAAGCACCAACTTGATGTAAAAACAGAATAGAAGATAAATTCTGTCTACAGCCCTTCCCCTCTACAATTCTCTCTCTCTCAATCCCTTACAAATTGAAATTAAAGCATAAACAGAGAGACACTTAACTCATGGACGAATCACCATCTTCAAGAGCATAATCTCGTCCACAATTGCTGTAGAAAACGTCACCACATCAGCACACAGCAACACACACCAGCAGCTTCTTCTTTCTCTCAAGAACTCTCTAAAACTCTTCTCTATTCTTTCTCTCTTCTGGTGTATATTTAAGAACGACCCTTACATGCCTTTTTATAGGTTTTGATAACCCTTAATTGTATTTAAAACGGGCTACAATTCGTTTAGAAAGAGTCCCAAACAAATTAGATAAGAGTGCTGAATTTTCGTGCAAAACTTCTAATTCTGCGCAACTCTGGTTCCCGTGCTCGGTCGACATCCTGGCTTGCTCGGTCGACCGAAGACACTGACTGGAAACAGACAACTTTTGAGCTCGGTCGACATCCTGGGGTCCCGGTCGACCGAAGACACACTGTGTCACGAAAATAACTGAGAGGTGCCTGAAACTGTTTTCTGCAGGTTTCTTCTTGCTCGGTCGACCGCATGAAGAGCCCGGTCGACCGGTCACTCTGTTTCAGGAAATCTGAATTCCTGACAGTTTCAATTCTGATTCTTCTCTTCAGCTCTATCAATACCAGCTTATTAACATCATGTTTGTGACAATGTGTTGACAAGAATTCCAACTCAAAACAATACTTGAGATGCTAACTTCTTCAATTCATCAAAAGACTTCTCAAGTCATCTCAAATTCCAACAATCTCCCCCTTTGGAATTGTTGGCAACACTATTGGAACTTCAACACTTTCAACTCCAGCTTGCAGCTCTTCCAAGTTCTTTTCAACACTCACTCGGAACCAATTCTGAAATTCTGAAATAACAACCGTGCATTTTCAACAATCTCCCCCTAGCTTTCATAGCATAACATCTTTCCTTGCTATCATAGCATAACATCTCTCCCCCTTTGACAACAAGTCCAAAGGGACCAAACCGAGGAGCGAATAGGATATTCAATGAATGCATTGCTCCCCCTTTCAAGCACAACTCCTACGGTTTAGGAGAGTGAGTAACTCCTAACTTTTTCCGGAGATACTCGAAGACTTCCTTTGGCAGAGGTTTCGTGAAAATATCAGCCACTTGCTCAGTTGTTGGAACATATTCCAACTTGACCTCTCCATCAGCAACTTTATATTTAAGAAAATGATAACGAATTGCTACATGCTTTGTTCGAGAGTGCTGAACAGGATTCTTAGATATATGAATTGCACTCGTGTTGTCACATAGGATCGGCGTAGGATCCGTTGTAGGAACTCCTAGATCAGAGAGCATTTGCCGCATCCATAACACTTGCGTACAACAAGTAGCCGCTGTAATATATTCCGCTTCCGCTGTCGAAAGGGATACTGAGTCTTGCTTCTTACTATGCCAAGCAACTAATCTCTCTCCAAGATAAAATGCGCCGCCGCTAGTACTCTTGCGATCATCTATGCATCCAGCCCAATCGGCATCAGAATATGCAACAAGAGTGAAGGATTTGCCTTTGGGATACCAGATACCAAGCTCCATAGTACCTTTCAGATATCGAAAGATTCTTTTCACTGCTGTAAGGTGCGTTTCAGTTGGTGCTGCTTGAAAACGTGCAACCATACATACTGCTTGTAGAAGATCTGGTCTTGTAGCAGTCAAGTAGAGCAAGCTTCCTATCATAGAGCGATAGGTGGTATGATCAACGGACGAGGCCTTATCATCTTTGCTAAGCTTCGTGTTCGTTGACATTGGTGTGCTCACTGGCTTGCTGTCTTCCATATTGAACCGTTTCAGCATTTCCTTAATGTACTTCATTTGTGATATGAAGATGCCATGTTTCAGCTGCTGCACTTGTAAACCAAGAAAGAACTTTAGTTCTCCAAAAATCGACATCTCAAATTCTTTCTTCATCTCTTCAGCAAAATTCCTGCACATCTCCTCATCATTGCCACCAAAGATTATGTCATCAACATAAACAATGACAACCAGCTGTTTGCTTAACTCAGTTTTGACATACAGATTGCTATCAACCATTCCTTTTTCAAAACCGATCTTGCGGAGATAGAGATCTAGCCTTGCATACCATGCCCTTGGCGCTTGTTTCAGTCCATAAAGAGCCTTTTTCAATTTGCACACTAGATCTGAATTTTTGCTGATGAGAAAACCATCAGGTTGCTCAATGTAGACCTCTTCTTCAAGTAAACCATTCAAGAAAGCTGACTTTACGTCCATCTGAAATACCTTGAAGGTTTTGTATGCTGCCAATGCAAGAAACATACGAATAGCTTCCAGATGAGCCACCGGTGCAAAGGTCTCTTCAAAATCTATGCCTTTAACTTGAGCATAGCCTTTACAAACCAACCTTGCTTTGTTTCTAATGACTTGACCATCTTCATTTAGCTTATTCCTAAAGACCCATTTAGTACCAATAACATTCTTATCAGTAGGTCTAGGAACAAGTTCCCATGTGGAGTTCTTCTCAAATTGCTCCAACTCCTCATGCATAGATTTCAACCAACTTTCATCGAGACTGGCTTCAGCCACAGTCTTGGGTTCAATGGTGGACACAAGTGAGTAATTGCTAACTACACTTTGTCTAGTTTGAACGCCTGCCTTAGGATCTCCAATGATTTGATCCTTAGGGTGTTGCTCTACCCAAGTGCTGTGCTTCTTAGGTGTAGTATCATCTGAGTCATCCTTTGATTTCTCAGAGTCATTAGATTCAGCCATCTCATCATCAATCTCACTCGAGTCCTCATAAACTGGACTGTCATTATGAGTTGCATTCTTTGGTTCAATATTTTCATCTATTCTCACATCAGCACTTTCTATGATTTTTCTGGTTCTTTTGTTAAGACACCTATATGCCTTGCTAGTAGAGGAGTAACCCAGAAATATACCTTCGTCAGCTCTTTCTTCAAATTTGCCCGGATTTTGTTCGAGCCGCTTGATGTAACACTTGCTGCCGAAGACTCTGAAGTGCTTGACTGTTGCTTTTCTTCCAAACCATAGCTCATAGGGAGTTTTGACTTCATGTGGCCTGATCAAGCATCGGTTTTGAATGTATACAGCCGTATGAATTGCCTCTTTCCAATACTTGTCAGCCATCTTGCTTTCACTTAGCATCGTACGAGCCATCTCTTGTACGGTGCGATTCTTCCGTTCCACAACTCCATTTTGCTGTGGAGTTTTAGGGGCTGAGTACTGTCTTTGAATGCCATGATGTTCACAATATTTAGTGAACTCTTCAGATGTGAACTCGCCTCCACGATCAGACCTTAAAATCTTGATACGTTTTTCCAATTGATTTTCAACCTGTGCTTTAAACACTTTAAAACGATCAAGTGCTTGATGCTTATGCTTAAGAAACAATACCCATGTCATACGAGTATAATCATCAATGCATAACATGAAATACTTATCTCCATTGGTGCTTTGAGTTCGCATTGGTCCACAGAGATCAGTGTGCACTAGCTCAAGAGGTTTCTTGGAATGATGCTCCTTTGACTTGAACATAACCCTCGTTTGCTTTCCCTTTTGGCAAGAGTCGCAAATGGGATTGGAAGGCTTTTCAACTTTAGACATGCCTCTTACAGCCTTTGAATTGCAAATCTTTGACATGTTATCAAAGCTTAGATGCCCAAGGCGTTTGTGCCACAACCAACTTTCCTCTGTCCGACTCATCAAGCAGGTTTTTTCAGCTCCATCTGACAATGTATAGAGATTTCCAGCAGTTCTTGATCCAGTTGCCACTGTTTTGCCGTTGCTACTCTTCTTGATGGCAAACCCATTCTTTGTGAAGATAACTTCATGACCCTTGTCACAGATCTGGCTCACACTAAGCAGGTTGTGTCTCAATCCAGACACATATAAGACTTCTTCCGATCTGATCTTGTTTGCCATAAGCTGAATAACACCTTTTCCGCAGATTTTGGCACCATCATTGTTGCCAAACTTCACTGAACCGCCTTCATAGTGCTGTAATTTGATGAATTTCTCTTTATCACCAGTCATATGGCTTGAACAACCACTATCAAGGACCCATGGTGCTGCCTTCTTTTGTGCATTAAATGCCGTTTGCACAATGAGAGATTCTTTGGGACTTTCTGCACTTTGCTTTGCTCTCCAAGCCTTGACTAACTTGGGTTTCTTTTCAACCTGAAATTTGTTAGCAATATGCAACCTACAATCCCTAGCCAAGTGTCCATAATTATGACACATATAGCACTCAATTTTGTGGCTACTTAGGATTGAAAAAGGATTCCTAGTCACAAATGGGCTGTTTCTTACATAGAATTTGCAATCAGCTCTTTTATGTCCAAACATATTACAATGAAAGCAATAACCATAGAATTTATATCTTCTTTGTGGCTGGTTAGTCTTCAATACCTTTCTAACAGGAATGGACTCCTTTCTAGGTTGAGTGGGCTTCATAGAGTTAGAAGGTGCAGTGACTTGCTTCACAAACTCTTTCTTTTCAGGAGGTGCAATCTTAGAGGATTCACCTTTCTCAAATCCTAGACCAAATCTGAAGTGGGCAGGTCTTTGAACTTTCAGTAGTTCATTGAGTTTCATAGTCCCTTCAATCGCTTGGAGCGCTTTGAGTTTTTTGCTATTTTCCAAATTTTCAGCCTTTGCTCTAGCGATCTCAGTTTCAAGTTTCATAGCCTCTTCCTTTTTGATACTTATTTGGTTTTCAAGGACTTCTACCATTCTTTTATATTCTTCTACTTGAGTTTTCAAAGCAATAATAGAACTTTCAGATTCATGGAGAAGTTTCAGATTTTTCTTACTTGATTTGCGTTCCATGCTTAGCTCCTCAAGTGCGGCTATGAGTTCCTCTTCAAGATTGACTTCAGCCTCCTCATCCTCTTCCGGATCTAGCTCTTCTTCTTCTTCAACAGTGACCATGAAGAGAGCTTCGGTTGATTCATCATCGTCTGAAGTTTCAGACGTGCTGTCATCTTGTTGACATAGAAAGTTTTTAGCTTTGCCCCTTTTTCTGAAATTTCTCTTTCCTTTACTCTTTTCAGCATAAGAGTCATTATCATTGTCTTCTTTTAGCGGACACTTCGCAGCAAAGTGACCAATACCTCCACAATTGAAGCATTTAAAGGGTAGCTTCCCTTTGTACTTTCCATTGCTTCCTTTCTTCAACTTTCTAACAAATTGAGCCTCAAGCTCATCATCATCGGTATCAACATCATGACCAGCAGTCTCTTTTGCCTTTTTCTGAACTTTGAAGGCCGCTTCTTTATCAGATGAAGACGTCTTTCCTATGCGCATCTCATAGGCAGTTAGAGAACCATGTAATTCATCCATGGAAAATGCATTCAGATCTTTGGCTTCTTCAATGGCTGAGACTTTTGAATCAAACCGGGGAAGAAGAGATCTTAGAACCTTTTTGACGATGACCGGCTCTTTAATCTCCTCCCCTAGTCCACGAATGTCATTCGTGACTTCATTCACTCGTTGCATATACGAGTCAACATTCTCGCTTTCCTCCATGCGAAGAGACTCGAATTGAAAGCGATGAGTTTGTAATTTGGCTTCTTTAATCTTCTCATCACCTTCATGTATGCTTTGCAACTTGTCCCAAATTTCCTTGGCTGTTTTGCATGCAATTACTTTGACAAGCTCGCTGTCCACAAGGCCACTAAAGAGTGCATTTTGCGCCTTGGAGTCGTTGTCTGCCAACTTCTTCGATGCTGTATCATTGGGTACGGTGGCAGCATTGTAACCGGCTCTGACAGCCTCCCAAACATCATAGCCAAGAGATTTGATGAAGGCTTGCATCCTAATCTTCCAAAAAGAGTAATTAGAACCATCAAACAGAGGTGCTTTCATATTCCCTGTATTGACTGCCATGTGATTTGACAAGAGATCACCCTTAGCGTATTAAACTGATCAAGGGAGCCTCGCTCTGATACCAATTGTTGGATACCGCGATCACTGAGAGGGGGGGTGAATCAGTGATTTCTAAAAACAGGTCCAATTCAACAACAAAACAAGTCAAACCACACAATGACACCAGATTTAACGTGGTTCACCAAAAGGCTACGTCCACGGATCAAAACCGTCCGAACACCGATCCGGTACAGGTCTGAATATATTTAGTCGCACCAACGACAAAGAGCACCAACCCTTAGTTTCAGATAGCACCAACTATCTAGGAAGCACCGACTCCCCTTACAATTTATCTGCACCCACAGATAGGATCACCAAACCCCAGACACCAAGCACCAACTTGATGTAAAAACAGAATAGAAGATAAATTCTGTCTACAGCCCTTCCCCTCTACAATTCTCTCTCTCTCAATCCCTTACAAATTGAAATTAAAGCATAAACAGAGAGACACTTAACTCATGGACGAATCACCATCTTCAAGAGCATAATCTCGTCCACAATTGCTGTAGAAAACGTCACCACATCAGCACACAGCAACACACACCAGCAGCTTCTTCTTTCTCTCAAGAACTCTCTAAAACTCTTCTCTATTCTTTCTCTCTTCTGGTGTATATTTAAGAACGACCCTTACATGCCTTTTTATAGGTTTTGATAACCCTTAATTGTATTTAAAACGGGCTACAATTCGTTTAGAAAGAGTCCCAAACAAATTAGATAAGAGTGCTGAATTTTCGTGCAAAACTTCTAATTCTGCGCAACTCTGGTTCCCGTGCTCGGTCGACATCCTGGCTTGCTCGGTCGACCGAAGACACTGACTGGAAACAGACAACTTTTGAGCTCGGTCGACATCCTGGGGTCCCGGTCGACCGAAGACACACTGTGTCACGAAAATAACTGAGAGGTGCCTGAGACTGTTTTCTGCAGGTTTCTTCTTGCTCGGTCGACCGCATGAAGAGCCCGGTCGACCGGTCACTCTGTTTCAGGAAATCTGAATTCCTGACAGTTTCAATTCTGATTCTTCTCTTCAGCTCTATCAATACCAGCTTATTAACATCATGTTTGTGACAATGTGTTGACAAGAATTCCAACTCAAAACAATACTTGAGATGCTAACTTCTTCAATTCATCAAAAGACTTCTCAAGTCATCTCAAATTCCAACACTAGTACCGCTAGACACAAATGTTTTGAGACCGCATCCATGAGATGAGATTCTCTATTTTGAAAGGTCAAGATTGGATTCATCAAAGAGAGCACATGGTTTTCCGATCTAAACACGGGCTCAGCGATTTCCGCGAGCGCCAGTGCTCAGAAAGAAATGAACCATAATTTCTCGGATCTGAATCTAAAGATGACGAGTTTTTTTTTGAAAAGTCAATATCGGGTTCATCAAAGAGAGCAAAAGGCACTCCAATCTGAACACGGGCTCAGCGATTTCCGCGAGCGCCAGTGCTCAGAAAGGAGAAGACCAAGATTTCTCCAATCTAAACCCAAAATGACGGAAGTTTTTTTTTTTTTTGAAGATTTTGAAGATTTTTTTTTTTTTTTAAAAAAAAATCTTTTTTTTTATTTTTTATTTTTATTTTTAAGATTTTTTTTTTGAAAAATTTTTTATTTTTTATTTTTTATTTTTTTATTTTAAAATTTTTTTATTTTTTTTTAAAATTTATTTTTTTTTAATTTATTTAAAAGACGAGAGAGTACACATAGGCCTCCTAACCCGGTCTTATGAAATCTTGATTGATAGAATTGCCCCCAGGTAAGGGTAGGATTACTTAATGAACCCGTTTGGAGGACCCTTACCTAGAACAGTCAAGCTGTCTCCACACTCTGGACAAGGCTTTTCTTTGAATCAACCATGATCAAAGAACACAGTTGGTTTAACCTTAGTGGTCTATGTCTTTTTTTTTATTTTTTTTATTTTTTATTATTTTATTATTTTTTTTAATGAACTCATCGAAGAGAAACGATGGCCCAAAACCTTAGTCGAACAGGCTCAACATTTCTGCAAGCGCGATGAACGATAGGAACGGATCAAGGTTTCTCAATTTTGAATCCAAATTGAGAAATCTAAAATTTTTTTTTATATATTTTATATATATATATATATATTTTTAGATCTTTAATGAACTCATCGAAGAGAAACAATGGCCCAACCCCCGATCCGAACACGGTCTCAGCGATTTCCGTGAGCGCCAGTGCCCAGAAGGGAGAGGATCAAAGTTTCTCAATTTTGAATCCAAACTGAAAAATCTGATTTTTTTTTGTTTTTTTTTTGAAAAGAGAAAGAGTGGAAATAAATTCAAAGAATTAGAAATTTCCAAACAAAAAAATCTCATCTCATTTTTTTTAGATGCGGAATTCAACATAGGCCACCAATTATAAAGTAGCCAAGGAATCGAGAAAAGAAATATAAGCATAGAGCAAAATATATGATATGCAAATATTTCATTTCTAGCATCGTGTTCTCAAATAAACGGGTCCCACCGGGTGGAGCCAGCTTGATGGACCGCGCTCCAATGCTCGGTTCCTACCGAGGTCGGCGGACGTGGGAGTCCATTTGGTTCCGACCCTTTCGTAACCAGGGGGCAGGGGCGTGCATCAATATTTCTTTTTTTGTGTGGGTGTGCCAGATTTTCTATTTTTACTTGGAATTGCAAGTGGTGATCCGGAGATCAACCTTCGCAAGTAAAAAGGAAATCAACTTCTTTCAAGTTTTCCATTGCACATATATTTAAGAAAAGAGACATTTTTCTTGGTTTGCCGTGAAAGGCGATTTTTTTGGCATTTATAGCCGATTTTGGCGTTTATAGCCGATTTTTGGCGTTTATAGCCGATTTTGGCGTTTATAGCCGATTTACAATCCTTATCAATAATGAAAGACAAGAGTTGTGATTTTTGTCTCTTTTAAAAAAATACAAACTACAATGAAAAGCAAGAAAAGGAGGATCTAACTTCTCAGGAGATTGTGGGGGACCCGTTTAGATTGACGGTCGCAAGCCATATGTGGGCTTCGCCATCATCCATGCGGATGAGAACAGAGGATGCTATTGATTCGCTTGGCTTGGCTATAACCTCAGGTTTTTAGAGGACAAAGACCAAAAGGAGGTCCTATGTCCAATAAAAAGCCGAGTAGACGGGCTGAAAAGCCACATCTAATCCATTGGAGGCAGGAGGAGAAGGCAAGGACCTTGGGGGGGGGGGGGGTACCCCCCAAGGGACTTTTGTCACCTTGTAGCGGTGGCCGGTGTAGAACTTCCGCAGAGTTTTCTCTCTTTTCTTTCTCTGAATTTCTGTGCTTCTGTCTGTGATTTTCGTTGTCTGTCCTCTCTCCTTTTCTTCTTGGAGAGCTCTCCTATTTATAGGCTTTTTAGGTGGCCATTTAGGAGGGTTTATGAGCTTTGATTGTCATAAAGCTACATAAAGGGAGGAGTTATAGAATTGAATTCTTTATTTTGTAACTCTTTTTTCTTGGCTTCTGATTGGCCGGAGGAGATTGAGGGCATTTAATCGCCTTTAATCGCCATGATGGGAGGAGTTTCATGGGTTAAATGCCATGAATCTCTTGACTTGTAACTCCCGAATGCTTGCTTCTGATTGGGCCCGTCCAAAGAAATGGATTAATGACTGTAATAAAGCTAGTCAATTAATCGCATTAAGTGGTCGCCGAGCAGCTGAAGAGTCGCGGGCCGTGCCACGTCTTTTGGGATTCTTCTGTCGATGATCATCGATGGATCTTCATGTAGATCGACATCAGATGACCATGTAATTTCAGGTGTTTGTTGTTGCCAACAGCGGGTCGGTGCCATCTGGTCCTGTCGATTTCTCGATCAGTCGGGTAGAAAGCACACTTTTTTTTGGTTGACCGGGTGGCGATCAATATTGTTTTCGATACTCTTGATGATTGACCCGTGTTTTGGACGGATGTCAGAGGACTTGGTATCTCAAAAGCATGAATTTTGGAAAGTACCAGAGGCTGGGCTCTTCGAATCGCGAAAAAACGGCGAAAACCGGGGTTTCCGGGGCCTTCCCGGCGACCCCGGGCTCCAAGGTCGCCGGCGACCCTGGGCCAGGGTCGCAGGGGCCTGCGACCCTGGGGGGTTTTCCCCCTTTTTTGTCCCATTTTGTGTCCGTTTTTGCTGTTTTTCGATTCTTTTTTCTCCTGTACTTTTCCTTGACATTTTGACCATTTATTGGCCTGATTTCTTTGTAGGAAACCTGATGAGAATCCTTGCATTTTATTTTGCAAAGTTTCCAATTTCCTGAGAAAGCCGAAGACTTTGTCGCGCAGAGCTGCCGATTTTCCGTCAGAAGCTGAAACTGGGTCAAACGATGTCGGAATGACCTGAAATTTGGTGTGAAGCCTGCTGAGCAATAAATAAGACCAACCATAGGCTTTTGTTTGAGTTTTGAAGCCGTTTGGGGTCCTATCACCAGTAGACTTGCTTTTTGTCGCGATGAAGATGTCGCGGTTTGATGTGCGGTCAACCGATGTCCGATTGACTTGAAATTTGACAGGGAACCTATTGGAGTCATTTTAAGATGATCCATAGGCTCTGTCTTGGAAACCATGGTCCCGGAGAGCTTTGCCATCGAGAGGCCTGATTTGGCTTCCGAGCGTCAAACTATGGTCAAATGTTGTCGAAATGACCTGAAATTTGACGTGTAGCCCTTTATAAGCATTTTAAAGCCGTCCATGTGCTCTATCTGATGAGTAATGGCCTCGGTGGTTCTCGCCGCCGAGAGGCTTGATTTAGCTATTCGAGGGTTGATGTAGGGTCAAACGTTGTCGGTTTGACTCGGAACTTGACGTGGAGCCTTTTGGAAGTATTTTGAGACCATCCATCGGCCCTGATCGAAGATTTGGTGTCTCCGATGCTTTTGCCGTCGAGAGCTCCTTTTCAGCTGTCGGAGAAGCGAAGTTAGGCCAAATGATTTTGAAATGGCCCGAAACTTCTTGTGTACTCCTCTTTTGGCTGTCTGGAAGAATCTTGCAGTTTTTGTTTGATTCTGACAAGATTTGATTTTTGGAAGCAGCATTGCCTATTTATGGCAGGTTGCGACTTCATGTAGCTTTTTGGATCTTGAAGAGGCAAAGTGACATTTTTGGTGTCAACAATGACAAAGCAGGTCCAGAGGCTCACTGGCATGGCCGCCGCGCTCAACCGTTTCATCAGCAGGTCCTCCGACAAATGCCGTCCCTTTTTTTAGCTGTTGAAGAAGAACTTGAAGTTCGAATGGACCCAAGAGTGCGACTCGGCTCTCCAAGAGCTCAAAACTTACCTGGCCTCACCTCCATTGCTGTCAACCCCGAAGAAAGGGGAAGCGCTGCACTTGTACTTGGCGGTCTCGGATCATGCTGTGAGCTCGGTCCTAGTCAGAGAAGATGACGGGCAATAGAAGCTCATTTACTACACAAGCAAGATCCTCCTCGACGCCGAGACCAGGTACTTGCAGATGGAGAAGCTCGCACTGGCCCTCGTCAGTGCCTCTCGCAAACTCTCGCACTACTTCCAAACCCACACGATAGTGGTGGTCACGGAGCACCAGCTCAAGTCTGTTTTCCGGAAAGCTGATTTCTACGGACGAGTTTCAAGATGGGTAGTAGAGTTGGGACAGTACGACATCCAGTACCAACCAAGGACGGCGATCAAAGGGCAGATTTTGGCCGACTTTATCGTGGAGTTCACTTCCCCGAATTCGGCGCCGAGCCCACTCGACGCCGAACTGGGGGGCAAAGGGCATGAGGACTTAGTCTCGAGGAATGATTACGAGCAATCTCGGAATACATTCCGTGATTCAGCTTGGAAGGTCTTCGTTGACGGATCCTTTACCTCTAGGAGGGCTAGTGTCGGCATAGTTCTCCAGTCTCCAGAAGGGCTAGTCATTGAGCAGGCCCTGACACTTGACTTCAGAGACAAACAACGGGGCAGAGTACGAAGCATTGATAGCAGGGCTGAACAGCGCCAAGATTCTCGGCGGTCAACAGCTGGTGGTCTTCAGTGACTCACAGATGGTGACAAGCCAGCTCACCGGAGACTACCAGGCTCGCGACGATAGAATGGCGGCCTATTTGACCCTCGCCAAGAAGCTCCTCTCTCAATTCCCGGAAGCAGAAGTCAGGCAGATTGGCAGGGATTCTAACTCACACGCCGACGCGCTAGCCAATCTGGCTTCCGCCGTCGAAGCTGGAAGGAAGAGGACTGTGGAAGTAGGATCATTGGCATCACCGAACATAGAGATTCGCCCACCTCGGTAAGTTATGAGTGTTGATCTCGGGCCCAGTTGGATGGACCCTATCATCTCATACCTCAAGGACGATCAACTCCCTGAGGACAAAGCTCAAGCTCACAAAATCAGGCTGAGAGCAGCCCGGTTCTGGCTCTCTCTAGAAGGAAAGCTGTACATAAAGTCGTTCACAGGCCCTTATCTCCAGTGCGTCCACCCGAGCCGAGTTGAAGACTTCCTCTTCGAGATACACGAAGGCATATGCAGGAGTCACATCGGAGGAAGGTCACTAGCATACCGGGCTATAAGCCAAGGATACTGGTGGCCGTATATGCAGAAGGACGCACAGATGTACGCCATGAAGTGCGAGAAATGCCAGAAGTTCTCACACAATCTCCATCAACCTGTGCAGGATTTAAGCCCACTCTCCAGCCCGTGGCCGTTTGCCTAATGGGGGCTGGACATCGTGGGACCTCTCCACCGAGCTCTAAGGAATAAGAAGTGGTTGATAGTGGCCACTGATTATTTTACCAAGTGGATAGAGGCAGAAGCATTATCTTCCATCACCGAGCGAGACTCCAAAAGCTTCGTATGGAAGAACATCATCACGAGGTTCGGCATCCCGCGAATCTTGGTCTCGGACAACGGGACCCAATTCAATTCCAGCCTCTTCAAAAGCTTCTGCAAGGAGCTCGGCATCAGGAATCATTATTCGACTCTAGCCTATCCCCAGAGCAATGGCCAGGCCGAGATCTCCAACAAAGTGGTCCCTGACGGACTCAAAAAGAGACTCGACGGGGCCAAAGGGAGGTGGGTGGAAGAGCTTCCTAGTGTCCTATAGGCGTACAGGACTACCCCGAGGCGCTCCACTTCGGAAACTCCATTCTCCTTGGCATATGGGATGGAAGCCGTGATCCCACTTGAGATCGGCCTTCCAACACTCAAATCCGAACTTTTTGACCAAAGCCAGAACGAGAAGAACCTGACCCTGGAGTTAGATCTGGCTGAAGAGCGCAGAGAAGCAGCGGCCATCCGTTTAGCAACCTATCAGCAACGGCTCGCAAAAGATTACAACCAGAGAGTCTGGGAAAGGAAGCTCTCCATTGGCGAACTGGTCCTGAAGAAGGCACTGCTAGTGGACAAGGATCCAAATCAAGGCAAGTTGGCTCCAAACTGGCGCGGCCCATTCAAAGTGGTCTCGACTGCTGGCCGGTCCGCGTACAGACTCGAGGATATGGATGGAGAGCAACTGCCACGACCATGGAACACCTCGCACCTCAAAAAGTTTTACTTTTGATATGTACTCAGATTATGCAAATCAATGAAGACGATTTCTTCTCAGAGATTTCTTTTACTTTTCTAAGTCAATGACCTCGACAATAACACAATGCTCCAGCTCGGCAGCAGTGCGCAGGGTCATCCTAGCTTCGGAAATAAAAATCGGCAAAGGAATGACTTCGCCCTCTCCAGCTCGGCAGAAATGTCTCCATTCGTGCGGTAGGCGCATCTCAGCCCTCGTGCCAGATAGCCAGCACGGCCCCTGGTGAAGAGCCAGAGGGATCTCCATTCGTGCGATAAGCGCATCTCGGCCCTCGTGCCAGATAGCTAGCACGGCCCCTGGTGAAGAGCCAGAGTGATCTCCATTCGTGCGATAAGCGCATCTCGGCCCTCATGCCAGATAGCCAGCACGCCCCCTGGTGAAGAGCCAGAGGGATCTCCATTCGTGCGATAAGCACATCTCGGCCTGAAAGAAACTGCAATTCAGATCTGAATATCACTAGCGGAAGACATTCATGGCTAATTTGTAACATGACAGATTTTAAAAAATCTGATTTGGGCAGCATAAATCAGCTATAGTGATTGCAAAAGAACTCCATGAATTCATGACCAACAAGTGTATAATTAAAGGAGAATGGAGAAGACTATTACCTCGAAGATTTGTAGACTTTAAATCTCTGAAAAAATAGATCCAAAGGCCCGAACTCAGACTTGCAACTAGCAAACAAATTGCTGGAATTTTCTGCAGTAGTATTGCCTTTGATCTTCTTCTCTATCTCACTTCCAAATCTGATTGGCTAAGATGGTAGGATCTTAATCTAGGAATTGAGAACTATTTTTCTAAGGAAAAATCTCAGATCTCAAAGTTTCTTCAATGACGAAGAAACAACCCAAAGAGCTGGATGTGTGGCACTCCTTGTGCTTCTCTTTTGTTGTTGGACGTCCAAGGAGGTATATGGTTCCTTTTATAGAAACTTTGTGGAAACCTTTCCTAAAAGTTTATCTCTTCTAATTCTCATAGATGTCCTAAAAGGAAAGATTTATTTCCTTTAAGAAACACTCCAATTAGAAAAGGAAACTAAAGAACTTCCCACAAACTTTGGCAATTAGTAATCCTAGTTTCACAACACTTACTAATTTAAGTTTCTAATCCAAAAAGGAAACTTTCTTATAAGAATACTAATCCAAAGAGGAGTCCAACTTTCCAAGTAGAGAGACCTACTCAAAATTGGAAACCTTACCCATGGAAATCCCATTATGGACGTCCCACATGATAATGCACACTATGGCCCACTAATAATTTCTCTAGAATTAAATTCATGTATGCCATCAAAGGCCTATTTGAATTTAAACTCAAAATTATTTTTCCACTAAAATAATTCATCCATATGTCATCTAAACATTTTAGGAAACCATGGCAATCTTGGAAAGTGACTAGAGAAGGGACCAAAAGACATATTTGCCATTGGCTCCCAAAATGACCAAAATATCCATGCTAAACCCATAGCAACATAAAGACCATTTTAACCTTAACTCATTCCACTAAAGAGTTATGGTTGAACTCCAAGGACAAATATATAATATAATAAGCTCGTCATAAAAATTGACAGTTGTCTTCGACCTACTAAGTGTAATGACCTGAATGCCCCTCTATGTAACATCCATAATCGAGTCAGGTTATCACATGTACTATCAACCTTCCCGATTACATCTAAACCTTAGAACTTCATATCCTTAACATAATCATCATCCGGATATCATTCTCCTGATCCAGGGAGCAACCCACAAGTTCAATATCCATATGGAACATCCATATACTAAGATCTTAGATTTTGATGATTAATCGGATAATTCTAAGGGGACGATCATTCCATCATTAGATGGCATAGATTCTTTATTGCATCTGCACGTCCCAACTGATCAAGTCCGAGTACCCAAAACACAGAGCTGTTGACCCATGAAAAGAATCTCACCCATAGTGAATTAAAGCACAAGAACTTGACTTCGTCAGTTCATCCACAAATGCTCAAGATTAAGAGCACTGGTCACTCAGTAGCATGAGGTGACTTGATCTCTCTCAGTGATAGTACTATTTTAGAGATCACACCTACCATGGTCCTGTTCAATGCATTGCATATGCACTAATGAGATAAATCCGGGAAAGTCCTCCCATGACTTAGGTAAGTCACCCTGAATATAGTAGAGTCTCTCACTATAACTTATACCAAGATGAAGCGCCCAACTCCATCTTTCAGTTATGAACAAATATGTTGTTTCCAGTGTCCATGAATTAGACCTATCTATGTGTAGACACTACATACCTAATTCCTTTACTATAAACAATGGGCCTTACACAACCATATATATATACATGTTTAAGCAGAAAAGAGTCATTTCATTAAATAACCAGTAAATATCCAGTAACAAAAGATGAGAGTGCAGCTAGTGGGCTTTAGGGCATACACCAATCCCAACACGGCCCTCATGCCAGATAGCCAGCACGACCCCTGGTGAAGAGCCAGAGGGATCTCCATTCGTGCGATAAACGCATCTCGGCCCTCGTGCCAGATAGCCAGCACGGCCCCTGGTGAAGAGCCAGAGGGATCTCCATTCGTGCGATAAGCGCATCTCGGCCCTCATGCCAGATAGCCAGCATGGCCCCTGGTGAAGAGCCAGAGGGATCTCCATTCGTACGATAAGCACATCTCGGCCCTCATGCCAGATAGCCAGCACGGCCCCTGGTGAAGAGCCAGAGGGATCACCCTACTTACACATCTAATCGCTGGGCAGCTATCCTAACAATATAATCCCGGGCTAGTCTGGGGTAGCTCGGCAACTACCGAGCTCATATACTTGTGCAAAATATTGAAAACAAGAACGCACGCAGAAAGGGAGAATATCCCAAAAATGCAAAAGAATATTACTTTTTATTTTTAGGTAACATCATTCATTCTCCATTACATTGCGGAAAACACTCAGTGCCTTAGATCACCCCTACAACAGAATGGGGGCCCCACGCCGCATTCTAAGAGTTTCAGCTACTGAGCACGGCTAATCGATCGCGGGTTTCCAACAGACAGTGGTCCTGGGACAACGCGAAGCCAAAAATGCCCCACTTCCACATGTTTTGGAAGCTAGTGAGATTGACTACGGCACTAAGGTGCGGGGAGCTCAGCCATGAAGCTGAGGCGAAACACTTAGCACATTCAAATCAAGGAAAGGGCAATAGAGAAGAATGCAGAATAGGCAAAAAGGAAGAAGTTCTCATTAAAACTGATAAAGTTCTTTACATGAGGGCGCGATGCACCTAAGCAGAAATTACATCAAAAAGAAAAAGAGGAAAAGCAATGGAAAAGGAGCTTCACGCAGCAGGGGCGATGTCATCCGCGGCCTGGGTCGCGGCTGCAGCAGGCACTTCGGATGAAGATGGGGGAGTTTCAGCTCCGGCTCGATAGCAGGATCCCTCTCGGATTCTACCGCGGGGATCGGCTCAGTACCCGGGCGCGGATATTCATCCGGGCTCACATATGCCGGGTGGTCGGTGGGGACTCCCGCCTTCACCAGAGCAGCTTTCCATCCCATCTCCCAAGCCGAGACCCTTATGTCATCGACCTGCGCCAAGTATTCTTCCCCCGCGACGTCAATCCCCTCCTGAAAGGCAGCATCAGCATCGGCTCGACTTTTGGACTCGAGCTCGGATTTCTGCCTCTCAAGGTCGGCGATCCTCCTCTCCATCTCAGCCTCTCTCCTCTTGACCGCCTCAAAGGCAAATTTTGCGTTGTCGAGCTCGGCAAAGAGGGTGCTGTGCGTCTCCTCATACTCCCTCACCCTCGCTCGACCCTTCTCCAGGGCTTTCTTGTGCTGCCCACAGTTCGCCTGGACCCTTTTGAGCTCGGTATGGCACTTCTGGACTCGCTATACCGAGACCTGGGCCATCTGCACAATCTGCAAGAAAATCAAGCCACCAGTGAGCAAAAGCTAGAGTTGAAAGGAAAAAGGTCAGAAGAGGTTGTACTTACGCTTAAGCCTGCCTTCATCTGCGTCGCCAGGAGGGAGATGTCATCCATCTCGTCGTGCTTCTCCATATCGCGCGGCAGAGCGCATGCACTGCCCAGGCAGGCGATCACCAGCGGCCCCCCGGAGAGACGATCCTCTAACGTCATCGGTCTCCCGGGCTGGAGCATAAAATTCGGCCTCCAGGGCGTAGAAGGAGGCCGCATTGCCATGCCGGCAGCCGAGCTTTCCCCTGTCGAGCCTTCGACCCTGCTCCTTTTCCTGGCCTGGTCATCCGTCTGCCTGGCATGGGGAGAGGTGACC
Source organism: Litsea cubeba (assembly GCA_012931725.1). Lineage (NCBI taxonomy): Eukaryota > Viridiplantae > Streptophyta > Magnoliopsida > Laurales > Lauraceae > Litsea > Litsea cubeba. Next base: position 6,390,029 of record CM022949.1, on the reverse strand, counting down.
ACGGGAGTTCCGGTCTCGGTCGCGGCAGGGGGTGGAGAAGTCGGAGCAGGAGGAGTGGTAGAAGAAGATGGCACGCTTGACGAAAGGGGTGCGCGCGAAGAAGATGCAGCGCCTCGACCTTTGCCTCCCACTGGCCGGGCCTTAAGATTCTTGAACACCGGCTTGGGGCGAGTCCTCTCCATCGCCTCGTCGGGGTCGCTTTCTGACGATAAAACGATCCTCCCGATCGTCTCGGCATTATCCGCGTCGGCACCCGATGTGGATGCCTCGGTATCGGATGTAGCACGATCCTCAGCGTCAGCCGCGGCCTGTTCGTCGTCCTCTTCGCTCTCCTCTCCTATCTATGCCGCGGCTTGCGAACGGTGAGCGGAGTATTTCTTATAACCGCGATACCTGGGCTTGTATCCCAGAAGCTTCCACGCCGACCTGTCCTCGTGGCCGTGGTAGCTCTCTAAGGACTTGGCCCAAGACTTGTTCCTTTTTCAGCCTTCTTAGCTAGCTGCCGCCTTCCTCTGACGAACACCTGTAGAACAAACGAACAACATAAGCCTGACAATACAGAAAAGGCAGAAGATATAAAGGAGCATGCTAAGACTGTAATTACTTAGAGGAGTGCCGAAGTGACGAGGAATCTTGAAAAATCTCTCTGCAATGGGCCCGTCATCATCAAATTCCCAGTTGCCCGTAACCATCAGACGGTCATCCCCGGCATATTTATTGGAATCCTCCAAGGCTTGGACGAACGGCCTCCGACCCGGCTTGATACGGAGGTAATACATATCCTTCCTGGATTTGCATAGGTCATAGGCATCCTCAATATCGTGGACGCCAAGACCAATGCCTAGGGTCGTGTTAAGCACGTCCATGCCCATTACGACCTTAAAACTGTTGGGCATCAGCTGACATGGGTAGAGGTTCCATGCCCTGAGGCAATCTCTAAGTAGAGGGCGGAGGGGAAATCTAACCCCGCCCTCAATAACGGCCACCAAGGGGAATGGCATCCAGCCGTCATAGATTCCCCCGTCAGCATAGGCAAGGGGAGGGGCCGCCCTGACTTGGACTCCATCGGGTATCTTATACCTAACCCTAAGGTCGGCTAACCCCCTCTCAGACCCTATCCAGTGACTGTAAATACCCATCTCTCGAAGGAAAAAACCAGAAGAAGGAAGGACAGTGCTGAAGGGACAGAAAAACCCTAAACAGAACCCTAAGCGCTGGAAGAAATGAAATGAGAGAAAGAGGACTTACGAAGCGCAAAAAGCAGAGTGGTGTTCGAGCCTGCGGAAGTGAAATTCTGGCAGCACCTCTCTCCGGTGATCGCTCTCCTCTAGAAAATCTCTACAGAGCTCTCTTTCTCTGTTCTAGAGGGCAAAGATAAAGAAAGAAGAAGAAGGGTAGGGGGCGCCTCCCCCTACTTATAGCAAAAAATAGAGCGCCAATGATGGCGCCTTTCCGAATTTCAAAAAGGCCGCGTCTTTTCACTGCGCGCGCCGCCATGAAAAGACGGGCCAACCAAGCCAAGGATGACACGTGGAATCGCCAGCCTAATTTCCGTGCGCCATTTAATGCCTTGGGCATCGAGGCGCCAGCGGATAAGAATGAGGCACCCGCGTCCAAAGCCGTGATGGGATTACAAATTCATGAGCCTCTTGAGCTTCCTCCCGACCTGGACGAGGGGTAGCGCGGCATTGCGGGGCACCGCATCACGGCAATCATCCGAGGAATCCTTCTCAGCTTCCAACCTCAAAGAGTTGGGATACTCTAAGAGCTCCAAAGCTGGGGGGCAATTGTGTAGGGAAGTTTCCACTAAACCGAGATCAGGACTAGCCTTGACATCAATCCAGTTAATCATACCTCCGCTCGGCCAGGACGGACCCCGGCTGACGGGTCACGGCACCTGCCGAGGTGAAATCCCCGAGGTCAGATGGCACGGGTCCTTGTATATCGACCTCGGCATAGCGGATTTGACAGACGCTGATGGGACTGTTGACAGGACGAAGGCACGCACTAAGGCGTGCCCTGCGGCCCATCATTCCTGACAAAACGGCGTTATGCGGAACACGTGCGCTCCCAAATCATGGCTCCAGGCCAGGCCCGATGGGATTGGCCCGAAAGTCAACCACCGCCTGGCCCGATAAGATTGGCATTTAATGAGGAATGGGCAGGTGAGGCTAGCATTTAATGAAGTGTGGGCTGAGTGGACAAAGCCACTCGAGTGGCAAAGCCCATCATGAGGCTCGTCCATGCAAGTCATCTCCTTCTCCTATAAATAGACACTCCAACTCCATTCTAAGGTATGCAACCCAAAACACATACACTTACTCTACAAATTTCTCTCCATCTCCCTTACTCAGTCCCTGAACTGACTTAAGCATTGGAGAGCCTTGCGCTGCCCACAGCCAGGGTCCTCTGACTTGCTTCCTCTCTTCCTTTTCAGGACTAGCCGGAGCCACCTTAACCTTCATCTAGACTACTCAAAACAGGGGTCCTAATCCCTGATTCCAAGCCTATAATTTTTAGGCACTTACAAGTACCTACCTCACTATCGACCTTGGCAGGCCCAAGGAGCTGCTCAAGCTTGGGGCATTTCTCTGGCTGGAGCAATCCGTCGGCCTAACCCATCTTCCCCAAGAGCCAAGAAATTTTGGTATTGCTCCTGGAAAAGCAGCCAGAGCTTTGTGTTCATCAGAGGGTGGAGTCGCTTCGTGAATGACAAACAATTGAAGGCAAAGGATGTTGTCGTGTTTTATGAAGGAAATCAAAGGAGAGAAGAAACCCAGATTCTTCTTATCTAGCTGTAAGCATCTTATCCATTTGTCTGATTTCTCTTTTGTTCTTGTTTATCAGAATATTTTCATCTCTCTATCTTTGTGTTCTCTTCCCTCTTTTGCCCTAAGAACGTTGGTCCTCGATTATATGTCCCATTCTTACTGCAGCACCTGGCAGACCCAATCCTATTCCAGAATGTCACCAAAATTATAGCCACATACTATTCCCATCCTTTTGTCTTGTTCTCTACCCACTTGTGAGAACCTGTTTCATTTAGTGTTTTTACAGTTGCTGTCTCCCACTTCCATTTGCTCATGTAGCAGGTTTGTATGTCAATTTAGTCTTTATACTGCATTTCCTTCCAGTCTTGTTTCCATCATTCACATTGGTCTTATGTCACAACTTAGTTCCTTGATCAATCTAATCTCGAATGAGAATGTCTTTATGTGACCTATAATGATGATGGCTACATTACTTATTCCCTCCTCTGCTACACCTCTATACACATGAAGTGCATGCCCTTCTCTCTAGCCCTTCAACACATTGCCAATGCTGGTTCTTCTTCTTTTGTGGTCTATGCTCTAAAGAAGAACAGCCGCTTCCTCTCCGAGTACTTGGCTCTGGCCCCGGATGTGGAAAGTTACATCCCCTAGGCCTCCGAGCTCTCAGGTCCCTACCCGAAGCAGTCTGAAAGTCCGGGATCCGAACCCTAGAGGGGGGTGAATAGGGTGAGCTATACAAATAATGCCAATTAATCCAATTTCTAATTTCTTTAAACAAAATGGCACTTGTGACGAACAAAATAAATGTGCAGACGCAAATAAGAAGAGTAACCACCATAAGAATCAGCACGACACAATCATGTATAGTGGTTAGGCCCAAATGCCTACATCCACTCTCGAGTTGTGATCCTACACCCCACCGGATTCTCACTATCTATACTTTTCAATAGGCTAAGCAATAACTTTTACACAATGCTTTCCAAGGCTAAGCAATAACCTCTTACAATAATGTTTTTCAAGGCTCAACAACAATCTGTACAATGTTATTTTTTTAGGCTAAATAACAACCTTTACAACTCTAAAGACTTGATCTCTCAAATGTGTCTAGAGTACAGTCAAGGATATACAATGTTTCAGCTCATTACATTTGCCTCTAACGCATACTGATATGAAAGTTAAAACAAAACTCAATCATAAACTTAAGGTGAGTGCTCATTGTGTATGAGTGTTTACTTTAATCAATTCTAAAATTAATGCTCCTTAATGAATGCTTGATGCATTTAAAAGTCTAAGCACATAAATTATTGAAGTGATGAACTAATCACATGTGAGTGAAGAACAACTTGAAATGATGTTCCTATCAAAATACAAAAGTTGTATGAAATTTCAAGGACTAAAACACATGTGATTGTGACATAAATGTTTACAAAACAAACAAATATTCATATGTGATCAATGTTTGCAAAACAACTCAATCAAGACTAGAAATCATGCTAAATTAACGTTTCAAAGATTTGAACAAGGATGGATTTCAAAAGGATGGAGATCAAAGCTTAACTTGGAAAGTATACCTATGTATCTTAAGCTTTTTTGGATTTTCATTTCTCTTCTAGCCTCCTCAGCTGATTCCCCTTCCTTAGACTTCAAAAAAAGTTCCAAAGATTCAAAAAAAAAAAAAAAAGTCTTTTCTTATGGGGAATGAATTGGAGCTATATATAGAAAAAGTATTAAATGGCTAGTTCATTCGGTCGACATCCTGAGGCTCGGGTTGACTGGATCCAACGGTCATATTTCCAACGGCTAGTTCATTCGGTCGACATCCTGAGGGACCCGATCGATCGGGTACACTAGCATGGCTGAGGTTTCTTTCAAAAATTGAAGATTACAATTTATTTATTTGGGAACTCAGGGCCAATTGGATCCTTGCATGTATTCATGATTCTAAAAATGAAACATGTATGCAAATCATGAACCTAGATGCCTAACTAGATTTTACTCAAAAGAACAAGGGCAGGTATGAATCAAACTAGTCTTTTGAAAGTGCATTTAGGATCGAAAACATGCAAGGTAGTGTCTTTGAAAATCAAATGAATATGCACATCTAAATTCCATATTTCAAGGTTTTAACTTCAATGCATGAGTGTGTGATTAGATGAAAGTGAAGGTGATAGTGCATCCATCAAATTAGCAACATAAAAAATCCCTAACACGGTCAACCTCTAGATGGACAACCATCGCTCTGAGACGTCCTTCCACAAGGACTACTACAAGACCCCCTACGTTGTTGTCTCCGGGGAGAAGCATTTCCTCCTCTCCCAACCAACGTCCATAGGATGTACATTCGCCAATACGTCCACAGTAGTGGAGGAAATCAAATGAGAGAACAAACCCGGATTGATAGTGTAAACAAAAAGTAAGAGGGACATGAGGATCAACATTGACCCTCAACATTGCAAATGAGGGTCGATGTTGACCCTAAAAAAAATGGTTAAAAACAAGGATTTTTGGGCGGGAAGGCCTCTTTGGTGTGAAGTCCCCTAAAGTGCTCTTTTTAGTCTAGTGACCATTTGAAGAATTTTTTGGGTTAAAATCCTCAATATAATACAACCATATAATAATGCAAGAAATATTTCAAGTGGTAATAACTCTCTTCGTGGTTAGTTTTGTGTATGTATGTGCGCATTTTTTACTTTTTATTATTAGAGGATTTTATCTTAAAGAACACTTAATGTGCATGTGGGACCCAATCAAGCACTTTAGATGTTGATGCACCAATTAGTGCAATTGGGTCGAGAAAACTTTTTTTAACCAATTTGGCACATGCTCGGTGCTGACCTTAATTTACACCACCTAAGGTCGGTGTCGACCCTGTCCGAAAACCCTATATAATGCGATTTCGAGCTTCATTCTTCCGATTTCTCCAAAATCTCAAAGAGGCGGGTTTCTTGAGCATTGTATTGGTGCCAAACGCGATATTTGTCGTTTGTTCCCTCCCATGACTTCACCATTAGCAATGTATCAATCTCCTCTTTCTATTAGTCGGGTTTCCACAAAAGGAGGTAATGAAAAATTCTCTCTTCACATTCTCTACCCTAGAAATCAATATCCTCTTTTTATTAACATCTTAAAGAGGCGGGTTTCTTGAGCATTGTATTGGTGCCAAACGCAATATTTGTCGTTTGTTCCCTCCCATGACTTCACCATTAGCAATGTATCAATCTCCTCTTTCTATTAGTCGGGTTTCCACAAAAGGAGGTAATGAGAAATTCTCTCTTCACATTCTCTACCCTAGAAATAAATATCCTCTTTTTATTAACATCTTATCATACATTTCCTCTCATTTAATGCTTGGACAATTATTTCTTAGGCAGAATACATGTTCTCTTTCATTGTATGCGGGATATGTTTGGTGCCATTGACTATGGTATATGTTTCACAAGAGCCCTATTGACTTGTTTGCAATCCACAATGTAATACACATGACTAAACTCATCATGTCAACAACCAAAGTACTTTATATGTAATAGTATCTACGAATGAGGGAAAATTTTACAATTTTAATCTAAGCCCACACATTGTTGTTGTGAAATGTAACCTTTCATAGTGTAAGAAAGTATGGGAAACCTTGAAGATGATAGTAATATTCTCATACCACGTCGCATGATGTATTTTTGAATTTTCTAATGAAGTTCTGCTATTTAAACAACATAACTTTCTCTTTAATTCATTGAAACAGGTCAATTGAACTACTTCTGTGAAGGAGCTCTTGAGTACCTAATAATCTTTCACTACCATTTCACTAATTTAAGTTTTTTTGATGTTGTAATAGAATGTAAGACGTTGAGCACCTAATAATCTTTCACTATGTCGGTGGGTTTGAATTTGAGCTCAATCGTCCCCAATACAAGGGTGAAAGGCAGAAGATGAGATATCTCTCGAGCAATGTCATGCACAATGAGTTGTCCAATATTGTCCCAGAAGCATCAAGTTGGGCAATAAATTCCGAGGACATAACTCTAAAGTATCTTTACACAATGGTAGTTTTTTTTTTCATTGATAGATATCGATGATGACAATGATATAAAGGGTTCGTTAAAAGCCTCAAGAAGTGAAGCAAAAGGGATATTATTATTCATCTCAAGAAGGCAATGTGAGGAAGGCACTTCCCAACACTCTCATGGCAATAGGTATTGGATGAAATTAATAATTATTGCACCCTTTTGAGTCTGAATTGTAACTAAAATGTTTTTTTTTTTGTAACTCCATATTGCAAGTCTGTGCAGAAGGAAAGGAACCAAACCATTCGAGACGCTCCGAGCATTGGGAAGTCTGATACTAAATTAAAATGCCTGATACCACTGTCACCATCAGTTGTTAAAGATTTTTCCATGATCAGTCTATAAGACGATCATGATATCAATTTCTCAACAACAATGAATGATCTGGCAGACGATGATTAGTCCATGTTCAAAGAAATCAACATAGAACTGCTGGATGTGAATGTATCCGAAAGTGTGCACAGCTTCATAGTTGCTCTTGCAACTAACGTGGATGTGAATAGAAGTTCAATAGCTATTCAATATATTGAATCAGGTGTCCATAGAGATAATAGAAGCATAAACCAACAAGATAGCATTCCAGAATTTTCGTTTGTGGACACGATGGTCCCTGGAGATGTCACGCCCGAAGAAGGAAACAATGCAGCTAGGGAGAAGTGGCTTGGTGGGGAGTTTCTTGATCGCTGGGCTTTTAAAAGAGTTATAGCAAAGTATGAAATATACAATAACTTCACCTTGAAACATTAGATGACTAACATGAAGATGGTCACATCGAGATGTATAGGGGTCGATTGTCCTTAGCATATACATGCCTCTATGGTAGATTCCAATCCATATTTGAAGGTTCGAAAGTACAATTCCAAACACTGTTGCTCTAAACCACTAATGGGAACGACACATCGGCAAGCATCCACGAAGATGATAGAGGAGCTCAATAAAGAAATGGTATGATGCAATAACGATCTTAAACCGAAGGAGATCATCAATGAATGTCATATTGAGTTTGGAACTCACATTATATAAGGGAGAGCACAGATGACAAGGGGAGCTTGCACTGCGCAAAGTACGAGGATCGTACGAGGAGTCTTTTAAGATATTACTGCTCTATTGCAATGAACTCCATAGAACAAACACTGGGTCATACACTGCGTTAAACATCACAATGGATGACCGGTTCAGATGCTTCTTTTGGTCCTTCGATCCATGCTTAAGGTCATTTCAAACTTCTCTAAGGCCATTGATAGTGGTGGATGGATCACACCTTTGTGGCAAATAACTCAGAGTGGTAATGGTAGCCGTAACACATGATGGAAATCATCAACTGTTTTCCATTGCATTTGCCTTTGCTGAAGCGGAGCGGTGTGCTAGTTGGGAGTGGTTTCTTGCACACTTGCTATTGTCATTAGGTGAATCAAACAATCTCATAATTGTATCCGACCATCAGAAAGGTCTGATTTTTACGGTACAAACCATGATGCCAAGTGCACAACACTGCTTCTGTTGCCATCATATAGTTGAAAATATCAAGGCGGCTTTCAACGATCATAAGAAAGTTTTGTGGAGCAATGGGGGCATACCGACCTTGCAAGTACGATGCATACATGGACCACATAACATCTGTAGACGAGCGTGCATATAATTACATCCATGCAATCGGGCGTCAATTCTAGGCAACCACATTTGCTTATGGACGTAGATACAACATGCTTACCGGAAACGTTGCAGAGTGCACAAATAGTATTATAAAAGACACCCGGGTGCTCCTAATTATGAAGCAAGTGGAAGAGATACATGCAAAACTTATGAAATTCTTACAAAGACAGCCAACTCTAGTACAAACCATTACTTCATGACTAACTCTGTAAGGTCCGTGACCTTACTGGGTCAGTTGGGCCCAATATCAGGCCCTGACCCGTTTAATTTGTTATTATTATAATTAATTATATTTTAGATATTTACGTGGGTTTAGATCATGAGTGAGTTGAGTGATTTTATTTTAGTATTAGAATAGTGTCTGCGAAGTTTCGTTAGATTTCGAGTTTGTTTGTTCATAACAAGGGGGTAGTTTGCAATTTAGGAAAAATTGAGTGTTTTTCCAAAATATTTCAAACGCCGTGATTTTTGGGTTCGTTGGAAAGGTTTCGTTGCGCTGATCATTTTTGTCTCTTGACTCGTCGCGATCCGACGATCAGAAATCCTTCAAGTGGTCCTTTCCTTCACTGGGCCCACTTAAGGGCAAACTTGTCTTTTTCTTATTCTCTTCTTCTTTAACCTAATCTTAACCCTAATCTCTTATTCGTTCTCTGTAACGAAGAAACAACCGCAGCCCTTTCTTCTTCCTCTTCTCTTTTCAAGCCCGGAACACTAGCCTGGAGAGATTAACTCCGCGATCCGAATCGCTCATCTTCATCCTTGCGATCCCCTCTTTTTTTCGGTACCAATTTGGTAAGACTTCTCACAATCTCATATTTTCATATTATCTTTCCTTTGGTTAGATTATGTATGATCTTGATGCTTTTCCTTTCTTTCTTCTTGTTGGCTTCGTAGATTTCATTTTATCGGGTTAGATCGTGGATTTCGGGGTAGAAAGGCTTCTCCTCAAGTTTTGCCCAATTCCAATCTTCTTCTTGGTTGAGGCAAGTAGATATGCATTTCATTTATAAGCATGTATGTTTGTTTTCATTTGATTGGCTATGTATCTTGTCGATCTCCCTTTAATTCCAAGCATGTTACTTATTGATTTGAGGAAAATACATGTTAGGTTAGGTTTGGGAAAATGGATAAATTATGATGTTAGGTTATTTAGATTTGTATATTTAATTCAATGGATGGAATGGAATGAATGGATGGAATAGATTGTTGGGGAGAGCAGGAGGCTTTATTTTATGCAGGTTGTAGCCTTTGGAAAGGCTTGGAAATGGATGAGAATGACTAGGGGCGGAAGAGTTTCAGAAATGGCCTGAAACTGCACTGATTCCGCACTGTCGGTCAGCTGTCGGTCAGCCGAACTCTGTGTCGGCCGGCCGAAACCCCAGTTCGGTCAGAAAACTCGAGAGCCATGTTTTCACAAATTTTGTGCTTTCGGTCAGCTCTCGGCTCGGTGTCGGTCAACCGACATCAGGGTGTCGGTCAGCCGAAAGCCCAATGTCGGTCAGAAAACCAGAGAGCCATATTTTGGCCTGTTGAACATCGGTCAGCCGATAATGACCTCGGTTCCAAAACCAGAGAGCAAAAATTGGCTTCTGTTCCGTCGGTTAGCCCTCGGTTCGTGTCGGTCAACCGACACCATCACGTCGGTGAACCGACACCATCATGAGGGTTAACCGAAATTGCCATATTGCCTTGGCCGTTTTACGTAGGTGACATCTGCTTGTAGCTAAAGTGGCTCGTGCTGCAATACGTGAGTGGAATTTGGAATATATTTGCGAAGCATTGAGACATGAACTACGTCGTGCACACCCGCTAGCTCCGGCGATAGCACCAAACAATAAGCCACGTCTCCCAATCCTGCTCTTGATCTCAAACGGTCCCACAAACCTCTTAGCAAGCTTCCCTTTTTGCCCGAATCTGACAACACCTCTCATCAGGGATGCCTTTAAAAACCATATCCTTAACTTGGAATTCCAAAGGTCTCCGCCTCTTGTCTGCATAGCTTTTCTGACGATCACGTGACTCCTTCATTCTCATCAGAAACAAAACCGTGAAGCCAGTGGGCCAAAGCGGACAATATCATGGATGTGTATAGGTTGGGGCGTTACAAACCCCTTGCTAGATCAAACGAACTCGGAATCTAATGAAACTTCGCAGACACTATTCTAATACTAAAAGCAACTCGCTCAACTCGCTCATGATCTAAACCCATTTAAATATCTAAAATATAACTAATTATAATAATAACAAATTAAATGGGTCAGGGCCTGATATTGGGCCTAACTGACCCAGTAAGGTCACGGACCTTACAACTCTTACAAATGAAAAGAACATTTGGTCCCCCAAATGCCTAAACATACCTCATTTGGAAAAAGATAAGGGTATGCCTTCAAAATCTGATCCTTCAGCTCCCACGTAGCTTCTTCCGGACTGTGGTTCTCCCACTGTACCTTGACCCATTGGATGATCTTAGTACGCAACACTATCTCCTTAGTTTCAATGATCTGCGCTGGGACCCCCCGGAGTCGCACATCGACTATAGAGAGAAAAGTGATTGGGATTATATGTAGAGCTTACACCCTTACCTTGCATGAGGTCTTTTGATGGGTTGAGGCCCATCAGAAATAAAACCGTGAGGCCAGTGGGCCAAAGCGGACAATATCATGCATGCGTGAAGGGTGGGGCGTTACAAATGGTATCAGAGCCGACTCTCAACTAGTTCGAGTGTGGGTCCCCTGCCGTGGTCTGGTGCAAGTGGGCGGATTTCCATGTGGGCGGGCCAAGAGGGCTGGCAGGCTACTGCACAGGGACGTGCAGCCCTAACGGTGGTGGAATGTGACCCCCCGGAGTCCCACATCGACTGTAGAGAGGAAAGTGATTGGGATTATATGTAGAGCTTACACCCTTACCTTGCATGAGGCCTTTTGATGGGTTGAGGCCCATCATAAACAAAATTGTGAGGCCAGTGGGCCAAAGCGGACAGTATCATGCATGCGTGAAGGGTGGGGCGTTACAAACTCCATACGTAAAGAAGTACCTCAGCAACGAGATGGAAGAATCATGTAGGCTACTCCTACGGGTAACAGCCTAAATGAATTTCAAGTGCAATGTACAGAGTATGCCGATGTTGTTAATCTTGAACGCAAGTCATGCTCATGTCGCAAATGGGGCATCATTGGGATCCCTTATTGCTATGTTGCTGCTGCTATGAAAGCACGGAATATGAACCCATATGACTATTGGGAGCATTGGTACCTCACAAGCACGTATCAGAGGACGTACAATGATGTCATTCATGCCACCCGTGATAGAAAGCAATGGGAACAATGTTTGACCAAGAGATTCATCCCACCAGTAACCAGCAAGCAGCTGGGTTGACCAAAGAAGAACATGATCCAAGTGAAAGGTTGACATCGCAAGCGAATGGTGGTAACTTGTTCAAATTGTAGAGAGAGGTGTCATAACCTTGGGAGCTGCAAAAACCTACTAGCTTAACAATGAACTTCATGATATTTGATCCAAAGAATATGTCATGAATTATTTTGGTTCTTTCCATTTTTAAATAAAAGGTGGTATGTATAAGACATCTCTAATAGTCGATGTGATGTTTTGGGGTTGTATGTGAACAATGTTTATGGAAAGTTTATTAAATGGCAATGATAGCTTTTGTATGGGTTATGTTTATGTGTTGAAATTATCCTTGATTTGAAGAATGGTGTGGATGTTTATTTTCTGCTAGGAAGATGATGTGCGACTATTTTTTATGTAATAAGTTTGTATGAAATTAGAATCCCTTGCAAGTTATTCGCTACAAGTACGTAACTGCCGTTTTGGAATTTATTACAGGGTCGGTATTGATGTGGAATTCCTATTTTTTCCCATAGAGTTGTAACTTTTCATGACAAATCTTGAGAAAAATCTTTAAGTCCAGGTCGGTGCCAACACAAAATTCCAATTTTCTAGCCACAGAGTTGTAACTTCTCATGACAAATTTTGAAAAAAATTCTATGTCCAAGTCGGTGCTAACCGAACTAGTTAAAGATAAGGTTGGTACCGACGCAAATTTCTAGTTTTTTAGCCACAGAGTTATAACTTTCCATTACAAATCTTCAAAAGATTTCTCAGTCCATGTTGGTGCCAACCTTACTAGTTAATGATAAGATCGGTGCTGACACAGAGTTCCAATTTTTTAGCCACAGAGTTAAAACTTTCCATGACAAGTCTTGGAAAGATTTCTATGTACAAGTCGGTGTCGACCTTACTTACTAGTTAAAGATAAGGCTGGTGTCGACATAGAGTTCCAATTTTTTAGCCACAGAGTTGTAACTTCCCATGACAAATCTTGGAAAAATTTCTAAGTCCAAGTCGGTGTTGACCTTACTGGTTAAAGATAAGGTAAGTACCGATGCAGAGTTCCAGTTTTTTAGCCATGGAGTTGTAACTTTCCATGACAAATCTTGAGAAAATTTCTAAGTCAAGGTCAATGCTGACCTTACTAGTGAGAGATTCTGTTACAGCGTCGGAGCCAACGCTGTAGAGGGAGAAAAAAATTCGACATTCAATCAGAGAAGTTACATGATGTTACATCAAAAGACCTGCACAACACAACTTTCAACTTCAGACTGATAATGCACTTCATGAATTTACATAAGAGGCTACAACTTCTATTAAATTTATAAACAAGCATAACATTTCGCTTACATGAAAGTCGAAATACTTATATGAATTCAATTCCAAACACAATTTCATTTATCCACACCATACCTATAATTGTCCAAATACTTTAACATGTATTCACATCCACATAAATATATGTAAAAGTCTAAATGGCCCGAAAATGGTGGCCTGAAAATGGGCCTGATCCCAGCGGCACGGCTCTGAATATATATGATATTACATTCACTTTCACTTTCACATCTATAAGTACATAGAACACAACAAATGAAGGGGAAGATTCACTGCAACTCTGGCGATAGAATTGAGAGCTTCGGTAGGTTAAGCCTTGGTGCATTCCGGATCCGATTTTGCTCGAATATGTAAATGACTACTCTTCCAGGGTAGTACGGGACGTCAACCTTAGTGAACTCAATTGGACGCCGATATATGCAGTTTTCTGTGAAGGCATAAGGAAACAACCTGCAGTCGATTCCATTATCTTGGAATGGGATGTTTGTCTTGGTGCCAATCGTCCACATCATAGGCGTGGACCACCCGTACTCTAGAAAGCATTGTTGCAACCACAATCTCTATCCTAAGATAGTGAAAATAAAAAATACTTAACTTTGGAAACAAGTATTGTATTTATTGAATAAATAACATGCTGTCAATATAAGGGAAATCTTTACTTACAAATTTATCACAGGTCTTTTGGCTGGCCCAAATTTCTCTTTTGGAGCTATTGTAATATTCTCATCGATTTTCATCGACATATCCGACCAGTAGGTCCAATGATCGTGTGCGTGTAGGACGTAGACTAGGGTCCTGCACTCCACACGTCTAAAACCCTTTCACCCTTTGGACCAAATGCCATGTCATCCCCAGTTTTGCTTCCTTGTTCCCAGTAGCTCTCCAAGACAAACAATTCACACATAAAATCTTTTGGGAAAGAAAAGTTAAATGTGGATGACAACATTCCTCATTTAATGTACTTACGCATATACTTAGGTCAGCCAAATATGCGACTTTACACCGGTCCCGCAACATATCAAAGTAATACATGATGGTTGAATCCATCCAAGTACCCTCCTTCAATATATCTTTTAGGGAATGCGAATCGATGCACGAAATAATCAAGTCCAATTCCGCCTTCCTATTAACACAATGAGATGAGTGACATTAAATTAATACAAAACTTAAAAACTAATTAATCTGCACGAAAGTCGTTGCATTACCTATGAGTGAAATATTTATAGAAGCCCATCAGCAACTCCTTCTCCAAATTCATCAGAACACATGCCGTTCGGGGCAATGGATGTTGATAATCCATAAACCAATCCAAAATCTTCTTCAGCCTCGGTATGTGCTTACACCTCTGTATCAATTAATTAATTATAGCCGGCGAAGGAGCTACAATGATTGTCTGGCAAGCATTAGGCGGAGGTGTTGAGTGCCCTTAGGGACTGGGCGAAACAGAGATAAGATCCTCGATAAAAATGTCGTTGACATCATCAAATAAATTAAGTTTGCTGGCATCAACTTCATGTGCCTTTGCTTGCTCTCCAACTCGACTGTGAGAGGATGATGCCTTCATGGGGGAGTCCTCCATCAATAATGGAGCGCTGAAGCTGAAGCAAGCCTTCTTTATAGGGCTTTTTGAGGGCTCCCCCTTTATCCTTGCATGCTTTGGCATTCTAACGGTCTGCAAAATGAAAACAAATTTAACCGTAGCATTATCAACATTCAAGCAATTCAAAATTGAAATGAACAAAATTTTATTTATATTCTTACCATGTCGTTATTATCCTCAGAATGGGAATTACTACTATTCCTCGTATGTACTCCCAAATGTGGACCTAAATCTCTCCACCTTGGTCTTAATCGAAGAGATGAAGTTGTCTAGGTCTGCATTTGAACCGAACGAATGATCAGAAGACCGAACGATGTGGTTGAGGAAGTTTGAGACCTGCATTCGACATTTGAAAATGATATCGTTAGAAGAAAAAAATAGAACTTAAGCTCAAGTGATTGTAAGTAATGAATGCAAACAAATTGAACGTCATACTAGATTTTGTGGGACAGTAGGAGAACGGGCCTCGGGCTATGGGGGAGGATCCCTTTGTGGCTCGTCATGTCACCTGACACGGCCAATACGCATGATGGTATTCATGGAACACCATCTCATGTAGTCTTCTTCATCCTCCCCATCCTTTGATTTGCTTTTTCTCATTATCACATTATTCACCCGATCTTCCCATGACTTGACATCTTCCTCATGAACTTCATTCTAGTCAATTATGGATCTTCCCTTATTTTCCTTCCTAATGAAGGGCTTGTCGAACCGTGGAGGCACGGTCTGTTTCAACCCGAATTGCCTCGTAACCCTACGGGTGTTGTGATGCTCAAGCACCTAATATGATATAAGTGGGGAGTTTGTCATGAACAGTGCTTTATCCTCCTTTGACATTGAATTAAAAAAAAAAGAATCCATACTTTTTGTATGGCTGCTACTTGAACTTGGCATGAAGCATTAAGTAAATAATTAGCACTTTTAATGCTAGGAGTTGTGTATAAAAAGATAGAAAATAAAAATGAACTGAGTATACATCATCGGCCATGAGGTAATTTAGTTGCATGCGCACTTCTCTCACGGTCGTAAGATGGTTCAACCCACTCAACCAGTCGGCCCATGTAACCATTAAAGGAAACTGAATGTCATAGTTTTGGTAATGATTTGGCCTAAATCCTCGACCTATCTTCATTCTAGAGTACGCCCAAATCTGATAAAAGAGACCAAATCATTAGAACAACTAAACAATAAGGCTGTCTTTTATTTCACATAATGAAAACACGTATTAAATAGATAGATTGCTCACTTGAAGAAGCTGGAGGGGGCCAGACAATGACTTAAAATTATTCTCAAAAGCGTTGCTTTCATCGGTAGGGTTAGGTATCTCACCCTTTTTGAGACATTCCCAATGAACTTACTTGTTTAACATTCTGTACAGATTTGCTAAACAACAAGAGACCCATGCGTAAGGCCTGAAATCTCTGAATAACTCCAAAATATAGAAGGGGCCTCATGCCCCCGATGAATTACAAAGAATTTGGCCCACAACAAAAAAAAAACAAATAAGCCCGAGTGTTGTACTTCTCCTCGGCTTCTGTCATTATCTTCTTCAGTTGTCTTTTATTCTTCTTATTTCCTTTCTGCTTGTTCTTCTCCCTCAACTCCACTTTACTGGGATGGAGTACACATTCTAGCTATGTAAACTTTAGGGAGACCCCATTATAGTCTTCCCCCTTTTGGGGGATCACACCGAGCAATTCTTGACAAATCTCATCAATCTCGTAGTGTGTGTATGTATGGCCTGTTACAGCTGGGCCATCTATCGGTAGGTCGTAGATGGAGGCTACTCCTCTAGTGTGATGTAGCCTCGCCAGAAGGAAATGAAAAATATTCATCTCCGGCCTCCACCTCTCGACTAGCCCCATGATCAAGGCATGATCAAACTTCATCCACCTCATCTGACCTAGATGATATAGGCCTGTGTCCCTGAACCATTGCATTTGCCTCTCTTTTAAGTCCCACTTTCCATAGTCGGGTTTAGTGGGGAAGCATATGTATGTCCCTAATTCTTGCGCAAACGATTCATATCAATAACGTTAATAAAAAATTGAAAGGAAGCTCAATTGACTTGTGGTTGTGTGGAAGAAAATATACCAAACCGTGTTCTATAGCCGCGAATATGTGATGCTCTTGCTCACATAAAAGTCGAGCCAGGGGCGGCCCTGAGTTTTCGGGGGCCCTAGGCGAGTTCCTAAAGTGTGGCCCTACCCGTATATCCACCAATAAATGATAAAAATATAAAAGACAAAATTCTTTGTTATTTGATCGAAAATTAAGTCTAAACTCCTTACCTACTCTCACCGAATCAGAATTGTGTCTCACATTAACCAATTAACACCAAAATTCAATTACAAAAACTAAGCACTACTGAAAAACTACTAGTGTTCTTGCATTTCTAGCTGCGAAATCACTAATTAAGTCTTCATAATCAAGCTTTTCTACCAAAGACTTTTCAATAGATAACATAGCTAATCCATTTAATCTTTTTTGGGACATGGTTGATCGAATGTAAGATTTGATCAACTTTAGCTTTGAAAAGCTTCTTTCTGCAGATGCAGTGGTAACTGGTATAGTAAGCAGAATTCTGTATACAACCCATGCATTTGCCAAAAAATTATCCCGTGACTTCAAATGATTTAGCACATCGATTGCTTTCTTTGCGGTATCTGGTAAAAGATCTCTCATGATTCTTAACTCCGACAATAAATATGTCCCATCAATATCAGAAACACCGTCATGTTTCAAAAATTCTTCAAGATTGTTATAAGAAGCCTTTAAAGTATTTAGATTTGCAGACATTAACTTCTCCAAATCAAACAAGAACCCAAAAACTTTCTCATACACTTCAAACTGCTCAAACCTACTTTTGAACGAAAAAAGAGCTTGGTCTACTATAAATAAGAAGTAGTTAACTCGAAAAGACTCTTCAGCTGATTGTGTCACCTCTTCACTAACATTCTCATCGAACTATTTTTTTCTACGAATGATCCGCCTTTCATGAAAAACAGGTTGAATTTCCATCGTAGTTGCAATATCCTTAGCTTCTGCAATGGCTTCTTTGAATTCAAATTCTCTATACTTTTCAAAAATAGAAATAAGTCTTTTCAATTCATGTATGGCCATATCAATTTGCATGTCTTCAGTTTAAAAGTTTTTGCTAACAGAGTTAACAGCAAAAAGTAAATAATGTCAAATTACCATGGCAAGCAAAAACTCAAAACTTTCAATTTCATGTATCGCTAGTGACTTGGCTTCACTCTTTGTTTTAGGATCGTCACTATTTTGGGCCAAGTAAACCAAAGCATCTCTTATTTTCGGAGCTTGATGTCTAACTGCACGAACACTGTCCACACGGCTCTCCCAACATGTTGCTGACAATGACTTTAGCGAGAGACCTGACTTGGGCTTCACATCTTTGACATGATCTTTAAACACTTTCCACCTCTTTGTAAAAGATGAAAACAATGAATAGATCCATTATACCACTCCAAAAAAGGATGTAGCTCTTGAACAAGAGTTAGCCATATCACAAAGAGCAAGATTCAAACTATGATAACCACATGGGGTGTACAAGGCTCTAGGATTTATTTCAAGTAGTCTATTTTGAACTCCTTTGTGTTTTCCTTCCATATTAGATCCATTGTCATACCCCTGCCCTTATATATCACCAATATCAAGCTCAAGAGTGTCCAAAACATTTTTGAGTGCGTCAAATAGGCCCAGTCTTGATGTGTCATCCATAATAAAAAATCCTAAAAAGAACTCTTCAATCTTTGGTGCACTTGATGTAACATCCACAAATCGAATCACAAGCAACATTTGCTCTTCATGACTAATATCTGGTGTACAGTCAAGTATTACTGAAAAATACTTGGCTTCTTTGATTTTATGGACAATAGCCTTTTTCACCTCACTTGCTAACAACTCTATCAATTCATTTTGAATCTTGTGACCAAGATAATGATAATGAATTTCCTTACTTTGAATGCGCCGAAGGTGCTCTTTCAGTATTGGATCAAATTCAGCAATCATTTCGATTATACTTAAAAAAATCCCATTCTTCTCCTGATAAATCTTCTCATTTTTTCCACAAAAAGCCAAATTTCGTTTAGCAAGTGCTTTCACTACAGCAAGTAATCTTAGTAACACTTGTCGCCAATGTTCCCTCTCTTTGCTGATTTCTTCTTGTACTTTTTTTATCAATTGTTTCATTCTTGTCAAATCCCTTCTTTAGTTCATACGAAGTATTCCAATGAAGAAGGTGCTCTGGAGATGATTGATGCTCTGAAAGCCTTCTACTTAGGTTATGCCAGTCACAATATCCTTCACTGTCCAATTGAGAAGTGTGCGCATGTTGCTTGAACAACTTACAACAAAAACAAAAGAATTTATCCAAAGAAACAGAATATATGAGCCATGTTCCATCATTCTCAAATCCATTTGGCATTATGCGAGTGTAATGCTTCGAAGAGAAATATCTGCCAAGGTGATCTCTGGGAAAATGAATATTAGTAATTCTTATAGGACCCTTTTCGATACGTAAATCTCTATAATTTTGACCAATCTTGTCCCAATTTGCTGGATCAAAGTAGTCTACAGCTAAAACATTATCATTTACAAAAGGTTCAACATTCTCAATCACCAAAGGTTCAACGTTTTCATTCACCAAAGCCTCAACATCTTCATTCACCAAAGGTTCAACGCTTTCATTCACCAAAGCCTCAACATCTTCATTCACCAAAGCTTCAACAGTTTCATTCAATTCATGTTCTTCATTATCATCGTCATTCCTTTCTTCAAACGTCAACCAAAGTTTCATTTGAACTTTCTACTTGTCCCTTTTTACCAAAAATTTTTAGTATATCTCCTCTTTGAGATTGAGTAACATCGTCTAATCTTTGTTTATTTTTCCTTTTCTCAGATCCAGAAGGATATTTTCTAGTCGGGGGCATGATGTAAGTAAAAATTCAGCAACAATGATTTGATTAGACCTAATAAGAAATATGTAAATAGTGGGTTTAGCTATTCAATCACTCATAATTTAAGCAATTGAGCAAGGATACCAACGAAACTTGTAAGAGAATTGGACTAAAGTGATTTAAAGCAACTAAGCAATTTAGTCACCCATAATTTAAGCACTTGAGCAATTTAAGCAATTGAGCAGAATCCTATCAATTAATTTTCAGTCAACAGACAAAAGTGATCGAATTTCATTGTGCATTCATACTTTAAACAATTAATATTAATATTTTTGAAAGTTCTAACAAAAAATATTGTTTGGACGCATTAAACACTCAATATTTATCAAGAAATTCTATTTTTTTATCAGGTAAAAAAATAAAATTAGTTTTTAGGGGTTTTTTTATCGCTAATTTCAAGAGCAAGACTTCCGGGCTTTATTGTTACTAGAATTGAAGCCCGTGCGATGCACAGATAAAATCTAATGCAAATTGACTATTTAATTAAAGTTATTATTTTAATTATCAATTGATATAAAAAAAGTGACTAAACATTCAATTAATAGGTAATTTTATTATATTATTGGTGTTGATAGTTGTCTCATTACAGATCTTGTTTTAAGACTAAAATATTTGGACTTCAAAAAACATTTGATTTTTTTCTAGATCTCTATGTTCAAAATCAACTACATGTAAATATAGAGGGTAGGATTGTAAGGCTGGCTGCAAAGCGAAAGCCACATTATATATTTATATAATGTTCAACTGTTCAGGCATACCATGGGTGTCGGCCATTAAAAGTAATTACATGTGCAACCTAGTCTACATATAAATCTACAGACACGACCATTTATCAAAAAAATCTCAACCGTCCATGAAACAAAAGGTCAAAAACATAACTTATCTATGCATTACATCTCAAATAAATTTGGATTCTATGAAAAACAGAGACCTTAGGAAGCAGAAGACATACCTTGATAGGCAAAGGCAATGGATACAACATAAGTTCAAACTTGAAGGGCCGAGAGAGAGAGAGAGAATATGAGAATGGCAGGTGTTAGAGGAGGAGGAAGAAGCCTTTAAAGATGGGATTTGGGTCGTGACTCTTGAGGAGGCGATTTAGCTTTGAAACGCGAAGAGCCTCATAACTCATTGTTGGAATCAAGGAGATAAAAATCCATTACTGCTGTCATGGCATTAGAAATTAGGAATGCTGATGTGGGGCAATGAGATATCAGATCTGAGGTTTTTTTTTCGTAACTATGTACTGAGATTTCTTTCCTAGCTGTTAGACTTGGGGGCCCCCATTTTGGGCCCCAGCCCACCGCTGTTTGGGCTGTCCCCAGAGCCGCCCTTGAGTTGAGCTGGTTGAGCATTAGTGGCAGTAGCCTCGCCGCCATGCACTTCGTTACTGGCTATATTGTCTTGAGACATCTGTGTACATCTAAGTCAGACATGATATAAATGATCCACATAGAAAGAAAATTAGCACTTGTATGTTTAAACTAATTAGTCACTAGGCTCTTGTATAACACATTTTAGATAAAAAGTTGGGAAAAGGCATATAGATAGAAAATTATATAGAAAACTATCACTTAATATATGTTCTTATGACTGATGATCACAATATCTATCACAATGGCATGTTTGATGAATGTCATGCGGATAGAGACTAATCATTCATTGTACAATGTAAAATTAAATGCAATATACAAACTCCATTCATTTATAAATTAGCAAAGTTGAGTAAGAGAGTAAGAGTAGATCTCTCGTTTCCCTAAGGGCCTGTTTAGATAACTGAGGAGTAGAGTGAAGTGGAGTAAATTTCACATGAAAAGTGAAATGGGGTGAAGTGAGTTAAAGTTGATTAAATTAACTTCACTTCACTCTGTTTGGTTGCTTTGTGTAAAGTGAAATCTAAAATACTTTGTATGTGTTTGGATACCTATGAGTAAAGTAAAAATGGGAACACATAAAAAAAACAAGCTCTCTCTTTTATTCTCCCTCTGAACACTTCTTGGGATCATTTCAACAGATCCTATATAATATTGATTTTCATGGACACACCTAATGTCATCTTTTTCTATGCCTCCATCAACATTGACCCAAGCAGGTAACAAAACGGCTAGAAAAAATTAGAGAGAGATCCTTCAATGGCATTGTCTGAGAGACCATCAAGCAACGACAATTAATAATGTCGCCTAAAATATCAAAATAACCTTCAAATTCACACACCCCAATCTGAGAAAATAATCAAACTATATTCTGAGGGTTCACTTGCATTAAGTCAAAAGGACATTAATATTGTGATAGAGATAACACAGAAATCATGATTCCTCTAAGAATCAAAATGAAAGTAGGAAAGGAAAAATACAAATGCATAGGTAGTTACCATCTACCAATAGATATGTATATGTATAGCTATAGAGAGCAGGGAACAAACATCTGTTACCTCTGGCCTTGTGCACCTATGGCTTGGTTGATTTCAGCCACAACAGTTTGTAAATGTAAAGAAACGATCATGTAAAATTAGAGACAAATAATAAAGTAGTAGCCTGTATAGATAGTAGTAATGAAACAATAGTCTTTTTACAAGTGAAAAAAACCAATATCTGGTTTAAATGTCACCAACACAATAAACAACAGAATACCATCAACCAGAGTCCATTGTTGCTGGGGAGAATTGAAAAAGAATGCCATAAGAGTTATTATGATCATAATGATCATAATGAACTAAAAACTAAAATCAACTCAATCTCATGGTATAAATGTGCTGTTAAATAAATCCCGCCTAAGGAAATGATGCAGCTTGAATTCTATGCAAGCGTCTTAGTATCCATTTCTTCTTATCTCCATGCGACAAGAAGACTGCAGCCATCTCCTTTCTCATTGTTAGAAACTCATGTGTAACATCTATGTCATCTCAAGTAAGACCCTCGATCTTCACTAGTTCTTTGTAAACTTCGTCACCTATTCGCTTATGTGGCTCTGAGTTCTTAATGCTATCAGCAAGATTGTCCAATGCATGCTGCACCAAAGCCGTAGATTCTTTCATCCCCGTTACAAGTACATCTACATCTCTTACCCTCTTTCGTACTTCCTTCTTCTTCGATGAAGATTCCCCACTTGTTTCCCCACCTCTAGAATCAAATTCTAAATCATCCACGCGAATTGGGACATCATCAAAGTTACTATAATTACTTGACTCCTGCATCAAGTAAATAGACGGTGCACTACTTGAAGACCGAGCAAATTGTCCTGTTGCCATATCATTGCCACAGACCAATCCCATCTTTTCATAGTCAATACTCTTAGTCTTCAATGGTCTTGCCGTTGGATGTCCCTATACCATAACAAAATAATTGTAAGAGCTATTGATAATCATGCCAAAATGTATAGAATATAAAACAATTGGTATCTAGTTTATTGAATGAACATGACCACAGTGGAATTAAAAAGAAAAAGTCAGAAGCAGCCATGAGCGAATAGTAGTGCTTCCAAGGTCTGATGCGATATATGTTCCATGGAAGGAACAGAAAGTTGGAGCCACATGCATATCACAATCCCTTTACTAAATCTCCATATCACAAGCCCATAAATATAATTCGACCAGTGGGACCCACAAACCCCCAATTGCATTCTGATCTACTATTTAACTAACAATTGACTCAAGTAATTAATCAAAACAATCAAAAGAAGAGTAACCATGTTATAATTTCACTCCTCATTTTACACAAAGTAAACTCAAACTTAATAGAAAACATACATGACACACCTATAGTATCCAAAAGAGGTACCTGGTACATTGTTTGGGAAAAAGAAAGTTTTTGGTTACTTGTTGTTCACAAGGTCATGAGTTCCAATAAGATGTTGTTGGTTTTCCACCCTCTATCTAGTGTGAAAGTGATCAGCACTTATCTGAAACAGAACCTTGAGAAGAATTGAGAGCCTTCTCTTTCTCAGAGAATTGAAAAGGCACTTCACTCTCTAGTAACAGATCTCCACATAAAATGAAATTGCCACAAAAACCAATATTTGTGGAAATGGATGGACTCGGCAGAGACAAATTAATGGTCGAGTTACACATTTCTCTTAATTTCTGTAATTTTATTGCTATCTATCTCATTTCCCTTTAAAAGCAAGTATGCCATTCATGGAGTGCTCATCATCAGGATCTTCCAATATGTACAGATACACACTAGCTCTATCATTAATCACCATCTATCATTTGGATTCTTTTGCATGTAAGTGGGATTTTGTATGTCTTTTCCTATTTCTTCTGGTTTTGCATACCACGATGCATGATCTATCACAAATGAAACTTGAAATGTAGATGAACATTTCAGAATTGAACCAATGATATCAAGTAATTTGAGCCATCACAGCAAAATACTCTCTCTTATAACATTGGGTGCAAACAGATTTGACAGAATTTTCTGGATTAGGATTTGCAATTTGTTTTCATTTGATATATTATAACAAAAAAAAACTACTTAAGCATGTTTTCAAAAGAACCATGCCTTTAACCATTCATCATAATTAAGTGCAACTGAACTCGCCTTTAATTCAGTTTACAGTAACAACTGACAACAATATCAGGATTAAAAAAAAAGCTTACATGAATTTCTGTAATCATTTAAAAAGTCCAAATGGGTGTCTAATAAGCAGCTACGCAACCTGATTCTCAAAACCTTTGGATTCGTGAAAAATGCCACTGAGATCCAGAAAGGTGGAAGAATCCAGAAATTACAGTTTTCTTAGTGAAAGATTGAAAATGCAAATAGACAAATATTGCATATATGCTTCATCATATCATGTCAAAATCAAAACATGATAACTTGATGTTTAAATTAATTAAAATGCTGCCGACACAATTTAAGTACCAATTTTTATGACCAAGATGAAAAAAGTACATAAAAAATTAGCATTAAACATTATAATACCTCCAACCAATTGTTCCATAGTGCCTCGTCTGCAACAACTTGTTTGCTCACTGGATCGTATCCGAAACTAGAAGCATTCATCATCTCCTGCATCGCATAAAACAACTGCTTCAAGTGTTTGTATCTATTCTTAACACTGGATGATGTCATGACATATGCACCATTACTACTTTTAGTCATAGCTGATGCAACAACATTATAGGCCTCTTCTTTAAAGCCTCGATCCCCCTTCTTGCCCATCTCGATTTGTTCTTGTAATAATGTGAGCATCTCATCATCCATAACAGCATTGAAGACATTATTCTTTTTTGTTGACATAGCTACAGGGAACACATAAATCAAACACACGACACATAATATCCAAAGTGAAAATTGTCAAATACATGATACTTGAACTATGACAGTAGAATTCAATTAACATTCTTTACAATTAGAGAAAGCTAGATACAACATTCAATCAACATGACCTATGTGTAGGGCTTGTTATTCTACTAACTGCGATGAGTGTCACGAGGATATTCATTCCAAAGTTTTTCCTTCAAGTTCTCTCTAAATCGACTCCATTCATCTTTCTCTCTCTGTGAGAATCTACACATTCGTGATGTTCCCGGCTCATCAGCTGAAGCAAGTGCACTATTGAGATCATTTTCCTCATTCGAATTTACATCATCAAGGTGATATTCCAAGAGCTCTTCATTGAAAGTATGCACACCATTCATTCTGATAAAGTTGTGAAGCACGCAACACGCAATTACAATGTCAACTTGTACATGAATATCATATGGAGGTGCTGTCTTCAAAATTCCAAACATATTTTTCAAGATTCCGAAAGCCCTCTCAATAACATTCCGTGCTTGTGAATGCATTTGGTTGAAGACCTCTCTTGAATTGACATGATTCTTCCTTCTAAAATCAGCAAGATGATATCTAGCAGTTCGATACGGAGCTAGAAATCCAGGTTGGCTTGTATACCCTCCATCAACTAGATAGTATCTACCTACTCCCCATGGATTTAAAGCATTAAGAGTTAGTTAAAGATGAACCATTTTCAAATAGAAAAATAAGCGAAACAAATCAAATTAGTAGACTTCATTACCTTGAGGATTAACAAGTGGATCAGGTCGGGCGAGTGCATTTTGTAGTACATGGGCATCGGTTGCTGACCCCTCCCACCCCGGAAGTACATATTGAAAGTTTAAATCAAAGCCACATGCAACCATTACAGTTTGTGACAATGTGCCCTTTCTATTTCGAAATGTGCTTTGCAATTGAGAAGGCCTAAAAGCAGGAATGTGGGTCCCGTCAATAGCTCCAACGGCACCCTATTAGAATACAAGAAAAAATAAAAATAAATCTTTATTTTTGTTGATTTATGAAAATGACTAGTGTGATATAATACGTACCTCAAAACCGACTGGCCTTTTTGGTGCATCATTCCCCACTTGTCTTATAATATCAGGAGCTAAGGCATTAATCGCTCTTAGTACTCGATGAAATTGATGACCTATGGTTTCTCCACTTCAAAAAAACCGCACTGCATTTGTTCTATTGCTAACATTGTGTGCAACAGTGTGCAAGAACAAAACAACTTGCTCCTCCACTTTCACTCCACGAGTGTCTTACAAAAGCCCTCTATTTCTCAAATGACCGCATAATAGATCAAAGCAATCCTTGTTCATTCTCAACTGGCTTATGCAGTGGGCTTCTTGGCCTCTCGTCAAGGTAGATATATAAAGTTCTCGATCTCTTTCTCTATCTTGTCTTTCTATTGGGTTTCGAAGCATTGCATAGTATGTAACTACTGTTGTCATTTGGTTCCGCCATATTTCCACAGCAGCAGTTGCTGCCCTAAGGATGGCAACATTTCTATGGCTAAGTTCCTCTCCCTCTTCTTCCTCCTCTCCACGATTCAAAGTTGACCCATCCATCTAATATTAAAAGTCAAAGTATATAATTATACATACAATCATCTTCATAATTGTATATTAACTCCAACATTCTAATGTTTTCTACAATTATCTTTCCTACAATTATTTTGAGTTAAGGAGATGAGATGCAGAGTTTTTGTGACTCATATTTGCCAAAAGAGAAAATATTGAATCCTTTCTTCTTCTTTTTTGCTACTGGGGAGTGGCCTTAATAGTTGTAACTCATATATTTTTTGTTAGTGACTTGATTGTTGCTTTGTTTTATTTTTAATTTGTGGTTTCATTTGTCAGGTTGTCACCTTTCTTTTCAATTTTTCATTCTCTGTTTTTATATTGTTGTTGAATTGTGAATTTTGATTCCTTGGGATATAACTTTTGATACTTTACTATGCTTGCAAATGCTGTTAATGAAGTTGTAAACTAAAGATAAACGCGGCTGGATTTTGGAAGTTTTCAGACTATGAGATTTTCCAAAAAAATGATGACTGCTGCATCCTCACTTTTGCCATGGGGCAACTGCTTTAGAAGTTTTCAGACTCCAATTTCTATTTCCTCCTCTTTTTGAAATAAGCAGCACTTTTGTTGGTACACTACTTGATCTAATTCAAGCACAAATGCATGCATGAAAATTTGTGGGAAGCATACGAAAGTCATACACAGAAAAATTATGCACAACGGAAACAAACGGTAGTTCAAATGTTGGTACAAGGCTGCAAACACCACTGGATCACTATTCTAGTGAAAGAAATCAAGATATAATTCACCCCTATTCAACCCACATCCGTAAGTACTGGTTTCCCAGAGAACCCAATTCATGTAATTCTCAATCACTTAATTCAACCAGTCCCACCAATTCACCAACTTTGACACTCTTCACATTTAGTGTTAATTCATTTGTTGGCCAAACATGCTTCAATTCTTATTTATCAACATTTTATTCATATCTTCTCAAGTTCAATCACCACCATGTGAAGCCATGAGATTTTTGGTCAGTTTTTTTTTTATACATATCATTCTTGAATTATGAGTCCCTGATGAACTTGAGTGAAATAAAAATTAGTGAACTAAGAACTGTATCTGGGTGAATGTTGGGTTAATCACTTGGATGTTAAAGAGTACTTAGTTATCTCTATGAGATGCTTGGTGTGGGTGTAAAGAAGTGCCTGATTACTAAAATGGGGAGCCCCATATCAGCCAGTTATTATTTGGGCTTGTACCCACCTGCACTAGCTACCTTTTAAAACCCATTTTCTCCCTAAAACTCTTGGTCATTGTCAGTTTGTCACCCACACAAAAACATTATTGTTCCTCATCCTCCTCCTTCATCATCACCATCATCAAAAGGGCAAAATAAGAAAGCAATTTATACTCGTTTACTTCATCAATGTCCAATATCGACACCATTCAAAAAAAAAGGCCCAATATCGACGATGATGATGATGATAGGTAAAAAAAAATCTAAGATTAAGATTATGAGCAAATGGTGGATTGTTGGGGTTTCTTAGTGAAAAAAGGTGTCGTTGAGTGTACATTGGATCACAATACAACATCCATATATATATTGAAGAAGAAGAAACCCAGAAAGAAGAAGAAGTGAACAAACCCACAATCTACAAAAATACATTACCTGAAATGGAGAGCTTGATCGACGAAATTTGTTGTGCTGTGTGGTACGGAAGAAGGGATTTTTGCTCCTACACAAAGAGAATTAAAGAATTAGGGCTGTGAGCCCATTGGCACTTACAGAAGTTAGTAGCATGTCCGTCCATTTACAATGTCCAAAGCCGCATTTTTTATGTCCTTTATTTGGGTATGGTTCCATGTTCACAACGTTCTTCACTCCTGTTTTTGGGTATGGTTCCATGTTCACAGCGTTCTTCACAACGCCTTCGAAAACCTAAAACAGAAGACAAGATCGAAAACCCAAAACAGACCAATGACATGTAAAAACAAAGGAGATCTGGATGGGCAAAACAAGATTCAACACAAAATCAAGCAAAAAAAAACCCCAAAATTTGTAAAGAAAGATGAGAAAGAAGAGAAATCAGCAACAACAGATCCGAAAAAGGACCAAGGAAGAAACTCACCTGAAGCTGAAGCTGTGGATCAAGATGAATAGGCAAACCCTAGATCGAGATCGAGATGGAGATGCAAATGTTGTTTATTCTTTCGTGCCTCTGCCTCTTTCGGTGAAAATGCAAATGTTGCAGGAGATGAATCGAGCGGAGAGGAGAGAAGCGTGTAGGAGTAGAATCGGTTTTTATCCAGGGAAACCGAAGTGCTTTGGGTTGAAGTGGAATTGGATCCACGTGGGCCGACCAGTCTACTTCATCTGTCGGGCCGGGCCGATCCAAACAACAATGAGTTGAAATTTAAGACCGTTGTGGCTCATTTAGCTTCACTTTATTCCATTACTAGGCTATCCAAACAAGCCCTAAGGGCAAATTTGATTATATATAGGATACAAAGTATTTGATGCCATAAGTATTTGAGGTCATGAATCTAGGGATTAGAATGATCTAATTAACTTGAAACTTTTTAGTAAGTAGGCCATGTATAAATGTTTCAATCCTCCACTTATCCCATTATTAGTAAGCCCCACGGTGAGCCTTCCATG
Organism: Litsea cubeba; assembly: GCA_012931725.1. NCBI lineage: Eukaryota > Viridiplantae > Streptophyta > Magnoliopsida > Laurales > Lauraceae > Litsea > Litsea cubeba. The sequence continues at coordinate 6,360,818 of CM022949.1, read as the reverse complement.
GATATGTCTGCACGGTGCTCTTGCGCAAGGCATAACCCTTTGTGTGTGTACACAGGGGATACATATTCAATAAATTAATGTTAAAACAGGTGAGCATCCTATGAGAAAGACAACCGAGAAAAAGGAAGCCGGTCACTGCATTCATAATCATTGGCCGTCCAATTGTCCCATGAGTACTAAAAGACAATGGACACGATGACATTTAACTACATTTCTGCACAAGATAGCATTTAGATGGCATGATGAAAGAGAGCAAAATTTCTAGTGCATTAGAACTTGTATCCATGTACACCTGTGAATGCTCAGATATGGCATTATACAGCGGGACATTGAAAGTTTTTTAAGACCCACTAGAATGAATTACTAGTTCTAATTTAACCAATCAATGCAACAGAAATAAACCAATCAGACAGAACTAGCAAATAAATCTACCAAGCAATCACCACAAGAAGGCAGACACAAATTTTACCGTCGAATCCCTTTCTAGGAGAAAAACCACGAACCAGAAATCAAGAGTTCACGAACAGTTTACAAGATATACTCACAGGCTCCTTTACCTCAGTCTGTACCTTGAACTAAGGATCGTAGTTGTTCTTGCACAGAATCCACTAACACGACTTCCACCGTGCACCGTTCTCCTTACTTGATCTCCTCACACCTTGTCCACCAAGATGATCAATCTTCTACAAGAAAGTAGAAGCAACAAGACCTTCTAGAGCAGCCCTTCAGAACAATCTCTCAATGGCTCTAGAGAAACAAGGAAGTCTCTCTTAGAATATTCTAATCTCAGATCAAGAGAGAATTAACTTCTTGTGTGTGTTGTCTTTAGGTTGAGAGAAACACCCAATAAATAGGCCTAAGTTCGTGCCTTAGTCTTCTAATTAAACTCCAATCATAAGAGAAATCAGCCCCAACTCTATTTAAGAGTTATACCCGAACTGGGCATTCCCGTCATTCTCGCTATAGCGAGACACCTCTCTGCCTCGGACTTTGCCAGACGACTTTTATTCTAACCATCTCTTCCTTTTGGCAATTCTTGGACAAAATCCCTAGAAAAAATACAATTTGATCTACCCAAAAGTAAAACCCAAAATACATTGAATTTTAAAAGAAAAAAACTCAGCTCTGTAGTAGCTCTATAGATCATGTATTGCCTTTGCTTGAACTTTCAGATCTTGAATTGCCTTGGCTTGTAAAGCTCCCCCTAGCTTCATTCTTCTCCCCCTGTTTTTGTCCATAATTGACAAACAAATATCATCATGCAGCTTCTGTCAATCTGAATGCAGTAGCTCCCCCTCAATATTGACTCCCCCTTAATATGATCTTCGTATCAGCACTGGGGTGGGGGCTTGATCTTGCAGATCAGGGGTGATGAGGCTTAGGCACACACACTTGTAAATTTAAATATTTCAGCAAAGTGTGTACCAATACAGAAGAGAGGTCTTCTTTCTTGACCCAGACAACTTTCGTTTTAATCGGAGACACTACCTTCTGTTTCTTCCATTGTGTTTGACTCGGTAAACTTCGTAGCTTGTTGTAATGGAGTTGAATGTGTCCTTTAATTCCACAATGATGACAAGTGGGGATTCGTTCAGGACGTGACACAATCTGCTTCTTTGGAGCTTTCTTTGCAACACTAACAACAGGATTAGTAATAACTATTTTTTTAATAAAACAATTGTTACCTTTGACATTTGAAGTGGATGCTCCGTTAATGTAGCGAATGCCATGCTTGTCAGTGTTTGCCTTTTGACTGCACAGGATGTTATCTAATATTTAAGAACCGGTATTCATCCTATTCAATGAAGCTTTAGTAGTGTCTAACTCAGATAGAACCATCTTGAGTCTTTAATTCAGATCAGAATTCTTTGCTTTCAAAGTCTTCATATTAGAATCAAGTAAGTCACACTTTTGTGATTCTGTAGTCAATCTGTCACCCAACTTGTTATTTTCATCCTCCAATTTTGTACTTTTGCAAGTGAATCTGCAAGTTCAGCTTTCAAGGAGGTATTCTGCTCTTCAGACATTTGCCAATTAATAGCAACTTTTTCATTCACTTTAACCATCTTCATGGTTTTCTTGAAAAGTGTTTCATATTCAGCTTTCCAATCTGGTTCTTCCTCTGGCTCAGTATCGTGATCAGTCTCAGCTTCAGAAGAAACATGGAAAGCAACAGAACTAGAAGTTGCCATAAAAGCAATAAACTTCCCCTTGCCAGTGTCAGACTCAGGATTTCATCAGAAGTGTCATCTTCCCAAGCAGTATTCAAGGCCTTCTTTTTAGATTTTTTATTTCCGCAATCATTAGCAATGTGTCCATAGCCTTGACACTCATAATATTGAATCCATTTAAAAGATTTCTTCTTTTCAGAATTTTTAGGGATCTTCACATTGGTCTTTTGCCCTTTCATAAAAAGCTTGAATTGCTTCATGAACTGTACAACAACTTGGGGATCAATTTCCTCAGAATTTTAATCTGAATCACTTGTAGCTTTCTTATATGATTCATTTGACGCTTTCAAAGCAATACCTTGAGATTTTGTCTTCCCATTAGACTTAAGGTTTGCTTCAAAAGTTTGTAGGTTGCCAACCAACTCCTCAACTTTGAGCGTAATCAGATTTTTATTTTCCTTTATGGCCACAACCTTTCCATCAAACCTTTATGGGAGAGACCTCAAAATCTTTTTAACAATTCTGTTTTCAGGAATTGGTTCTCCCAAGGTAAAGGTATCATTCACAATTGCATTCAGCTTCGAATTGAAATCATCAAAAGTTTCATCATCTTCCATCCTTATGGTTTCGAAGGCTGTATACAATTTCTGAAGTTTTGACTGTTTGACAGTGTCAGTCCCTTCATGCACAGTCTGTAGAATATCCCAAGCTTCTTTCGCAGTAGTGCATGTAGAAATTCTACGAAACTCAGGCATTTTAACTCCATTATAAATAGCATTCAAAGCCCTAGAGTTACAAGTGGCAGCCAACTCTTCTTCCTTAGTCCACTTATCTTCAGGTTTGGGACCAGTTACCCCATCAGCAGTAATAGTGGGCAAGGAATAGCCATTCTCAATAGATTTCCAAACTTTCAGATCTATGGCTTTCAAGAAGGCAACCATCCTGGCTTTCCAATAAGCATAATTGCTACCATCCAACAGAGGAGGCTTATTGGTTGAAGTGCCTTCGCGGTAGATATCCATTCTAGCAAGTATGGTCAACACAATAAAATAGAGTAACCCGCTCTGATACCAATTGAAGGTTTTTTAGGACCCACTAGAATGAATTACTAGTTCTAATTTAACCAATCAATGCAGCGAAAATAAACCAATCAGATAGAACTAGCAAATAAATATACCAAGCAATCACCACAAGAAGGCAGATACAAATTTTATGTGGAAACCCTTTTCAGGAGAAAAACCACGAACCAGAAATCAAGAGTTCACGAACAGTTTACAAGATATACTCACAGACTCCTTTACCTCAGTCTATACCTCGACCTAAGGACCGTAGTTGTTCTTACACAGAATCCACTAACACGACTTCCACCATGCACCATTCTCCTTACTTGATCTCCGCGCACCTTGTCCACCAAGATGATCAATCTTCTATAAGAAAGTGGAAGCAACAAAACCTTCTAGAGCAGCCCTTTAGAACAATCTCTCAATGGCTCTAGAGAAACAAGGAAATCTCTCTTGGAATATTCTAACCTCAAATCAAGAGAGAATTAACTTCTTGTGTGTGTTGTCTTTGGGTTGAGAGAAACACCCAATAAATAGGCCTAAGTCCGTGCCTTAGTCTTCTAATTAAACTCCAATCAGAAGAGAAATCAGCCCCAAACTCTATTAAGAGTTCTACCCGAACTGGACATTCCGATCATTCTCGCTATAGCGAGACACCTCTCTGCCTCGGACTTTGCCAGACGACTTTTATTCTAACAGACATGCCACAGATATGATAGGGACATGGATCTTACACATAAAAGGTGAAGTATTGAATATGATATGTCACAATACATTGTCTATTATGAACTATCCAACTATCATAGGTGTACACGTGTTAGCAGATAGAAGATTGTTTTTCTTGACTCTGTAGGTGAGACTTTATGATGTATTTTGATGAACCAAGTGATTGAATATAACTTGACTTCAATATGAAATGTGAAATAAGATATTCCATGCATGACAGTTTGTTGTAAGTTTAGAAACTAACTCCCACCCCAATATCTGCTCCTGAACTGACATCCTTCTCAAGTCACAAAAACCCTAAAATTGAAATCCTACAAACCCTAATCCCTTCAAACAAACAATCTAAAGCAAATCCCACAACGACATTGCAATCCATGTAGCATCCACTCCGATATCACATGCGGGATGGCGGGAGAACAAAATGGAGGAAAAATACAACGATTCAAAACATAATGAAAGATTAAAAAATGGAGGGAGAAACATACCTCTTCTCAAAGATCGGAAAAACAGTCGATGGAGGAATGGTCCGGAATAAAGGGATGAAGTTGAAACGAAAGATGGACACCTGGTGTAAGTGGAAATGTCGGTTACCACGCCAGAGCAGTTGTTCAAGGTCAGTCTCGACAGTAGAGAGGAAGAGAAAAGAAAAGAATGAGAAGAAAGAGGGTTTCAAGCCCAAATAACATACGCGGACAAGGTTGGCATCGACCTTAGGTAGTGTAAATTAAGGTTAACACCGACCATGTGCCAAATTGGTAAAAAAAAAAAAGGAATTTTCGGCCCAATTGCTTTAATTGGTGCAACAACATCTAAAGTGCTTGATTGGTCCCACGTGCGCATTAAGTGCTTTTTCCAGTAAAAGATCTTATTATAATTATTTTGTTATTTTGTGCTTTAATGGTATGATTTTCACATGCCACTACATGCTTATGTAGAAAATCAATCAATCAATCAAAATATCTCACTCACTCTCTCTCTCTCTCTCATTCATTGGCACAAGATCTAGACTCTAAGCCAATAGCTTTATTGGGTCTAACTATGGATGCAATGATTAAGACCCAAAATGGAGCAAGGCCCGAACTAATGACATTTTGTTATTTAGGCTATTGGTATAGCTGACCCCAAACCCAATCAATTTTTATCCCTACTTTTATCTTTGGTAAGTTTCTATATATCCCTACTTAGGAGTGTTGTGAATTATAGGTAGAATTCAGCCGAGTCTAAAGCTAGCCATTGCTAGCACGTATAGGCTCAACTTCGACCCTACCTGTTTAATCATTAGATTGAAATTGCCAACTTGAGCTATTAAAAGATCAAGTTTAAGTTGGGTTGGTGGGTCATAATGCAAATTAAATGAGAAGTTGTTAGTACAAAGTCTCATTTCCTTAATTCTTTTAAGATCTATAAGCCATTAGAGTCGATAAGATTTTTATATGGAGTAATTAGAAAATTCTCAAAAGTAGTTTTAGATGCAAAATCAACCTTAGACATGCTATACATATATTAATATGCATCATATCATTTTCATGATTTCTCATATGCGATGATATTAATGTATGCCTATGGCAATATTTATTAAAGTATGTAAGTTTAATATGTAGGACTTTTTTTTTTTTTGCTATCAGAGGGTTCCCAACCCTTTGGGCTAGACTAATCCCTTCGGGCACAGAAGAAAGCCAGGTAAACTCCCCTATAGTCCCAGTGTGGTCATACAGTTTCGAACCTACAACCTCCAGGTGCAAACCGTGGTCCTAGGCCAATTGAGCTACCCCTTGGGGTTAAAGTAGTAGGACTTCAATGATCGATAATACTAATATTCTGAAAGTGCTTTGTGAGTTTATGGAACTGGGTTTATATTTATTTTATTTTATTTTAATCTTTTACTTTTCATTATGATTATATTAATAGTTATTATCCTTATTCCCTTTTCTATCTTAATAGTGTGCTCTACAAAAAGTCAATCTACAAGATCTTCTATATATGTCGCACAAACATACCCTAGTCTATAGTCACTACTGATAAATATCTCTTTTGAATTCTATTACATGTATCTTTTTCTAATTTTATATTTTGAGAATTTTGCATTAACGAGAGTTGCCCAAAAAAAAGGCCCTTACTTAATTTTGATAACAATACTCAAATGTATAAAGATAATTTTTCTTTCCATTTTGTCATCTTCCATCTTAAAATTTGTATTGATTTCTTATTTCATATAAAATCTTATATTTATTATTATTTTTTGGGGTTTTTTTTCCCGAACCGAAAAAAAAAACCCTTAGACTCTTATTAGATAAAAAAGGACCCCCAAAAAGTCATGGCTCGAAGTCCCCTCGGCATGTCTGCTTTTTTTTTTTTTTATGTTTTCTACAAGCAGCGATATCGCTACTCGCTTTAAAGCGATAAAAACTCAAATGCTCTCCATTATTCTTTTTTCCTTCCTCTTCCTCATCTCTTACCTTTCCCTCTCCATTGACTGCAACGCCCCCTTGCTGCTATTGTCCCAAGCTCCTCCAGGTCAACTCTCGTAAGAACTTTCCAACACTTGATTCCTACCAAAGAGTTATGGGTTTTCTTGTCTACTTTTTCTTCTTTGTGGCCCACGGGTGGACGACCTAGGTTTGACTTTCCACTTTGATTCCTACTTCTTTGTTGGAGTTCATCTTCCACTCACTTTAGGAGAGTAATGGAAGAGAAAATGCCAAAAGAGGGTTTTGAGATGAAAAAGTTCGCAAAGATTCTCTTCTCGGACGAAAAAGGTGACAATGAGAAAAGGGAATTCAAGTTGCTTAAATACTCTATAAGCAGCGATATCGTCGCTCACAGCCTATGCGATAAAAACCTTACCCGCTTCTGATTCTTATTTTCTTCTTCTTCCTCATCTCTTCCCTTCCCCTCTCCATTGACAAAGATGCTCCCTTGCTACTGTGGTCCCAAGCTTTTCAAATTAGCCATTTATTTTATTTTTTTCCAACTTTTCATTCATACCTAACGGGAATGGATCAATTATTGGCCGGGGATGCCCATATGCCTTAACAAATGCAACTTGATGCATTATGCCTGAATGGATAGTAATGATCTTGAAGTGTTCTCAATAGTTCTTAAGTGAAATATCAATATCACATGGCACATCTCATACTCCTACTACTTGTGGAATGACAACGTGTATACCACAGTATTAAGAAAAGTTTCTTAATAGAGTAATGAGAAAACTACCAAAAAAAGGACCCTAGATGGCCACTAATAAAAAACAGGGCACTGGTCAATACTGCACGGACGTGGTTCCCTGTGACCACTTTTGTTTTTTTTTATTATTATTGAAGAGTTAATATCCCATTTAAACGTCTGACGACGTTGTCGCTTAATCGCTGAAACCTCATTTTCCCCTTCTTCCTCCCATCATTTTCCCCCCTTCTCTGGTGGTTTCCTTTCCCCCTTTCCTCCTTTCTTAGACTAATAAAAGGGAAGAAATAAAACAGTGAGCCACATCCAAATGTCTTAAATGTCCATCAATGAATGAGGACGTGCAAAAGCAGATGCAATGAATATGAAGTGGGAGAAGGGATTATAATTGACAAATGATAATCTGAGAGAAAAACAGGCAAAAACTGGCTGCCTTTTGTTCTCTTTTTTTTTTATTATCAAGAATATGTCATAAGAGAAATTATGCATGTGGCATCCACCTAATCCCCCTATGATAAGGCGCCCCTCCTTACCCCCACCCTGCGTTCATATTCCCTAACACACCCAGACACCACAACCCACCCAGGTTCTGCAAATTGAGAACCCATCTTACTCTAATATCCCATTCAAATGTGATTAAGGCCATGGGTTTGAGATAAAGCACTAGTCTAAGAAAGGGGGAAAGGGGGAAAGGAAACCGCCAGAGAAAAAGGGAAAATGATGGGACGAAGAAGGGGAAAATGGGGTTTTAGCGATTAAGCAATGACGTCGTCACACGTTTAAATGAGATACTAAGCGGCGATGTCATCACACATTTAAGTCTTTAATAAAAAAAAAAACGGAAGTGGTCACCGGGAACCACTTCCGTGCAATATTAACTAGTGGCCTGTTTTTCGGTTAAAGGCCAAAAAGGAGTTTTGAGATGGAAAAAGTTACAGAGATTCTCTTCTCAGACGAATTAGATGACAAATGAAAAAAGGGAATTCGAGCTGCTGATATTATTTTTTTGAGATTTTTGTATATATCCCCCTAAGGTTTGTAGGATTTGTAAATAAGCCCCTGAGTTTTAGTATTTGCAAATAGGCCCCTGTATCTTCATTTTAATACCTTCCATGTCCCTAAAATCAATAGTCTTCCAACCACCATAGGTTTTTAGAGTAAAATGACACTCTTGCCCATCTGTTTTTGTAAGACCCCGACCCCCAATTTCTCTGTTTAGTATTGTTTTAATCATGATTTAGATTTTAAAGAAAGATTAGAGTTGGTTTGACTTTGTCTTTGAGTTTGACTAGATTTTTCATAGCCTTGGAGATTTTGAGGACCGTTGACTTTGGTTTGACCCGGTCCATATGATTTGTATTTTTGTGAGAAATTATTCTTATTTTGGAAAATTGCAAATTTTGCTCCTTTTGACTCATTTTATTAAGGTTAACAACTTTCATGTTTTGACCATTTTGATTTGATGTTCAGAAAACACATTTTTCAAGAAAAAGGGCAAAATTGACTTTTCACACTAAATCTGTACTTGAATTTCAAAAATTTCAGAATTTGGGGAAAATAGACTTTTTGGAAAGTAAATATTTCGTTGATCGATTTTGTATTCTTCATCGATCTCATTCGGGACCCACAAATATTAGTTTCAGCCTTTGTAATGTTGGGGCCCATGGGGCCCAGCCCACTTAACCCTTTATAAAACCACCATGGGTTCTTCTTATTCCCATTTTTCATTTTCCTGCAATGAAGAGAGGAGCCTAGGGTTTTCTCCCAGCCATTTTCTCTCTCTTCTAGATAGCTCCCATCTTGAGTGCTAAATGGAGGATTGATCTCCCAATCTTCTCCTCCTCTCTCTTGGCTTTCCAAAGACACCATTTTCGAAAGATTTGAGCTAGAAGAGGCCACTTTTCCAAGCTCTTCTTCCTTGTTTGAGCTTCAAAAAGGTTAGCAATGGATTTCTTTCTTCAAATCTTGGTTTTCCAAACCATTTAGAATGTTTTTGTTATATATGCAAAGGTTTTCCTTGAGATTTGCAATGGATTGGTTTTCTAGGGCTTCTTCTTGAGCTATTTTTGGTGGTTTTGAGAATTTGGAGCTTGAGACCATAGGAAGACCATCCTTGAATGATTTCCACTCCATCTTGGCTTTAGGCAAGTGGATTCTACAATTAATATGATGGTTCTACTTTATAAATTCATTTCATGGCATTTCTTTCTATGCTCAAACCTCTTTGTGATCTATGGATTTTCCATGAATTAATGTTTATGTTTGAATCTATTTGTGTTATTGTTTTGAAATGGATTGGAACTTGGTTTTTGAATTTGGTCATCTTGAAATTAGCCTTATTTATGTCAAGTCTTTAGGTTCAAAACATTGAGGAAATCTTTGATTTAAAAATGTTTGAATGGTTGCTTAGAATGATTATTGAATGATGATTTGATGAGTTGAGGAGGTCAAGAAAGGGCCCAAATACTCATGGAGTTGTGTTTGGAAGAAGGGGAAAGAAAGGAAATGGATAGGGATTGGACAAAAGAGGGATCCAACCAAATAGGCTGAGATTCGCCGCTGTCCGATCGATCGGACTGTGGGCATTTCAGGCCCGATCGATCGGACTGTGAATAACTGAGAGCATTTCAGGTCCGATCGATCGGCCAATGAGTCCGATCGATCGGATTGAAATGAGAAGAGCTGCAAAAAGGGGATTGTTGGACCATTCTCCAGACTCATTTCAAGCCCATATTCAATTCCAATTCACCCCAATCCCTTTTCTTCTTATTTGAAGCCATTGGACCTGTAATGATGCATAGAAGCCCATGAAAGATTTGGGTAAATTGTGATACTTGGAAAATTGTGAAATGGAGTGAGAACAATGAGAGAATGAATATATATGGAATTACCCGAGAATCTTTTAAGTCTCAATGTACACTCTATCATTTTAAATGTTGTGGATTTTCATTGGCATCAAACATGTTCTTTTATTAATCAATGTTTAAAAGGTTAAGTGTGTATTGAGATAGCCTCTTGGTAAGTCATTAAGTCATTCTACATTATTTTACTCCATTTCAAGATAGAAATGTATATGTATTCTTCGGTAAACTAATTTGAATAGCATCAGTGATTTGTTATAGAATCATGTGGTTTTCCATGTTCGAAAGGATTGATCGTATGATTTTTATACAAATTGCTTTGATGTGTATTTGAGTGGTTTACCATGGAAATTCGTATGTTTTTCTATGAATTGATTTGAGATAGATTTGAATGGTTTGCCACATAAATTCGTATGTTTTCTACGAATCGATTTGGAAGGAGATTTGAGTGGTTCGCCACATTCGGAAATACATCGATAAGACTGTTATTTTGAAAATTAAAACCTCGAGGCAAGATGGGGCCAGAGCTTTGTAGTGTGAGCCCATGAGCCAAAGGGATTAGTATTTTGATTTGTATTGGTTCAGGTTTTAAAAACTAAAGGCACCGCTAGGCTTAGGTCACCTTGTCGGGCTGATCACCCGGCTTGGGATCTTTAATTTGTCTGCCAGCTGCAGCTTGGATTCTGTCTGTACCGACCATGGCAACGGTTTTGATCTGCCGGTCCCACTTGTATGTGGCTACGGTTCTGATTCTGTTTCCGGTCCCACGTGTAGTGGCTACGGTTCTGTCTGTTCTTGTTACTTCGGTAATAGGAGAATATAGCTATATGTGGTTTGCCAATGTTTTATCCGTTTGATATGTTGTTTTATGATTCTTGTTTACTTATGCTCATATTGGTCTTTGAATTTATTAATGTTTAAGAAATCGATCTTTTATCGCATTGTCTCTATTATTCGGAATTTTAAATGTATTTCCAATTATTAAATGTTTTGCGCAGGCTGTCATCTTTTTAAGATATCTATGTTTCAGATACGGTTCTCTATCTGCTTTGATATTTATATTCAGTCTTTCAATCATTTTATCATGATTTATTACTATTACTATTTAGACTCTTTAAATGGATTTTCAATTATCTCATAAGGTTTTATAAATGCTCATTACCATATTACTTGTTTATTTGCTTGCCAGGCCGTCGTGTCTAACCCTGTTTGTTTGTGCCAGATTTTATTTCCTTCCATTTTTAGGGGTTTGATCGGAGGAGGCGGTGGAACCGCCGGTCTGACGCGAGAGGCTGCCTTCGATGTCATATAGGTGTCAAGCTTGGCACCGGAATTCGTAATATTTTGGGGGTAGTATTTCTATTTAGTTGGATATTTTTGTATGGCTCTGTTAGCCTTTTTCCCTGGGCTGTAATTAAGACACTTGTTAATTGTAACTTGAATATGTGGTAAATGAATAGTCCTATTACTACCAGCTCAGTATTCTTTGAATTATGATTTGTGCCAGTCTGCTTATGTGATGGCATTATGATATTGGTCGAGTGCGACACGGAATCCGATGGCCACGGATTCCGGGTCACAACACCCCTGATTAGCTTCCGCGAAAATATATTCTGATCGTGATGGAATTTTATTATCCTCATTCACGCGGATCTTGGGAAATACAACAAAAATTTTAATTAATCCCAAAATTTCGCATCCCGAGGTCGGATCACTGCAGGGCCCGGTTTCGGGGTGTGACAGGTTTGGTATCAGAGCTGGTTAGTTTCTAGGAAATAAAATACTGTAGAGACATTAAGACGTGTGGTGAGGGTTCGTTAGATTGTGTCGATCTGTTTTCTCTTGTCTTTGTTTCTTTGAATTTGAGTCTGCTTTTCTTTTAGTTCGGGAGACCTTGCTTGTCTTTTCTTTTAGTTCTTGTTGCTAGGGAATTTGGACAACCAAATTTCCTCTTTCATGGGGGAGAATTTAAAGTCTCCATACCCACATTTAGTGTCTTTTGCTCGTGTTCGCGTCGGAGATTGAAAGCTTGTGGATTTAGTATGTTGTTTTCGGAGAACATCAGCAGACTTTTAGCCTTCAGCATCTCCATTGTGGTTAATGAGAGAAGACATGTGCATTTGCCCACTAAAGTAGAACTTGAGCAGTATTTGAAGATCCCCTCTCAGCTAATCGAAGATCATCATGCAATGTACCAAGGTAAGTAAATGTGGATTTTGGGTGAACTCAGACCATCTTTCCAAGATGAAGGACTGCAAGAGGCATATTAGCTGTCGATTTTACGAAGGGAGAAGTGATTCTTAGTTAGTAAGGTTGGAAGTCGGTGCCAGAGACTCAGAGATTTCCCGGATTTAACGAGCCTTGTCATAGTTTTGGCTGAGAATTTTCAAGACTTACAGCTTAGCCAGTGTAGTTGATTCGGTGGGAATACCAAGTGGATGGTTAGTTGTAGTCAAGATAATTTTCGGCAGTAGAGGAAACCTTGTGGATTTTACCGACTTATAGGGTGTTGGATTGGACAACGTGTAGATGCAAGTGAATACCTCAGTTAATGTGATGTCCATTTCTTGATGAGAATGATTTTCGTGATATTTCCACCTTTTGTTATGTTTTTCATAATGTCTATGATCTATCCTTGCAGTGTTTAACAATGGATTATGTTTACTCTTCTTAAGATATTGTTTTACAATGATCTTGGAAATTTTCTCTTGTTTTAATTTTTTTGAATATTGACATCTACATTTCAAAACCTTAATGATTTCAAAATTTTGTATATGTTTGGTTGGAAATGGATGGATGTTTTTAACGATGGATTGTAGAGGCTAGTGAATAAACTGGTCTTTAAAAGCATGTAACTAAAATTGTGTTTCTTTTTCAAAGTACGATGTGGAATTTCTATTTCATTGATTTGTTTCCTTTGACCATGTAAGATGAATTTCTTAAGGGTTTCTGTATTCAGATTATATACAGATTCCTACATTTGTTTTACCGTTCAGCTGTGTTTAGATTTCTGCGGGATTTTTATGAACAAATGAGTTCAGATTTCAATAAGGTTTAGTGTTTAATTAACACTCAGATTTCAACAAAGTTTAATGTATAGTCGTACTATATGAATTTGATTTATTTTTGAAATCCTTATTTGAAATTGTTGAGTGTTCCAATGATTTGTTTGGTTATGAAAATATGAATTTCAAAATGGATGATGTTATTTCATACTCAAACGTTGATAAACTTTATTTATTAAGCTTTATTTGACAATTTGGAGGCTCGGTTTCTACTATGTTTTAAAATGATGAAATTTAGCTAAGTAATTGTTTTAGCCATTATGTTTAAAATTTTAAGATTTGTTTTGTATTAAATGGAATGAATTGTAATAGCTTATGGTTGGAGTTTGGAAGTGTATGAATTGAAGGGTTGATGGATGTCAGGGGGTGTATTGGTTCAGTTGGAAACAAATTTGGATTTTTGAGGTAGTGAGCAGAACTTAAGACATAATATTCAGATGAGACCGTGGCAATTGTTCTTACAGGAAAGGTAGGGTATAAGGCAGAAACAGACGATTGAGCAGACTCCAGATTGTGGAAAATTTCAGTGAAGCACCATTCAAGAAAATGATTCTACCCACACTCTTGCAAGGATTTAGTTAATCAGTGAAACTTAGAGGACAAACTAAAAGTGGTGGAATTGCTTCAAGACTTGGATTGAAAGTTTCAGCTTATCAAGGAATGATGCCAGCTTGGCAGGTTTATCTTGTTGATGACACAGTATCAAACAGAAGATCAAGAACAACAAGCAGATAGAATCAGAGTGAGCATGGACTTCTGAGTACAGTGGAGAAAGACTTGAATTTTATGATTTTAAACACACCCATGTTGGTTTCTAAGATCAGTTATGCTTGTCAGAAGTAGAAGACTTAAATAGTGAAATCTGAAGAGGCAAGCCATATGAAGCTTCGACACAGAATAGCTCAGCAGGTTATGGCAGCTTAACATCTGGTTTATAGCAGTGTGACATCTGGGTTGTAGCAGACCAAGTCAGAGACATGAGACCTATAGAATTTGGAGTTTGTGATTTCAGAACGAAGAAGGATTAACAACATACTTGGGGCCAGAAGCAGATGATGCAAGCGAGGAACCAACGGGTTGCTAAGTCACTCACTTCGAAGATAATATGGACATGGGACTCTGAAAGAAACTGCGATTCAGATCTGAATAAGCGGAATACATTCATGGCTAATTTGTAACATGACAGATTTGAAAAATCTGATTTGGGTAGCATAAATCAGCCATATAGATCGCAAGAGAACTCCATGAATTCATGACCAACAAGTGTATAATTAAAGGAGAAGCAAGAAGACTATTACCTCGAAGATTTGTAGACTTCAAATCTCTGAAAAAATAGATCCAAAGGCCCGAACTCAGACTTGCAATTAGCAAACAAGTTGCTGGAATTTTCTGCACTAGTATTGCCTTTGATCTTCTCCTCTATCTCACTTCCAAATCTGATTGGCTAAGATGGTGGGATCTTAATCTAGGAATTAAGAACTATTTCTCTAATGGAAAATCTCAGACCTTAAGCCTTCTTCAATGAAGAAGAAAACCTCCAAAGGGCTGGACGTGTGCAACTTTGCACTTTCTATGTTGGACGTGTGCAACCTTGTGACTCTCCTTGTATGGGCGTCCAAAGGGAAGGCTCTCTCCCTTTTATAGAAACTTAGGAAACCTTTCCTAGAAGCTTATCTCTTCTAATTCTCATAGATGTCCAGAAAGGAAAGACTTATTTCCTTTAAGAAACACTCTAATTAGAAAAGGAAACCAAAAGGAACTTCCCATGCAATTAGTAATCTTAGTTGTAGAACACTTACTAATTTTAAGTTCCTAATCCAAAAAGGAAACTATCTCATAGGAATACTAATCCAAAGAGGAGTCCAACTTTCCAAGTAGAGAGTCCTACTCAAAGTTGGAAACCTTACCCATGGAAATCCTATTATGGACGTCCCACATATTAATGCACACCATGGCCCACATACAATTTATCTATAGTTAAATTCATGTATGCCATCAAAGGCCTATTTGAATTTAAACTCAAAATTATTTTTCCACTAAAATAATTCATCCTTATGTTATCTAAACATTTTAGGAAACCATACCAATCTTGGAAAGTGACTAGAGAAGGGACCAAAAGACATATTTGCCATTGGCTCCCAAAATGACCAAAATGTCCATGCTAAACTCATAGCAACATAAAAACCATTTTAACCTTAACTCATTCCACTAAAGAGTTATGGTTGAACTCCAAGGACAAATATATAATATAATAAGCTCGTCATAAAATGACGGTTGTCTTCGACCTACTAAGTGTAATGACCTGAATGCCCCTCTATGTAACATCCATAATCGAGTCAGGTTATCACATATACTATCAACCTTCCCGATTACATCTAAACCTTAGAACTTCATACCCTTAAACATAATCATCATTCGAATATCATTCTCTTGATCCAGGGAGCGACCCACAAGTTCAATATCCATATGGAACATCCATATACTAAGATCTTAGATT
This sequence comes from Litsea cubeba, assembly GCA_012931725.1. Classification (NCBI taxonomy): domain Eukaryota; kingdom Viridiplantae; phylum Streptophyta; class Magnoliopsida; order Laurales; family Lauraceae; genus Litsea; species Litsea cubeba. Next base: position 6,345,257 of record CM022949.1, on the reverse strand, counting down.
TTGATGATTAATTGGATAATTCTAAGGGGACGATTATTCCACCATCAGATGGCATAGATTCTATATTGCATCTGCACGTCCCAACTGATCAAGTCCGAGTACCCAAAACACAGAGCTGTTGACCCATGAAAAGAATCTCACCCATAGTGATTTAAAGCACAAGAACTTGACTTCGTCAGTTCATCCACAAATGCTCAAGATTAAGAGCACCGGTCACTCAGTAGCATGAGGTGACTTGATCTCTTTCTGTGATAGTACTATTTTAGAGATCACACCTACCATGGTCCTGTTCAATGCATTGCATATGCACTAATGAGATGAATCCGGGAAAACCCTCCCATGACTTAGGTAAGTCACCCTGAATACAGGAGAGTCTCTCATTATAACTTCTACCAAGATGAAGTGCCCAGCTCCATCTTTCAGTTATGAACAAATATGATGTTTCCAGTTGTCCATGAATTAGACCTATCTGTGCGTAGTCACTACACACCTAATTCATTTACTAGAAACAATGGGCCTTACACAACCATACATATATACATGTTTAAGCATAAAAGAGTATTTCCATTAAATAACCAGTAAATATCCAGTAACAAAAGATGAGAGTGCAGCTAGTGGGCTTTAGGGCATACACCAATCCCAACAGACTCTTGTTGTAAGAGCTTTAATAGAAGTGGCAGCATTGTTTCGAGAATTTGAATGATATTGATTGAAGATGGAAGAGACCGGTACGTAGTAGAACTTCAGTTTCACCAAGTCTTTGAAGACTAGACCGAATGGAAGGGTTGAACCAGAATTCGAGAAAAACATAGTAAGAGCAAACATATGGAATTTCAGAATTTTTTGGAATGGAGATTATTTCAGAGAAAGCATGTCTACGACCACATCTTCGTACAAGCGTCAGGAGTACTGTGTACAGTTTTGTAGGGCTTAAGGCACGGAATTCCAAGGTGATAGAAAGAGACAGAACTTGCTGTTTCTTGAACCGACAGTGACTGACGAGGTAAGTAAAAGGAATGATCCAGTGCAAGAACGACAGATGACACCAAGGATGAGTAGATGAATTATTGCACACTAGTTTGGTTAGAGGAGTATGTTTTGAGCAGATATGTGGAACAGTGTGAAGCCTTCAACCGAATCAAAATGTTATTTGCAAGTGCATCTTAACGTCAGGTTTGATCAGAGGGTATCTCAGTTGCCGAGGTTCAGCGTAGGATGTCAGTGTTTTTTTTTTGTCTTTTGGGTTTTTTATTTTGATTTGGTTTAGACCATTTGGAGGACCAAATGGGTTCTTAGGGGGGGGGGGAAGATGTAAGACCCCGACCCCCAATTTCTCTGTTTAGTATTGTTTTAATCGTGATTTAGCTTTTAAAGCAAGATTAGAGTTGGTTTGACTTTGTCTTTGAGTTTGACTAGATTTTTCATAGCCTTGGAGATTTTGAGGACCGTTGACTTTGGTTTGACCCGGTCCATATGATTTGTATTTTTGTGAGAAATTATTCTTATTTTGGAAAATTGCAAATTTTGCTCCTTTTGACTCATTTTATTAAGTTTAACAACTTTCATGTTTTCACCATTTTGATTTGATGATCAGAAAATACGTTTTTCGAGAAAAAGGGTAAAATTGACTTTTCACACTAAATCTGTACTTGAATTTCAAAATTTTCAGAATTTGGGGAAAATAGACTTTTTGGAAAGTAAATATTTCGTTGATCGATTTTGTCTTCTTCGTCGATCTCATTCGGGACACACAAATGTTAGTTTCAGCCTTTGAAATGTTGGGGCCCATGGGGCCCAACCCACTTAACCCTTTATAAAACCACCATGGGTTCTTCTTCTTCCCATTTTTCATTTTCCTGCAATGAAGAGAGGAGCCTAGGGTTTTCTCCCAGCCATTTTCTCTCTCTTCTAGATAGCTCCCATCTTGAGTGCTAAATAGAGGATTGATCTCCCAATCATCTCCTCCTCTTTCTTGGCTTTCCAAAGACACCATTTTCGAAAGATTTGAGCTAGGAGAGGCCACTTTTCCAAGCTCTTCTTCCTTGTTTGAGCTTCAAAAAGGTTAGCAATGGATTTCTTTCTTCAAATCTTGGTTTTCCAAACCATTTAGAATGTTTTTGTTATACATGCAAAGGTTTTCCTTGAGATTTGCAATGGATTGGTTTTCTAGGGCTTCTTCTTGAGCTATTTTTGGGGGTTTTGAGAATTTGGAGCTTGAGACCATAGGAAGACCATCCTTGAATGATTTTCACTCCATCTTGGCTTTAGGCAAGTGGATTCTACAATTAATATGATGGTTCTACTTTATAAATTCATTTCATGGCATTTCTTTCTATGCTCAAACCTCTTTGTGATCTATGGATTTTCCATGAATTAATGTTTATGTTTGAATCTATTTGTGTTAATGTTTTGCAATGGATTGGAACTTGGTTTTTGAATTTGGTCATCTTGAAATTAGCCTTATTTATGTCAAGTCTTTAGGTTCAAAGAATGGAGGAAATCTTTGATTTAAAAGTGTTTGAATGGTTGTTTAGAATGATTATTGAATGTTGATTTGATGAGTTGAGGAGGTCAAGAAAGGGCCTAAATACTCATGGAGTTGTGTTTGGAAGAAGGGGAAAGAAAGGAAATGGATAGGGATTGGACAAAAGAGGGATCCAACCAAATAGGCTGAGATTCGCCATTGTCCGATCGATCGGACTGTGGGCATTTCAGGTCCGATCGATCGGACTGTGAATAACTGAGAGCATTTCAGGTCCGATCGATCGGCCAATGAGTCCGATCGATCGGATTGAAATGAGAAGAGCTGCAAAAAGGGGATTGTTGGACCATTCTCCAGACTCATTTCAAGCCCATATTCAATTCCAATTCACCCCAATCCCTTTTCTTCTTATTTGAAGCCATTGGACCTGTAATGATGCATAGAAGCCCATGAAAGATTTGGGTAAATTGTGATACTTGGAAAATTGTGAAATGGAGTGAGAACAATGAGAGAATGAATATATATGGAATTACCCGAGAATCTTTTAAGTCTCAATGTACACTCTATCATTTTAAATGTTGTGGATTTTCATTGGCATCAAACATGTTCTTTTATTAATCAATGTTTAAAAGGTTAAGTGTGTATTGAGATAGCCTCTTGGTAAGTCATTAAGTCATTCTACATTATTTTACTCCATTTCAAGATAGAAATGTATATGTATTCTTCGGTAAACTAATTTGAATAGCATCAGTGATTTGTTATAGAATCATGTGGTTTTCCATGTTCGAAAGGATTGATCGTATGATTTTTATACAAATTGCTTTGATGTGTATTTTTATACAAATATCTTTCTTTTGGGAAAGAATCTTTCTAATTTCTTTCTTTTGGTAAGGTTACTAATTAGTAACACTTACCTCTTTCTTCTTTCCTTCTTTGGTTTGCTCTCTTCTATAAAAGCAAGGAGGAGGTTGGATCTCTTGCTCTTATTGCTTTCTTTTGCAACAATCCCAAGAGGGCTTCAAGACCAAGAGTTCTTCTTCTTCAAGATCTTCAAGACTTTTCTTCTTCTTCTCCATCAATGGCTTCAAGTAAGTTCCCCTTTTTCAAGAAAACCCCATTGTAGGAGAAAAGTTATTTCTTTCTTTTCTTTTCTTTTTTTTTCACGTGTTTGCACTTTTCTTTTTTTTACACGTTTTTTTATGCTTTCTTCTTTTTTTTTGCATGTTTTTTTTTTCTTTTGTGGGCCGTACGAACAGATCCGTACGGCCACGTGGCCTGTGGGCCAGCCCCTTTTTCTCCTTTTTTTATTTGCTGATCCTTTCTTCTTTTTTTTTTTGAGAAAGTTTTCTTTCTTCCTTTTTTTTTTAATTTTTTTTTGCTCATCATGATAATGCCCCCTTTTTTTTGGCAAACCTAGATGTTCATGTATGTATATTTTTTTTGTAAATTGAATTGTAGCATGATGTGATAGCATACCTGGAAGTTTTCGCAAATTTGTGAATTTGGAGCTCGCAGCGATGTTGAGCCCTTCCTGATTTTACGGAGACTTTGAGGTTTCGAAAGTTTGGAGTTTCGGAGCTCGCAGCAATGTTGAGCCCATCTTCAAGCTTTCTATTTCTTTCGGGATAGTTCATTTTCTTCGGAATTGCCCCAGCATCATGTCAAATTTCGCCAGATTTTTTTAGCGAAATTCTGTCATTTTGATGTTTGATCTTTTTCTTTTCCATCCTTTGCAGGTGGTTCTTCCAGAACGAACAAGGGTAAAGAGCCTGCTACAAGCGTACCTCGTCGATCTGCTAGATTTTCTAATACAGCCATTCAGCAGGCCTGGGAGAAGGTCCAGTATGTTAAGAGAAATCTGGAAGAGTGCGACTCCCTTAACATAGATGAGATGAGGCAGCGACTGATGGCTCTCAAGGGAGAGGAATTCTATAAGATCATGGTAAGCAGTCGTCCATGGGTGATGGAAGATCAGAGTGTTTTACCCAAGCCTACATTCTTCTTTGGTGATGCCGTCCCTGATGACATGACATACCAGAGGAGATGTTTTCAGCTCTCTTTCACAGCAGATGGTGAGAAGAAGACTGTTGCTACCCGGTCGATGTTTGATCGCACCGTCTCGATCATGAGCCTTGCCCCCACGAGCTCTAAGAGGGAAGATCCTCCAAGCTGGGTGAGAAGGACAAATGTAATGAGGACCGGGGTTTTTGTTGGAGGTTCTCATGGATATACGGAGATGTCGCCTGCTGACATGGGCCTGTTGATGCCATCCAGCGGCTACCAGGGCTCTGATTATCCGTTGGTCAATTTGAGACCGGTCGGCCTTGGTATTTTCAGCGGTGACGGCAGTAATTGGATAAAGCCTTTTCGACTTCGTGGCTGTTTCAATGCTGACTCCGAGTGGAAGTCATGGACTGATCACATCTTGCTGATTGGTGGCGCCGTTTTGAAGGAAGCCGGGATTTTTGATGCGGTCCGCACCTTTAGGGAGACCGTGATCTTTTCCGACGAGGCCTTCATGGCTATGCTAGAGTCATTCCTTCCACAAACCAATACCTTCGTTGTGACGAATGGTGAGATTGGTTTCTCTTTGAAGGAGCTGAGCGCCATTACTGGATTGCCCATCCTTGGCAAACTCTATGAGGAGTTTATGCCGATCGATAGCGTCCTTGAGGAGCAGTCTAAGGAGTTCAGGCTTCTGTACTTTCAGCTCATCGCCTTCTATGATTTTTCGAAGGAGAAGGAGGGTTTGAAAGTTAGATCCAGCAGTTGGAAGAGTTCTAACTCTTCGTTCCCCAACTTTTTTGATAGCAGGGAGTCTTCTGATAGTGTGACCCAAGAAGCCACGGCTCAGGATCCAAGTTCGAAGAAGATCTTGGCTATGCAAGAAGAGTTGAGAGATTTCTGTGCGAGTACAAATGCCATATGTCCTGACATTGCACTGCAGAGAGATCTCGCTGTTTACCTCACTTATTGGCTTAGTGAGGCTATTTTTGCTGGAGGAGATGGAACGCACATCAGGTCACATTGTATTTTTCCGGCTTGTCAGATGGCGTTTGGAGAGCAGCTTGCTTTGGTGCCAGCTCTTTACTCCTACCTGTGTACCGAACTGCAGGCTGCTGCTTTTTTTATTCTGCTTGGGCTTCCCATGAACAGGGTATTTTCAGCCCATATCTTTTATTCATGGTATGTGTACCACTATCCTAGCTTCCACAGGCTGGGTGCTGCACAGGATGATGATCCTCTGATGATTCGGCTGGCTAAAGGCAAAGCCGTGTCTGAATCACTTTTGTTTGCCCGCATGAGGATCCGACGGTTCAGGGATGTCGAGATGGGGCAGTCTTCAGTTAAGCTTTCTCCGGAGTTGCGGAAGAAGGCTTTTGATTTTGGTGCCTCCCGAGACTCTACCAGGGTGGGGTCGGGAAGGCAATACTCTTTGACAAATGCAGAGAAGGAGTGGCTTTTCAGCATAGGTGTCGGCACGTTGGTGTACCGCAGACATCTTTTCGTCGACATCCAGCCGTATGTACCTTCTCACTTTGCTTTGCAGTTGGGCTTTTCTCAAGGCGTTGTTGGAGCGCCTTCAAGCATGGTGAAGCGCTTTGGAGGTTTACAGGACGGGAGAAATGCATGGGCTTTCTATAGTGTTGAAGACACTACAACCATGATCTCTTATCCTGTGTTGTTGACTTCCAAGACTGCCGGCTTTGCGAAGTGGTTCGCGGAGAGCTTTTCGGCATATCGGGGGCTTTCCAAGAAGGAGCTTGATGTGAAGCTGGCATCTGGAAAGGGTCTTGGAAACTCGGATGGCGTCCGACGAGAGGAAGTTTGGGCCTTCCTTTCTGGAGAGAAGCACAAGATAGGCTTTTTCGGTGACCAGGGCGTCATTGGTTCTGAAGCTGTTCCAGAAATACCTGATGAGGCTTTAGAACAGCTAAAACAGGAGGAAGCTGAACTTGATGCTTGGATGCAAGCGGCGCAAAGGCAAGCTTCCATGGAGTCTACTGGCAAGAGTAGACCATCCAGTGTGGAGTCAAGTGGGAAACCTAACTCTGACAGCGGGGCAGGTTCCTCTAAGAAGCGAGCCCGCAGGAGTAAGAGGAGGAGGAGTCATCATCGCAGCAAGGGGCGGCATGAGGACTATCCTAACTTGGAAGTACCTCTTACTATCAATGAGGAGGCGCCAGGGGATGCTGACGAGCCTCCAGAGAAGAGAAGCCGAGAAGAAGAGACCGTCGGTGAAGGTATGATTCTTCCTTTTTCTCTTTCCATTTCTTTTCATGGGATTTTTCCATGTCCTGATTTGTTTTCTCTTCCTGCTGCTCCTCTTTTTTTTTTTAGCAGAGGAAGATTTGGCGATCCCTGAGGTTCTAACCGATGAGGTGGTGACAGATCCTGTCGGGGCACCTGAAGAAGAACCGAGGGACTCTGGAGTGAATCTAGAATCTCCAATTGGTATAACTTCTTTTGCTTTCTTTTCTTTGTCTGTGACTTGGTTTGCTAACATTTTTCTTGTCAGCTGACTTGCCACAGGATTCCGATGACTTTGAACCATCGATGGATGCAAATGTTGATGATGCTTCCGATGAGTTCATGGAGGAAGAGAGTGTTCCGCCAATCGTCGAAGAAGGTATTTTGTAGTAATAACCCTGATAATGATTTTCAAACAGGATCATATTCATACCTTTTTGTGTTTCTTTGGCAGGTTTTGAGGTGACAGAGGAGAGTCCGTCGCTTCCTTCAGAACCAGAGCAAGGGATGCCAGAGGTAGAGACTCCTGGGACCAGTTCTGACACTATTGAGGAGATACCTCGTGATGAGATTCCTTCTCGAGCAGCTCCAACTGGAAAGAGTTCTTTTGTTACTCTTCCAATGGATGATGACATGAGCAGCCAACCAACGGAGTTGGGCGAATCTTCAGCTGGGCCATCTCTTCTTTTTGCGAAGAAGGTGGTGGTGCGGGTTCTGAGCTCTTGGATTGAGACTCTCCTTTCTGGGCACTTAGATGCCGGATTTGGAATGATCCAGCATGTGCAGGAGATTCTCAGTGATACCGAAGAGGCTGGTCTGGATGTCATAGGTGCCAGGGCGATCATTGATAGGATCATTGAGCTGGTTGACAAATGGTTTGAGGCCATGGGTTTGGCTGATGACTAGTTCTTCAAGGAGATGTTCCTGGACCCTGCTGATAAGGCTAAGTCTGACCTGAATGAGGCTACACAAAGCAGGAAGCAGATAGTCCGAGAGAAGAACTTAGAAGAGCTAGCCATCATTGGGCTGACACATGACCTTAACATCCTTGATAGGGAGGTCGATGAGGCCAGGAAACGTCTTGAGCATCTGCAGGCACAAGTCGCTGCCAAGTGGGCTGCAATAACAGAGGCTCGTGACAGGGAGAGTGCTCTGATTTGCCGGGTTGCAGATGCCGATCGAGTTCTTGAAAGGAAATCTCAAGAGAGCAAACGATGGCAAACTGCTCGGGATAAGCTTCCCGGTGTAAAAGAAGGGTTACAGCCTACCCCAGCATCTCATGGCAAGTTCCTGAAGAAGCGTGCCCTGGAATCCCTGACGGCTGAGGCCAAAAGTTTGCTTGAGGATCTGAACTCTTGGCTGGAGACCATTTTTGGTTGAGCTCCTGTTTTTTTTTTTTTTTTTTTTTTTTTTTTTTGTAACATAAATTATCCTTCTCTTTTTTTGGTTCCACTTGTATTTTTTTGGTACTTTTTTTTGTAGTGCTTGTGAACACTTTTTTTTTGGTACCACATGTATTTTTTTGGTTCTTTTTTTTTTGTTTTCCCTACGCTCACTTAAATCTTTTTGTGATGAAAGTAATTGCTAAATGGGAAGCTTTTTTTTTCCCTACGCTCACTTAAATCTTTTTGTGATAAAAGTAATTGCTAAATGGGATGCTTTTTTTTTGTTTTCCCTACGCTCACTTAAATCTTTTTGTGATAAAAGTAATTGCTAAATGGGATTTGATCAAAAGGTTGTCATTTTGTGAAAATCCTTTGTCAAATGATTGTTTTGGCAGGGGAGCCAGATTTTGTTTGTGGCATGGAAGCCGATTTTGTGGCATTGATAACCGGTTTTGGTGGCATCTATAGCCGGGTTTTTTGAAAGCCAATTTTTTTTTTGTTTTGTGGCATTGATATCCGGTTTTTTTTGTGTGGCATTGATAGCCGATTTTGTTTTGTGGCATTGATAGTCGGTTTGTTTTGGTGGCATCTATAGCCAGTTTGTTTTGGTGGCATCTATAGCCGTTTTGTGGCATTTATAGCCGGTTTGATTTTTAAAAATGCAAGTATTGACTAAAAGTCGCCTCCCTGCTGAATGTTCTTGCAAGTATCGATGGAATGTCGCATCCTTGCTCATTCGGTTACGAGTATCGATGGAATGTCGCATCCTCGCGGATTTGAGTGCAAGTATCGATGGAATGTCGCATCCTTGCTTTTCAAAAATTTTGGTTTTGCGGGTACTAACTTGATGTCGTTTCCCCATGATTTTTGAAATTTGTGGTTTTCTCGAACCTTTGGGTTATGGATATCAACTAAAATGTTGTGTCTCCATGGTTTTTTAGGTTTTTTCGAACCTTTGAAATTTGGGTTGTGGATATCAACTGAAATGTTGCATCTCCACGGTTTTGGATTTTGCAAGTATCGATGAAATGTCGCTTCCCTGCGATTTTGGAAGTGTCGAGCGTGGTTCGTATGCTTCCGATTTGTGCGAGTATCAACTAAGTGTCGCTTCCCCGCGGCTTTTTGAAAAACCATTTTTTTTTTAAAGACACGAGGGTCATAAGTTTCGACCTAAAACCATTTAGGCGATAAAAGGTAGGGTGGACTAGGGTGGAAATCCCTGAATCCGGATTTTCTTTCAAACCATGAATTTTGAGTTCAAGGGTTGAAAATTTTGGTCAAGTTAGGGAAAGGTTCCTAAACTTGGATTTTTGAACAATGAAACGATGAAAGTAAGCATTGTTGAAATTTCTAGAAATTTCAACATTTGACATGAAATTTTTTAAAAAGGTGGGTTTAGCGAGCGTGTACCTGAAAACCGGTTTTGGCCGTACAGGCATTGCTCTTACCCAGTTGGGTAAGTCTTCAAGGGTAGTACCACTTTAAGAACTTGCCGTTGATGGGTAGCATACATCTATCACCTTCCATGTTTAGGAGTGCGTATGCGCCGTTGGAGAAAACTTTGTCGATGACGTAGGGTCCCTCCCATTTTGGCTCAAATTTGCCTTTGGGCTTGTGAGCGAAGACCATTGGTCTTTTTACCACAAGAACCAAGTCAGCCTTTTTGTAGGCGCGTTGCCTGACCTTTTTGTCAAATGATCCTGCCATGCGCGCTTGGTAAAGTTTAATGCTTTGTTGAGCTTTGAGCCGTCTCTCATCGAGATTGTCCAGCTCATGGAGTCGCAATTTGACATTGCTTTCTTGAGTCATGTCATTTTGCAAGGATACCCTCAAGGAAGGAATTTGTACTTCCAAGGGCACGACAGCTTCGCATCCATAGACCAAGGAGAATGGTGTGCTATGGGTTGATCCTCGAACTGTGGTTCGATAGGCCCACAAAGCTTCAGACATTTTGTCGCTCCAGTCTCTTTTGTGACTAGAGACCATCTTTTTGACGATTTTACAGAGTGTCTTATTGAAAGCTTCTGCTAATCCGTTTGCTGCCGGATTATATGGAGTCGAAGGACAGCTTTGGATTTTGTATTTGTCGCAGAACCTGTAGAATCGAAGATCCCGAAATTGTGGTCCGTTATCATGGATGAATTTTTTGGATATGCCGAAACGACAAATGATGTTGGTGCGCAGGAACCGAAGGACTGATGAGGTCTTCATTTCGTTGAACGCAAATGCTTCTGACCACTTGGAGAAATAATCCGTAGCGGCGAAGATGAAGCGATGACCTTTGCTCGAAGGGGGAGAAATAGGACCTATGATGTCCATACTCCAGGCTTCGAAAGGCCATGAAATCGCTGTAGGATGTAGCCATTCTGGAGGCATGTGAATGTAATCTCCATGAACTTGGCATTGTTGGCAGTGCTTAGCAAATTGCATTGCGTCAGCTATCATGGTAGGCCAGTAATAACCTAACCTTTTTATCTGATCATAGAGCTTGGAACCAGCCTGATGAGCTCCGCAAAGACCAGCATGAACTTCTTTGAGTGTTTATTCAGCCTCTTATTGTGACAAGCAGCGTAGAAGTACTCCGTTGAAGGATTTCCTATAAAGGATTTTTGAAGGAATATCCAAATGAAAGCTTGGGGTTCGCCTTTGGATGCTTACCCGTTCTTTTGGATCTTCAGGTAGGATTCCGAACATAATGTAATCAATGAACGAATCCCTCCAGTCGCCGATTGAAGTTTGAAGGATTGAAATCCGACTTCCAACCACTTGGTGGCATTCAGCAACTACTTGATGTGTGTTAAGAGGAGGAAGGATTCTTCTTCGCACACTGTGATTTGCATATTTTCCCCTTCCTGGATTGCCATAGATGCGGCAAGTCCAGCCAGGGCATCTGCACGTATGTTTTCACCTCTACGAATGTGGGTGATGTGACAGATGTCAAACTTTTGCAGAAGCGATTGTGCTTTGTTGTAGTAAGGCAGCAAATCTGGCTTCCTGACTTCAAATTTCTGATTCATCTAGTTGACGATCAGTTGAGAGTCTCCAAAGACTTCCAGCATGGTGATACCGGATTCGATGGCGAGTTCTAATCCTAGGATCAGAGCTTGATATTCAGCTGCATTGTTTGTGCATGGTTCCAGTAGCGATAAAGCGTGTGGAATCATGTATTTGTCGGGGCTAATAAAAAGGATGACAACTCCCGAGATTAGCTGTCTTTTTTCATTTGTCCTGGTTGCACCGTCAAAGTACATGTCCCAGGAAGCATTTTGTGAGAAAGTCTCCACATTGTAGACTAGTTTGTCTGGGAGATCATCTCTAAGTGGAGAATCTTTAGGCAATGGATGCTCTGCGAGGAAGTCTGCTAGAGCTTGCCCTTTGATTGCCTTTTGTGGTACATACCTAATATCAAATTGTGACAGAAGGATGGACCATTTTGCCAGTCGAGCATTGAGAGAACCTGCCTTTGTGACAAGGACCTTCAGGAGGTTGACCCTTGAGACCAGGTAGACTGTCTTGGAAAGCAAGTAGTGACGCAGCTTTTGTACGGCGAACATCACTGCGAGACATTCTTTTTCGACTAGAGAGTAGCGATGCTCTACACCTACTAGCATGTGGCTGAGGTAATATAGAGCAGCTTCTTTTCTTTGATCATTTTCTTGCGCAAGCAGAGCTCCCAAAGAGTGATCAAGGGCTCTTGTGTATAAGATGAATGGTTTTCCAGTGGTAGGAGCAGCTAACACTGGAGGTTTTGTCAGGTATGACTTGATATCTTGGAAAGCAGCTTCACAATCAGCATCCCAGACAAAGTTTACACCTTTTTTCATCAACCGGGAGAATGGACGACATTTCCCCGAAAGATTGGAGATGAACCGTCTGATGTAGGCCAATCTCCCTTGAAGCCCTTTGAGTTCTCTCAAGGTTCTTGGAGAGGGCATTTCTAGAATGGCTTTGACTTTTATGGGGTCAAGCTCTATTCCAGCTTTCCGAACTAAGAATCCGAGGAACTTACCCGACGAGACGCCGAATAAGCATTTCAAAGGATTCATTCGCAGTTTGTGTTTGCGAAGCCAGAGGAAGACTTCTTGAAGGTCTTCGAGATGATCTTCTTTTCTTTTACTTTTGACGGCGAGGTCATCAACGTAACATTCAACCATCTTGTGCTGCATATCTTGGAATATCTTCATCATAGCCCTCTGATATGTGGCACCAGCATTTTTTAGACCAAATGGCATGACAGTGTAGCAATACACGCCAAATGGGGTCCGAAAGGATGTATGTTTCTCATCCTCAGGATGCATCTTTATCTGATTGTAGCCAGAGAAACCATCCATGAATGTCATTTGCTCGAATCCACAGGTATTATCAATCATTACCTCTGGTATGGGGAGCGGAAATTCATCTTTTGGGCATGCGCCATTTAGGTCTCTATAGTCAATATAGACCCTGATCTGCCCGTTTTTCTTTGTCACGGGGACAATGTTGGCCAACCATTCAGGATGTTGTTCCTCACGGATGAAGCCGACGCTTTTGAGTTTTTGAACTTCTTGTTCAATTTTATCCATCACATCTGGACGGAATCTTCTTTGGCCTTGCTTGACAAGCTTGATGTCTTCTTGAAGATTGAGTTTGTGGACCGCTATTTTGGGGTCTAAGCCAGGCATTTCAGCGTAAGACCTTGCAAAGCAATCAACGAACTCACGAAGAAATGCGATATACTCGGATAACTCATCATCCTTTATATTCTTGCTTATGAATACAGGACGTGGGTTATCTGGTGTTCCCAAGTCTATCTTTTGAACAGGATCTTCTGTTGGAAGGTTCGAAGGTGGTTCCTCCACAATATTTTCTGAGGCTTCCAGCTCAACGAAACCTTCTGGGGTTTCAAGGGCATTTCCAGACCGAGGTATTGTTCCTTTCCACGGGTCTTCTTGATCGGTAATTTTCCCAAGGCTTGCTATGAGATGATCCCAATCGCCTATTGAAACCGGGTCGAAATAGGCTACTTCTTTTGGAGATGAGGGTTCTTCTGGCTCAGAAGACCACATGTCTGTGCCATCGGACAACTCCTCTTCATTCTCAGAGAAATCATGCCAATTGGATGAGCTTCCTGGATCTTTGTCAGGTGACTCATCAAAGAGATACCCAGGGAGATCGATGTCTTCATGGACTTGAGATGTTGAGGCTTGGTCAGTATATTGATTTTTAAGCCTTTGTGTCAACTGTCTCAGGGGAGTGTTGGGATCATACCCTAACCCGTGTGAAGACTTTTCTACATAGCCGTAGAGTCTCCAATCTTCAAGCTGGCTTTTGGTCAAGATGGGCCCCAATGGCGTGAGAATACCGCGTCCTTCTCCCAAACCGACTGTGTTTTAAGCGTCATAGCCCATTTTCTTCATAATAGCTTATGCCACAGACCTATATAAGGATAGTTGAGGCATACCTTCATTTTGGAAAGGTTCAAGCATGGAGTTTGATGAAGAAGCATCCGATTTATGGAAGAAGATCGGCTTTTCCTTTGTTGAAGTTGCTGGAACAACGAAGCTGACGTAGGATCTTCTATGTCAGAAGTTGTCTCCATTGGAGTAAGAGCAGGCTGAACTTGCTGAGTGTTAGCTGGGCTTGACGATGTGTCGTCTTCTGGCTCTGAATCCGAATCCGTGTATTACATCATAGACACGAAAGAGACAACAAATTTGCCCCCAAGCTTTTGCTTTGCCTTCTTCACTTTAGTTGTTATGACCAAAGGCTTTGAAGGTTTGAGGGAGATGATGAAGGGAGTTTGAATGCTCTCTTCGGATTTACCGGATGGTTTGTTTTCTTCCGGTGATTGTTGAGGAGCCTTGCCTTTATCTTTCTGGAGATTTTCGGCAAAGGGTGCTGTGTGCTTCTCCTCTTCTTCTTTTTCACCTTCATACATTTGTGAGTCTGTAAAGTGGACTTCTTTACCTTTGAAGGGTTTTCTGTCCGCAAAGACTCGATGTATCATGCCGTCGTCACCAACAAGCTTAATGCATTGATCTAAAGTTGAAGGGACAACACCATTCTCGTCGATCCAAGGGCGTCCGAGAAGGATGTTGTAGCATGAAGGGGTTTTTATTGCATACACTGTGTCCTCAGAGATAAGATCACCGATCTGCAACTTGAACCTAATTTTGCCGATAGGCCTTTGAGTACTCCCATCGTATCCGAAGATAGATACAGATGTGTGGCTCAGTTTGTTGGGTGGGATGCCCAACTCTTTGAGAGCTGATGTGGAGATGAGGTTGAGTGCAGAACCTGGGTCGATCTGAACTCTGTGCATAGGCATTTCCTTGATGTACCCTGTGAAGTACAGGGGTCGGTTGTGCCTGGTTTCGCTAAGTGGGAGGTCGTCCTTTGTGAAGGCGATGGTTGCACTGGCTGCTTTTTTAACTGAGAGGCATTCAATGCATGATCCCTCAGTTTTCTTCTTTTCTCCCTTTGAGGAAGCTTCTGAGTTTTTGACCCGGTAATCCATTTCAATTTGGAGGACTTGCGGGGCATGTTTGTCGACATCCTCATTCAGCTTTTGTAATTCTGAAATGAGATTATCACGAGTTTGCGGAGACATTCGCAACAAATCTAGGATGTGCAGACATGCAGGTATGTGCTTGAAGTGTTCAATCAAGTCATACTTGAAAGCCTCCTTAGGACTTGCATGTTCATCATTGTTGCCCGAAGGATTTACATATGTAAAGGAAGATTGGTTGTAATTTTTGTGGTAGTCCTGGCCAGAGCGGGTGCCTCTACTAACTTCGAGAGCTTCTTGAGAAGGGTCTTCGTTTGAAAGATTATGTTCAGGATCAAGAGGCTGTCGTTTTTCATTTGCTGAGGATGTATCAGCAGCAAAGTTGCCATCCTCAGTGATTGTGTTGCACGGAGCATTTTTCGGGAACAAGTCCTGAACAGTATCCAGCAAACTTTCTTGTTCGTTGACCAATTCATTGTCCCAAGCATCAATAGCTGGGAATTCTTCAGTCAGGAAGGGTGTGAACTTTGAAGTCACAGTCTCAGGAGAAGAAACCTGAGAGGGTGTCATCTCAGTGAAAGTCACGTGAGATGAGGTGGCTCCAGAAGATACATTGCTAGGCGTCGCCGGAGTGTAAGTGCTCTCATCAGACGATGCTTCGGAAGAGCTATAATCCCGAATCATCACATTACAGGAAGCTCTGACGGGAGACGTTGCCTGATCGGAGTCAAACTCATCCTCAGATGTAAGAGGATCGTCTATCCAGCAATTTTCTCCATTTTCAGGAGTTAAGGGAGGATGTACCTGATGGTCTTCAGGGACTTCAGGCTCTGGATTGCGAGGAGGCTCTTTGACACGGTCTTCCTCTTGTTCTAGAGAGAGACGCTACAAGATCCTTGCATATTCTTCAAGATCAGGCATGGGAGCCAAATCTTCTTCTTCATCAACTCTTTGTGGCTCAACATTGTTGATTTCCACTGGAGCAATGAGGGGTGCTGGTTCAACAACATTTTCTTGTACAACCTCTTGGTCTTCTTCATCATCAGACCAGGATCCTTGTAGCTGTAGGGGGTTATACCAGATTACTAGCATAAGATGAGTCTCAGGAACCCATTCTTCATCGGAGAGGTATTCTCCTGTTTCAAGGGACTCCTCCCACTCGTCTGTGTAGTTGGATTCGAATCCATCATCAGTGTCGCTGGACTCGTATCCATGATTGGAGAATCCAACTACCGAATTGCAAGAGTATGATACCTCCTGCATGGCTTCTTTGAATTGAGGTGGCATGAAATCACTGAGAGTGAGTTTTCTTACCCCTTTGAAGTCTCTGGCAGGGATGTTTTTGTTGCCTCCAGTGAAGCGGTAGAGGAAGCCTCTGCCTTTTCTTTGACTTCTTGTTTTGGCTGGGTCTTCTCTTGCCTTTTGAGCTTGAGGAGATATTTCCTAGCATGCCTTCATTGTTGAGCTGTAGGCTTTGTTTTCACGACCACCCAATTTTCATCTTCCAGGAGATCGGGATGTACCCATATGGGTTGTCCGTCTGGTGTCGGGTAAGGAACCAGTTCCTCGGACGCTTGGATTGAGTTTATCACCTTGAAGGAAGTAGTGATCTTCTTCTCGGTGACTTTGATGTTTGTCCACATGTCACCATGTTGACGGAGGCAGACCCATAGTTTTTGTCAAAGGTGATGACTCCATTTTTCCACATCTCATTTATTTTCTCTCACAACGAAGCATTGATTGAGAGGATGCGAGATCATCTGGTGGTATGGAAAGTACCGAGGATCGTTGGTTTTGCCAACATCACCCGGTCTTTTTGGTTCAGGCAAGGTGAGGTTGCCGTTTGCCACAAGAGCCCCGAAGATTTCATCAACATCTTCATCAAACGGGTATTTCTTCTCTACTCGTTCTTTGAAGGCATCTGAGAGTTCAGGTCTCTTACCAGCAGCTTTGTTTTCAGCTTTCTTTGGTAGCTGAGGGGCTGACTTGGTCTGCACATTGAGGACCTCTTTCTTCTTTGGTTTAGAGGTTGCAATGGCGGTTGGCTCTTTTCTTGATGATTTCTGATTGTTGAGGTCTTTAATCATCGTTTCAGCTTCCATGGAAGCTTCTAGGAGTTCTCTCAGGTTCTTTGATTTGTTGTCGATGATCATGGAGCGGATTCTGGCTCTCATGTTGTTTCATCAGATGTCGACTAGCGACGCTTGTGGCAATACATCAGAGCATTTGTATGCCATTGCTTTCCACTTATGAATGAAGTCATATGTTAACTCATTCTCCCCCTATTTTAGGCTGCACAGCTGAGCCATAGTGGCGGGATGATCCTCACCTTTGAAGTGAGTCGGGAAGCATGTCTCTAGCATGGCCCAATTTTGGATGGAGTCCTCCGGTAGAGTGGAGTACCAATCGAAGGCCGTACCTTTTAGGGTACTTGCAAAGAGGCGGATCTTGTGTGCATCTTGATCCGTGATAGCTCCCGTCAAGA
This sequence comes from Litsea cubeba, assembly GCA_012931725.1. NCBI lineage: Eukaryota > Viridiplantae > Streptophyta > Magnoliopsida > Laurales > Lauraceae > Litsea > Litsea cubeba. Next base: position 6,328,167 of record CM022949.1, on the reverse strand, counting down.
TCTTGAAGTGGATGACGTGCTGTCGGCTGATCCTTTCCCCGTATATGTTTGGAGAGTAGGATGCTTGAATTTTGTGGGGAACGGGACCGAGTCCATCCATAAGGGATATGGTGGCCTGATCCCATGCTCCTTGAGTATATCCTCTTCTTTTGCTTTGGCGAGGATACTGTCTACGTCATTTTTGGTAAGAGCGCATGACTCATTTTCTTCTCCATTTACCTCATCGTCTTGATGATTCGGAGGAGGTTCATTGTTCGCCTGATTTTGGAAGGCGAGGAGAAGGTTTTCCATCAGAGTTTCAATCCTCTGTTAGCCTTGTTCCAACTGCTGGATGCGGGTGATCGCATCATCTTAAGGTGGATTGCGGGGTGGTGGCTCAGAATTTGTAGCCAAGACGTTCATCCTTCGTGATTCGAATGAAGAAACTATCCTGGTGACTGAGCTGGGGCTCATTCTGTTTGAAGAAGAGCTTGAGGAAGGATCACTCTGCCGTCCTTTGCTTGAAGGAGCAGGGGATTCTTCTGAATGTCTTCTTGTCCTGGAGACGCTGCGGGTCATCGGACGTCGGACATGGATTTTTGTTGCTGACTTTTGGCGTCTTCTGATTTTTCCAACCATATGGACAGCAGCAACTTGGTTGGGTCTTTCTTTTTCAACCCATTTGGGAGAGACTTGAAGTGTAGGAGGCTGGGGTCCTTTGCTTCTCTAGTCTCTTTTGCCGATACAACACGCGGCTGTGTATACAACGAGCAATTTGAGCTTTGGTCAGCTCTAGTTGGGCTTTGACGATGAAGGATATACTCCCTCGGGCGCAACAGCCGAGCCTGTCTTCTTTGTAGCTAGGCGAGGACAGGATACGGACCCGGTCCTTCGCCTGTTGCAGCGAAGCTTTGAATTTTTGGAGTTCGGCCCCTGTAGAGATGAAGGGTCGAACTACAGGTTCGTAGGCCTTAGCAGGTGCTTGCAGAGGCCTTGTGATGCATGATCTGATTTTGGGCTTGTAAGAACAAGCCGGCTCATGCTGAATGGACTTGGGAGTCAGGTTGGAGATGGGTCTCTCCTCTTTCATGTAGGCAAGAGGGTAGAACTGGTTCTCCTTGAGTGGGGCCAGGAATGCTGGCTTGGTGGATGTTTGGGACCTCCTTTGTTTGGTGAAGGTCTTGGGGACCAAGTCTTAGGATAGACCTGGTCGTTTGAGGGTTGAGGCTTAGTGGGGCTGCCACGGGCTTCGGGCCTTCTGGTGCTCGCCTTTGGTGTCATGGTAGTGACACGTTGAGAGGCGAGTTTTTGCTTCTTGGAAGGAGCAGTTTGTTCTTCGAGAAGTGGGAATGGTCCCAGCGTCCCAAAGACAATAGTCCGGGGAGTCGAGGTCGACCCGGAGTCAGAGAGTTGCCGAGGGAGTTGACGCTTCAGCAACTGATGGGGCGCTTGTAGGTGCGCGTAGTTTGCTTCTGTTGAAGCATAAGTTGGTGCTTGTTCTCGTCGAAGGTAATGGTTAGTGATGCTGCCATTGTTAGTTTTTTCGAAAAGTTTCTGAAACAAGACCACATCCATTAGTAATCACAAGAATATAATGATCATAAATGGGAAGTTCTATGATTTTGTCTTTTCAAATTGCTCGAGGGAGATGACCCAAGCAATATGAAGAAGGCAAAATGCCATAGAGGGTACAATTGTTCTGATCGCAGGTATGGTAAGCCTAGAATGAGCGTCTCAGTGACTGCTAGAAGCAATTGTGAACTTAAAATCGACTTATCGAGAAGCAGAGCTTGCTCGAGGTAAGAAGAATATAAAGTTGGAGTTACAAATGTGCCGGTCGCGAATACAGTAGACCCTGATGCCTTTTGTCACCTTGTAGCGGTGGTCGATGTAGAACTTGCGCAGAGTTTTCTCTCTTTCTTTTTCTTAGATTTCTGAGGCCTTTTTCTGTCTGAGTTTCCGGATTTTCTGCAGTCTTTTGTATGTTTTCTCTGTCCTTTTTTCTTCTTGGAGTGCTTTCCTATTTATAGGCTTTTTGGTAGCCATTTAGGAGGGTTTATGGGCTTTTATTGTCATTAAGCTGCATAATGGGAGGAGTTACAGGATTTAATTCCTTTATTTTGTAACTCCTTTTTCTTGGCTTCTGATTGGCCGGAGGAGATGAGGGCATTTAATCGCCTTTAATCGCCATGATGGGAGGAGTTTCATGGTTTAAAATGTCATGAATCTCTTTACTTGTAACTCCCGGATGCTTGCTTCTGAGTTGGCCGTCCAAAGAAATGGATTAATGACTGTAATAAAGCTTGTCAATTATCGCATTAAGTGGTCACCGCAGTTGATAGTCGCGGGCTGTGCCGCGTCTTTTGGGATTCTTCTGGTGATGATAAATGATGGATCTTCCATGTAGATCGACAATCTGATGACCATGGTACCTTCAGGTATTGGTTGCCAATAGTGGGTCGGTGCCATTTGTCCCTAGCGATTTCTTGAGGGGCTCGGGTAGAAAGCACACTTTTTTTGTTGACCGCGTTGGCGATCAATGTTAGTTCGATACTCTTGTTGATTACCCGTGTTTTTTGACGGATGTCAGAGGATTTGGTGTCTCAAAAGTATGAATTTTGGAAAATCAGATGGGTCGGCACCGCTCGGAATGCGAAAGAAACGGTGAAAAATGGAGTTTCTGAGGCCCGCCCGGTGATCCAAGGCTCCAAGGGTCGCAGGGGCCTGCAACCCTGGGGGGTTTTTCCCTCCTTTTGTCCCGTTTGGTGTCCGTTTTTGCTGTTTTTTTATTCTTTTTTCTTCTGTATTTTTCTTTGACATTTTTGACCATTTATTGGCCTGATTTCCCTGTAAAAAACCTGATGAGAATCCTTGCATTTTGTTTTGCAAAGTTTCTAATTTTCTGAGAAAGCCGAAGACTTTGTCGCGCAGAGCTGCCGATTTTCCGTCAGAAGCCGAGACTGGGTCAAACGATGTCGGAATGACTTGAGATTTGGGATGAAGCCTGCTGAGCAATAACTAAGACCAACCATAGGCTTTTGTTTGAGTTTTGAAGCCGTTTGGGGCCCTATCACCAGTAGACTTGCTTTTGTCACGATGAAGATGTCGCGGCTTGATGTGCGGTCAACCGATGTCCGATTGACTTGAAATTTGACAGGGAACCTATTGGAGTCATTTTAAGATGATCCATATGCTCTGTCTTGGAAACCATGGTCCCGGGGAGCTTCGCTGCCGAGAGGCCTGATTTGGTTTCCGAGCGTCAAAGTATGGTCAAATGTTGTCGAAATGACCTGAAATTTGACGTGTAGCCCTTTGTAAGCATTTTGAAGCCGTCCATGTGCTCTATCTGATGAGTGATGCCTCGGTGGTTCTCGCCGCCGAGAGGCTGATTTAGCTGTTCGAGGGTTTGATGTATGGTCAAACGTTGTCGGTTTGAATTGGAACTTGACGTGGAGCCTTTTGGATGTATTTTGAGACCATCCATCGGCTCTGATCGGAGATTTAGTGTCTTCGATGCTTTCGCCGCCGGGAGCTCCTTTTCAGCTGCCGAAGAAGCGAAGTTAGGCGAAATGATTTTGAAGTGGCCCGAAACTTCTTGTGTACTCCTCTTTTGGCTGTCTTGAAGGATCTTGTAGTTTTTGTTTGATTCCGACAAGATTTGATTTTTTTGGAAGTAGCATTGCCTATTTATGGCAGGTTGCGACATCATGTAGCTTTTTGGATGTTGAAGAGGCAAAGTGACATTTTGGTGTCAACACTCCCTTCAATTCTCATGGGGAGAATTCTCACATCCAAGAAGGGGAAAGTGAGAATCACAAGCATTGGAGATGAGAGTTATTTCCCCGATCCCTCCAGGGAGCCTCACAATGGCTGGGAGGAAAAAAATCAAAGAAATGCATAACGAACTGGGCGATGTCTTCAATGCCATGAAAGCGAAGGCACCCGAGACAGTGGATTATCTAGTCGGGCGAACGGATACTCCGTTCAAGCCCGATGTGGTGAATTACCCACTTCCTCGGAAGTTCAAAATGCCCTCCATGGAGACCTTCGATGGAAGGAAGGATCCATTGGACCACCAAGAGACCTATAAAACCAGAATGCAGCTGCACAGCATCCCCGACGAGATCATGTGCAGGGCATTTCCACCACGCTGAAAGGTTCTGCCCGGCAGTGGTTCACCAATCTCCCCTCAGCATCCATCGCCACCTTTGGAGAATTGAGCAAATCTTTTATCTCATACTTCATTGGTGGGTGCCGCCACCAGAAGCCTGCCACACACCTGCTTAGTATAAAGCAGGATGAGAATGAAAGCCTCAGGAGCTACCTCACTCTTTTAATGAGGAGGTACTTCAAGTCGAAGAGCCCGTGACAAGGTCTCCATGCAGCTTTTCTCGGAGGCCTTCACTCGTCGAGTTTCCTCTTTTCAGTGATGAAGCACCCGCAAAAGAGCTTTACAGAATTACTGGCAAAAGCCCAAAAATATATGAATGCTGAAGACATCACTAGGGTGAGGCGAGGAGAGTCCTCCAGATCAGGCGGCAAGGGAAAGGAGCGGAACAGAGACGAGAAGAAAGAAACAAGCAACAAACGAAGCAAGACAGAAAGAGTACCTGTCAGAGGTCGACTCGGTCCCGCTCACAAAGAGATAGGCAAGTGTTCACCCCTCTCACTGCCACTGTAGAGCACATCTTGTTCCAAATACAAGATGACCCCGCCATAAAATGGCCAGGGAAGATGAAATCTCTCCAAACCGGAGGAACCCGAACAAGTACTGTCGCTTCAATCGCGACCATGGCCATGATATCGACGATTGTTATGACTCAAGCGGCAGATTGAGGATCTCATTCAGCATGGCCACCTGCGCCAATATGTTGCGGGTAGGGGGCAAGCACTGCCACCACCACCACCTCACAATCTGGAGAACCAGTAGCCGATCGGAGAAATCCGAAACCATCTCAGGAGGACTAGCAGAGTCGTTCTCGGCCATTGAAGGCCCATGCCAGAAAGGCAAGGCATCCTGAGGAGGCACGCCCGTCCAAGGCGCCTAGGCATGGTGCTAGCGAAGTCATATCCTTCTCAGATAAGGATTTAGAAAGGGATCTAGCACCCCCCATGATGACCCTCTGGTGCTCACCATGACTGTCGCCATTTCAGGTACATATAATTTTGGTAGACAGTGGAAATTCTGCAGATATTCTGTTTGTAGAAGCTTATGATAAGCTGAAGCTGGGACGAGAGAGGTTGCAGCCCGTCAAATCTCCCCTTATTGTTTTTTCGGGGGAGAAGGTGTATCCCCTGCGGGCGATCACATTGCTAGTCATAGCTGGGACTGCACCCGAAAGTTCCATGACATGGTCAATTTCCTGGTAATAGACTGCCCCTCATCTTATAACATCATACTGGGGCGACCAAACTTTTAATGCATTAAGAGCCGTCCTCTCTACCTTTCATCTCATCCTCCGCTTTCCAACTCCGAATGGAATCGGGAGGTAAGAGGGGACCAAGTAGCGGCAAGAGAATGCTACGTGTCATCAATGAAAGGCCAAGAAAACGCAGGAGGGCATTGCAAGTTGAGATCTCGGACCGAGAGATGAGACCACTTCGGAGAGAGGAGAACCAGTTGAAGAACTTACCTCTGTGTCTTAGATGAAGACCTCCCGGACAGGAGAGTATACATTGGCTCTTCTCTTTCTGAGGATTGGCTCGTCAATTGACAAATTTCCTGAAAGATAACATGGGCGTTTTCGCATGGTCACATGCGGATCTCGAAGGGGTTGACCCGAAGTTGCAACTCACCGCCTCAATGTCGACCCTCGCCACAAGCCTGTTCGACAAAAGCTCAGGGGGCGCCTCCATTGAAAGGGCCCAAGCAATGGACAAGGAGGTTGAGAATTAATAAGAGAATGGGGCTGTCAGGGAAGTAGCATACCCTGCGTGGCTCTCAAACATTGTGATGGTGACGAAGGCGAACGGGAAATGGTGCCTATGCATTGACTTCAACCGAACTTAACAAGGCATGTCCAAAAGATTGCTATCCATTTGCCAAGGATTGATCTCCTCATCGACGCCACGGCAGGACACGAACTGCTCTCCTTCTTGGATGCCTACTCTGGATACAACCAGATTAGCATGCACCCTCCAGATCACGGAGAAGAAGTCGTTCATCACTCCGAAAGGGTCCTATTGCTACAGGGTCATGCCCTTTGGGATAAAAAATGCAGGTGTGAACCTACCAACGCCTAGTGAACAAAATGTTTCACTCTCAGATTGGGCGGACCATGGAGGTGTATGTGGACGACAATGTTGTGAGAATCTTCGCCGCAGCAGACCACATGATCATCTCCAAGAGACTTTTGATACTCTCCGACTCTATTGCATGTAGTTAAATCCTGAGAAGTGTGCCTTCGGCGTAGGGTCCGGAAAATTCTTGGGTTTTATGGTCGACCAAAGGGGAATTGAGGCGAACCCCGATAAAATCAAAGCAGTACTCGATATGAAAATTGCCCTCTTCCACCAAGGAGCTGCAGCGCCTCAATGGAAGAGTTGCAGCACTTAACAGATTTGTTTCCAAGTCTGCAGACAAGTGCCTGCCTTTCTTTAAAATCCTCCGGAAAGCTTTCCAATGGGGGACCCGAAGCTGAAGAGGGCATTCCAGAAGCTTAAAGCCTACTTGACTGCTCCCCCTCTCCTCTCACATGCTACATCCGGCGAAGCGTTGTACATATATCTCTTTGCTTCCCTTCAGCAGGAGCTCTATTCTCATCAGAAATCAGGGTGGAGTGCAAAAGCCAATCTATTATGTGAGCAGAGCATACCGAGGGGCAGAGTCCAGATACTCAGAGTTGGAAAGCTGGCACTCTCCCTCATCTCGACTGCAAGGTGCCTGCGGCACTACTTTCAGAGCCACAACAGTTGTGGTAATTACTGATCAACCTTTAAAAAGAGTATTGGGAAAACCTGATGTAGCTGGGAGACTGGTGAAGTGGGCAGTGGAGCTGGGTGAGTTTGATATTCAATATCAACCAAGGCCTGCAATCAAAGCACAAGCTCTAGTAGACTTTGTAGGTGAATTTACGTACGCTGAAGGGTAGACGAATGATCCTGCTTTGCTCTCCTCAGCATGTGTCCCCCAAGAACCATCCTTGGCTCCCCAGGCCTCTCCCCTACTGGGGCGCCCAGGCTTCTCCTTCTCCCCTGCTGGGCGCCCAGGCCTCTCCCCTGCTGGGCGCCCAGGTTTTCTCCACTCCCCTGCTGGGCGCCCAGGCTACTCCTTTTCCCCTGCTGGATGCCCAGGCCTCTCCCTGCTGGGCGCCCCGGGCCTCTCCCCTACTGGGCGCCCAGGCTACTCCTTCTCCCACTGCTGGGCGCCCAGGCCTCTCCACCTCAGGGCACCCAGGCCTCTCCATCTTTGGGCGCCGAGCCTCTCCAAGGCGAACACCTACCTGCTGAGATCTCTAATTCTCCGTCACAGCCACTCTGGAAACTATGTGTTGATTGGCTCGGCAACCAGCGAAGGAAGCGGCTGGATTTATCCTGATCGGCCCTGATGGTACACCTATTAAGTAGGCTGTTGAAGCTTCATTTCGTTGCCTCTAACAATGAAGCCGAATATGAAGCCCTCCTTTCTGGTCTGAGGTTGGCAATCGAAATGGGACGCCCAATCCCTTCTTGCTTACAGTGATTCCCAAGTCGTGGTCAATCAGTAAATGGCAATTTGAGAAAAGGAGGAGAGAATGCAAGAGTACCTTGGCATGGTGAAACGATTGATACGGCGTTTCCAGTGCTTCTAGATCTGTCACATTCCTAGAGGAGAAATGTTGCTGCAGCGCTGTCGCCAGGCTCGCCTCATCATTGGAGGCCTCATCTGCCGAACCAACATTCATTGGACATCAGTCGGAGCAGAGCAAGTTAGATGTGGATATTGTGAACATCAACTGTGCAACAGGCGAGCCAAATTGGATGACCCCAATAAGGGCCTTCCTCCAAGAAGGCACAGAGCCAGATGACCACCTTGAGGTGAAGAAACTCAGGATGAGGGCTTCTAAGTATACCCTTCTACAAAATATGCTTTACAAGAAGGGCTACTGCTTACCATTGCTACGCTGCCTCTCGCCTGAAGATGCTGACTACGCACCTTCGTGAGATCCACGAAGGAATATGCGGGAATTCACTCTGGAGGATGCTCCCTCGCCCACAAAGCACTAAGGCAAGGATTCTTTTGCCTACCATGGTGAAGGACGCCAAAGAATTTGCCCAAAAATGTGATAAGTGTCAACGCTTCGCCACTGTGCCAAGGCAGCCACCAGAGGAGCTAACTTCAATTCTGAGCCCGTGGCCTTTCTCCAAATGGGGTATTGATATCCTAGGCCCCCTTCCTTTGATCAAGGCCAGTGCAAGTTTGTAGTCATCGCCATTGACTACTTCACAAAATGGGCGGAGGCAGAACCCTTAGCAAAAATAATAGTCTCAAATGTAAAAAATCTTGTCTGGAAAAACCTAGTCTGTCGCTTTGGGATACCTAACGCCATTGTCAGTGATATGACAAGCAGTTTGATAACAGACTCTTCAATACTTTCTGCTCCGACCTCCAAATCAAGCAGCCTCATTCCAGTCCGGCACACCCATAAGCAAATGGGCAGGCAGAAGTCATGGTCAGAACGGTCTTTCGCAACCTAAAGACAAGGCTCGAAAGAGCGAAGGGTCTTTGGGTCGACAAGCTCCCAGGGGTGTTATGGGCATATCGAACTACGCTGAGAACTCCTACTGGGGAAACTCCTTTCTCTCTCGCTTTTGGGACCGAGGCAGTCATCCCTGTTGAGATAGGCGTACATTCCTTAAGGGTCCATCTCCATGACCCCGTCACCAACGAGGAAGGACTCCACATCAACCTCGATTTGATAGAAGAGGCAAGGGAGATGGCTATGGTCCGCAATGAAGAATACAAGCGGCGCATGGCAAAGTACTACAACTTGAGGGTGAAGCCTCGTTCTTTTCAGCTAGGAGACCTAGTCCTCAAAAAGGTGATCCTCGCCAAAAGACTCTCGCGAAGGAAAGCTAGGACCAAACTGGGAAGACCGTACCTCATAAAAGAAGTAGTAAGGCCAGGCACCTATAGAATCCAAAACTCTGACGGAAAGGTCTTACTCCATCCGTGGAACGCAGAACATTTGAAGAGGTATTAGTGACATTCTATGTAAGCCAATGTAGTGAGGGTGTGGGGGCTTGAGTTGATTTTTTCATTTAATTGACATTGTTCAAAGCACTAGACAATAGATAAATAAACATATTGTAAGAGAAACTCTTGCATTTTTATTCAGTTTCCAAAAAGTTAGGCCATAAATTGCTTTTATAAAAAAATACAGCAAAGCTCCCTAATCACTCTCGTCACTGTCCCCCTCGTCACTCTCATCACCAGAGCTCCCGCTGCTAACATCCGGCGCCTCATCAGCCACGAAGCCTGAGAAATCAATATCAGGGAAGGCAGTAGTAATTTTCCCTCGGAGTTCCTCATAGCCAGCAATAAAAGCATCAGCAAGGCCATCCTCTAAGTCATTCTCAGCCAGGACAACCCTCTCCTCAGCTTGGGAAGCTCTATCATGTGCTGCCCTCATCTCTACCTTCACGGCAGCCCTCTGAGCGAAGCCCTCTCGCGGGCCTTCACAAGCTCAGCCTCTCTGAGCGAAGCCCTCGCGGGCCTTCTGGAGCTCAGCCTCACTGAGCAAGGCCCTCTCGCGGGTTGCCACAAGCTCAGCCTCAGCCTTGGCCGCCCTCATGTGGGCTTTTGAGAGCTCAGTCTCAAACCTGGTAGCTCTCTCGTGAGCTGCCACAAGATCAGCCTCGGAAGTCTTCCTAGCAGCTTCAAGAGCGGCAATCTTTCCTGACTAACGGAGAGCTCCTTATGAATACTCGCATTCTCCTGGCTCAGTTGACTGTGTAATTGAGCCTTCGACAATAAGCAGATGGATGCCGTGGAAGCCTCAAACGATAAGAGACAAAGGATGAGAGTACATACACAAAATGGAAGTCTGGAGAAAAGGAGAACACGAGCCTTTTACCTGAGCCAGACCTTCTAGAAACGTATCTATCATCCCCTCGGTGCCCAAGGCATTGATCCGAGTAAGTTCAGCAGGAATCACAAATCTCCTAAGCCTCTCCCGGATCGATAGCGGATCACCAATCGTGGGGCCAGCCCAAGTCGGTGCCCCAGTTGAAGTTCCCGAGCGTGGGGGACACGATCGAGGGGCAGAAGGTATAGCTGTAGCAGTCGTGACCGAAGGAGACGCTGGTGGAAGAGACACAATGGAGAGGCCACTTGATTTGGCTGCGCCCGCGGCTCCACTACACGGGTGGTTACAAGAGAGCTCGCCCCAAGAGTCACTGGAGGAGAATCCCCTTTCGAGGCGTTATCTACCCTCGCTATCTTGGAAGGGGGGTACTCTCACCAGAAAGGTGAGCCCCAATCACCTCCCTGCATATCACCACTGCAGAAGTAAAAATCTACTTAGAGACGGAATATCAGGTTAACGAGAAAAAGTATGCCTAAAGCAAAAGTGATGTACATTTTCTCTTAGAGGAAGATCTCGGAGCAGGTCCACCAGTCACACTTCTTTGGGAAGGAGGGTTCCTAAATCTTTATTAGGATGAACCATCACCGCCTGCAATTTCCGCTCTTGATCAGCGGAGAGCACTGGAGCATCTGCACAAGAATAATGAGCACATACAGGTATATATATATAAAAAATAAATAAAGAGGACAGTCATCAATGGGCGTACCTAATTTTTTAGCAGCAGCCCATCGGGTGGGCACCAAAGCCGGTCTGCCTCAGAGGCCCATTCGCCACCAGCAAAGAAGAAATGAGATTTCCAACTGTGGCAATTGGAGCGTAATCCCGTAAATAGCTTGCCTCCTCTAAGGGCAAGATAGTACCATCCCCTATTGGGAACCGGAGATTCAGTCAAGCTATAGACGACATGGAACTCCGCAGGAGAAGCATCCTCGAGATGTACCCTCCTCCACAGTTCAAGGAAGCCAAGCAGGACTCTCCAGCCATTGGGGGCTAACCGCCCCGGGGTTAATGAAAAGTAATGGAGAATGCGGCAGTGGGGAGGAGATAGGAAATCTCAGTCCTGCTTCAAGCATCTCCTCATAGATGACGATGTCACCAGATGAGCCATCACAAGCCGGCTTGTCCGTTTCAGCCCGCCGACACATAACAGTGGGAGGAATGCGATAAGAGACTGTGATCTTGAAAATATCATCATCAGTGTTGAGTGCACTGAAAAGTGTACTCACCTTGGATCCCTCGTCGTCCACCACAACTTTTGCCTGATACTTTTTACGAGTCACGCCAACACTAGCTGCAGCCGCACTCCCGCGTGTAGTGACACCCGAGGAGCCCATTGTGCACTAGGCGAAGCGTGATACTGCCGCTGCTGACTCTTCGCTCGATTTGGCAGATCGCCCCTCGCCTGCACCCTGGCAGGCGCCCACGCCACCGTCACCGCAACCTGGTGGGCGCCCAGGTCGTCGCCGCCGCCGCAGTCGGGTGGGCGCCCAAGCCAGATCCGCCCCTCCCAGGTCGTTGCCGCCGCCCGCAGGATGGGCGCCCGCAGAGCCAGATCCGCCCTCGCCTGCTGCCAGGCGGGCGCCCACTCCCAAGCCGCAGCTGCCCGCAGGGGCGCCCACAGCCTGGCGGGCCCAAGATAGATCCCTCGCCCGCTGCAGGGGGGACGACCACGCCCGCAGCGCCGCCGCCCGCAGGGGCGCCCATAGCCTGGACTGCCAGGCGGGCGACCACGTCCGGACCGCAGCCCGCCGCCTGGCGGGTGCCCAGGCCGGAGCCACTTGCGCCATCGCCTTCACTGCCGCCGCCTGTTGTCGCCGTCTTCTTCTCTCCAAATGGCTTTTCTTCTTTAGAGTACTCCATTGCAGAGGCTACTTTCTTTCTGTTTGGGAAAAGTAATGCTCTAGGGCTTGAGTTGAAGCAAGGGATAGTTTTTATAGCCTGGGTTTCAAAAAAAGAGTAGTCCAAGCCATGAGGACTCTCCCAGATACATATCTACAGAAACTGACAGAATTAAAACCAAAAAAAAGAAAAAGATTTTGGAGGGAGAAGAGACCAGAATCTACTAATGCACCTCTTTCAAAAAATTATTTGGGCACGGGGCATTGAGGGGCAAATGATGAGTCAGGCCCAAGTGACCTGAATGTGATGGTGAGTTAGGTCCAGGTGATCCGGTCAAAGCCCAAGTGACCCATTCCAAGATGATGGGTCAGGTCAAAGTAACTCGTTCCGTGATTGTTTAGTCCGTTGTTATCCGAGGCTTGCTTCACGAAGCCTCGCCACGTCAAGGATACCACGTCGCTTCGGAA